>JAJSOF020000011.1:129475663-129890139 GCA_025594305.2 Periplaneta americana | reverse complement strand
GATCGCGTTCCTGTAGGTATCGTGATTCACTATTTGGTGCCAACTATCGATTCAGCTGCACATGACCCAGATCCAACGAAAGCCTCGTCGTCCTCCTGGGACTTCTGCAGCTTTCTCAGATAGATGCCATCTGTATGGAAATCACGGTACTACATCCTGCTGCATCCTCGATTTACCTGGAAATATTGAAAGATTATACTGGTCTACACATGCAATTTTGTTCTGCCTAGTAGGATATTTTGGCTGATTTCATATATTTGAATTCGCTGGTATCTAATATGCAGTCAGAAATTGTGTATCACATCACAATTGTCTATCAAGCACAATAAATTACAATATTGTCTCTTTTCATGAGTTTCAAAAGCATGGTAATGAATATCAACTACGTAAAGATTAATTTTTTAGTCCTACAAAATTAATCTGTAATGGCAACAATGACTATTAGAAGAGAAAAACTCGTTCCGGCGAAGGTATCGAACCCGGGTACTTGATTCTACGTACCAAACGCTCTAACTGAGCTACGCCGAAGTTCAGTCAACGGCACCGGATCGAATCTCCCTTCTCTAGTGTTTTTTCCTTATGTTGCCTTACTCTATGTTCGACATATATGTTGACATATTATATTAAGTCAACTGTCATGGTACAAGGAGCGTACTCAATTGAGCGACTTGGTGGTCGGGATTCCACAGTATATATATATGTACTGTTGAGCGAAGAATCTACATATATGTCGAACATGGAGTAAGGCCACATAAGGAAATAACACTAGAGGAGTGAGATTCGATCCGGTGCTGTGGATTGAACTTCGGCGTAGTTCAGTGGCTAGAGCGCTTGGTACGTAGAATCAAGGACCCGGGTTCGATCCCCGGCGCCGGAGTGAGCTTTTCTCCTCTAATAATCATTAATGAATATCAAGTTTTCTTCGGGCAAAAAAGTTAACAGTGATTGGTGTAAATCAATTTTTACAGCACACAGAGTTCCCACAATATCTAAGTACCTCAATTACTAAGAAAATTTCGCTTCTGCAGTGGTTGGAATCAGGGATGGCAAGCTGCAAGCACCAACAATTTAGTAAGCATACATGAAGTCGCCATTTGAGTAAAAAAACCTGACGTGATGGTGTAAAATAGATATGGTTTATAGAGTCATTACCCTCAAATTAATAAAGATCAGCTATTATTTTTCAGTCAGAAAAATTGACGTAAACCTGAAAACTCTAGGAAAACATCTGACCATGTAACTTGTCCCAACCAGGATTTGAACTCGGGCCGTTACAGTGGTTAACTTTTATGTAGGCTACCTTATTAAATATAAATTAATAGCCACGTGCATCAACGTCGGTTAAAAATGTAGTAACCGTGGGTTTTGAAAGCACGGTTAAAAAGTAACCATCGACAAAAAGTAATTTCTGTGTACAATTCATAACCATCGGTTACTTAATCATGGTTAGCTGACACCTCATGTAATCAGGATAAAATCTGTGATGGTACAGTGTTTCTATCAAATGACGAAAGGAAAACATCCATACCTCTGAAAAGATGATCGTCAACGTCTAAAAACGACAGCGCTTACTCCGTTCTACATCCAAATGAACTTATCCTATATTTTCGCGTTGCATTTGTTTGCGTTTGGGCGCTGTTATGTTTACGGGTTCCATTTCTTTGTTAGGTTAGAATCGTTCAAAACGGTGTGCTGGAATTTTGTTCCGCAGGAGTTCTTTTACATGCCAGTACATCTGACATGAGCCTGTCGCATTTAAACACACTTAAATGCCATCGACCTAGGCCGGGATCGAGCCCGCAACCTCGAGCAACAAGGCCAAGAAACGGATGAAAAAGATTAGTAGGAATGTGTGCACAATTCAGGGTCCCAATTATACCAAGAAAGTATGCAAAATCCTAAGATCCATCCATAACCTCTCTTCGTTCAGCCTGTAACGTAGGAAAAGAGATAGTAGAGTTGTCCCCATTAAAATACTGAATATATCAGTTGCATAGAATTGTAATGCAAAGAGGAGATTCATGAAAGAAATAGGATTGTTTGTGGGTTATTTCAAGTGATCCATTTGTTGCAGCAGAAATGACATAATAGATTTTGATAAACGAAATCCCTTCTGAAATTTATTGTCACCTAACGAATCGTAAGAATTTTCTTCCCACTAATAAAACTTCACACTCACCATATCCCTATCCAAGTACAACACTAATCGTCTTCGAAATAATCAGCTGTAGATCTGGCCGCCATTTTGTTGTACTAAGCCTGCTAATCATTGGTTATTTCTGTTAACCGCTCGAATATGGCCAGTTAGAGATTACAGTGGTTAACCTTCTGTGTAAGTCCTAACCGAGGTCGATGCACCATAAAAATGCTTGACCAGGGTTTAGGTGACAATTTTTACCGGTGGTTACACTAACCGACGTTGATGCACGTGGTCAATAAACTGGTTCGAAAGGGTTCCATTTGATCACGCCTCATATTTTGCATTGTTGCGGAATAATTTTTGTAACTGCAGGAATTTTACTTAGATATATTGCTGTTATACTGTATTTTATTTCAAGGAGTGCAGTTTCATAGAAAGGACTTTGCCGACAGACCTTCTACTGCCCCCTACTAGTTGGTTGTCATAAATAAATGTCTTCCTTACTGTGACGGAAATCTTGTCTTCTCCTGTCAGTAACCAATCACAACTCTCGTTCAGAAGAATTGACAGACTCCCGTCAAATCCACGTGGAGGCAGAGTTGCCGCGTCTTTTCCGAATTCCAAGAATCCCGTCGAGGGTCACCAGGATTGTGGCAGGATTGTGGCAACTGTGCAATGTTGGGACGAGTGGACAGGATGGAATTGTCAGAGGTGATTATGTAGGAAGTCATAACTCTGTAAGTGGGTGTTCAAAGGAACCACCGAACTGTACTCCTTGAAATAAAATAGAGTATACATTGTTGCATGCTGAGTTAACTATTGCACTACCAGTTTAAAGAATATGCACCACATCAGAACACTATACCAACCTGTACTATATACTGAAAACATTTTATATTTACAATTAACAATAGTTGAAAAGTTATAGAAGTGTGGAGCAGAGCCCTGCAATGTACATTTTGCTTAATCGCGTGATTAACTTCAAACTCAGCACATTTAATAACCGATCATTAGGGTCAAAATATCCGTCAACATTAAACCACTGAACAATATAACTTTCATGATAAGTTTTTTTTTTATCGTTTAATATAAGAGATAAGTATTTAACGATCGCTGATACGGAAGCGTTTTATTTACCGACATAACTTCCTCAAAAACAATGAAGTGCACTTCACACGTTTTAACTGCCTACAAAATTACTGCCAGATTTTGATGGCCGACGGGGAGCAACAAAATCGCGCTCGAAGATGAGTTCAAGAGAAAATGCCAGCCGACTAGAACTTTCTTATAATTTAAGTGTTTTAAATTTTCAGACAACTTAAAATAAAATTTAGGTCCAAGATATAAGTAACTATCATGAATCTTGTTTAATCTAAGATAAGGCATATTCACATTTGATTTCGATGTGGTATTGTAATGATGTATATATGTCACATCATTAATCAAAATTTGCTGAGGAACCAAGTACAGTAGAGCGTCTCGTTTAGGCACAATGAAATCGTAAACAAAGTGCAGGTAACGTGTGGGGAGAGGACGAGCCGTACGATAAACACAAGGGATGCACAAGGTTTTAGTTACAACATTTATGGCGGAGCATTAATTGAAATTATGTTTTCCAAAACACACAAAACAAAAGAACACAAATTGCATAACGTTATCATATACACATTTTAACAGACAAGCAATTGTAACGTTGAAATAAATCAATATAACAAATCAAATTTTGCTGCTTATATGATGTTGCTTTCAAGCAGAATTTTTTACGGTCATGAATTTCATTCTCTGTATGACTAACATAGGCCTAATATCACCGTCTTCTGTGGCCGAATTAACAAAACAACAGTATATTGGTCCGAAGTGACAACACATTTTCTATTTACAGTACTGTAATTTTGTTAATTCGGCCACAGAAGACGGTGATATTATGTTCGTCCTACAGAGAATGAAATTCATGACCGCAAAAAATGTAAATAAGTACCAAATTTGATTTGTTGTATTGAATTATTTCAACCTTACAATTGCTTTTTGTTAAAATGTGTGTATGATAACGTTATGTAATTTGTGTTCTTTTGCTTTGTGTGTTTTTGAACAAATATAATTTCAATTAATGCTCCGCCATAAATGTTGTAACTAAAACCTTGTGCATCCCTCGAGTTTATCATACGGCTCGTCCTCCCCCCCCCCCCACACGTTACCTGCACTTTGTTTACGTTTTCACTGTGCCTAAACGAAACGCTCTACTGTAAATACACAGAAGATGCCTTTCTTGAAAATAACGAAACCTCGTTTATTGCAGGCTTTTTTTTTTTTTTCATTTTCACGTAACTGTACTTGGCATTGGAAAGAGTTGTAATGTACCCCTCCCAAAACGGCTCGATTTTCTTGAGAATTTCTGCTGAGAGTCAGCGTGCACTCTGACTATGAGATCACTCACTACTGGTCTGTCACCTCGCGCCACAGTTCAGCTGTCGTGTGACTCCTGACGCACATGACGTCATTCAAATTCGTTATCAGAGATCGGAAACAACCCTATATACTTCTTAATTTAAATTCAGGAATCCGCCCCTGAGCACGAGTTCTACTCTTTCAGGGGTGTCCTAAAGTTTTGTCTGTTTGTATTATATTTTACTAGTGGCTTGTGCAGCAAATGCTGCAAACTAAGTTCGTTAGACGTTCAAATAAACATTTTACAGATTTATTTTCGATGAAGAATACCAGACATTCGGAAAGTTATTTTTCTTCCATAACAATGAAAGATACTCTCTCTCGAGCCAATACTAAAGAGAACCACGCATATAAATATCTACACCACACCGCCATTAAATATATGAAAAAGACCCAACCCCACTTGATTAATAACTATAAAAATATTTTATTTTTAATAATATTATTATCTTACTTAAGTTTTATAGCTTTCAGTAATATATACTATATAGCCGCTACTCAGTAAAATATAGAAATCAAAATCTAATTTAAGTTGTTCTCTACAGCTACTTATATAACCCCAAAACGTTTCACTTTCATATCATCAATATAGCATTAATATGTATAATTAATTAAAAAGTCACATCATGGCATTAATTACAATAATATTTCATTTCTAAGGGTAATAATGTCATGAAAGCACCTCACGTTTTGTAGTTTTTAATATCCAATACACAGCTGTACCCAGAAAATTACACACCACAGAATCGAACCTATAAATTATTTTTAGTAAGTTAAGTTTTTAATAACCAATTTAATTTGAGCTCTAAATATGTCAGCATTCTTACAGATCATGGCCTTCGTGTAATATTGTTTACTGTAGTATGTGTTTTGTTTTATTCTGAAATGCAACACGGCCGACCTGATGCTCGCTTCGCTTCTCCTTTACAAAAAACGAAGGGTATATCAAGTCGGCCATGAATGCTATTAGCTAGTTCTCAAAACTGACGACAGATGGATTTTGGAAAATAGGAAAATTATGTTTAAAAATTGACATTTCACTGAAAACTACTATTTTTCCGAAAAACTTTGAGTTCCAAGCTTCAAAATGAGGGATCATTTATTAAAATCCGTCCAGCCATTTTCCCGTAATTTCCATTACCAGTTCAAATTATATATATAGATGTTACAGTTATTAGCAAAATAAATAAATACAAATACAACGTTAATTTTAACGTAAACACATTCGTTAAATAAACTTATTCGTTACATTCACAACGTTAACTTGAACGTATACATAATGATTTGATGTAATCAGTAATATAAGCGGAAGAAATTAACATTATACGGAAGTACATAACTCTTTCTACAGGTTTTGTAGTAATAGTAGCACTCAATGGAATTGACTGTGGGAATCAATTGCGTGATCTTGCCAGACAATAAATTATGTTTCTTGCAATATCGATGCTAATTGTGATGTCGCAAGCAGTTTCTACAGTACTGTTCGGTTCTTGTACGTACCTTTAAAGGCAGAAAACAAGTTGGAAAATTATGTGGCAGAATTAAACTGTACTTCGATTCATTCTAGACCTTAGTTTATTGCGTCACGAAGGTCATGTGCTTGGCTGAATTCTTCGTTTTGACGTAAACTTTAACATAAAAGGCCTTTAAGCTTACGTCAGGGCGGTGATGTCTACGCAATCGTATTGTAAATGCTGCATTGACGTGGTCTCTAGCTTTAATGTCAATGTCAAGCTTATGTTTAAGTTTACATTATTACTGAGGTTTTCCAGTTGAGGAAACCTGGGTGGGGGAACCCTAACGTAGATAATAATTCTTAGCGGGATTCGAACTCACACCAAGTCCAGACCTAGAACACAAGGTCCATTCTTTATCCTGGAAGCACGCCGATGGCCCGAGAATAATGCTTGCAGTTCATCTGACCCTTGGCATTGATTAATTTTTACAGAGAGAAAGAAATGCTCTCTCAATTGCACGCATATTAATTTCTCGTAACATCTCGCCAAATGTCTTACGGTATTGGTGAAATGGGGCAAAACTCTGACATGTGGTCGCTGGATGGAGAAGTGGCGGACACGTGACTACCATTTGATTGTAAAGTGTGCCATTTTTTTTTCCAACACCTGTTTGAAAAATCACAAACACAACTGATACAATAACGTACAACAACTTGCGTCCCTCAATGTTTTGTGTATTGCAACGGTACACTGTAGGCCTAACATATTTGTTTAACAGGCCTTCAAAAGGTTAAATGATTCCTTGAGTAAAAGGTACAGTTGGCATTTAAAGAAATGAAGCCATTACTCGTATCTCCTTTATGAACAAGGTTATAAGAAAGATATGCTCATAGCATTAATTCCCCATTGTACTTAAACAACTTTTGTTTGAATCAATTTTTCATTTGACCCCTAAGAAAAAAATTATTCTGGGTGAACAAGATAAAAGGCCCACCTGTGTATCACTGTAAGCAAAGATTTTGCACAGCTCACTAAAGATATAGCGCGTACTTTCAACAAAATAACATCTATCCCCCACATTGACTTGTCCCTCGCTTAATTATAGACACAGAATATAAAAGTTATGCCTGCCACTCGATTTCGATTGCAATTTCAATTTTTTTTCTTTATTTGGAATGCCCCTTCAGCACGAGTATGTACACTAGTCGCCTGGAATTGAAAGCATAGCGACCGTTATACTGGTGACAGACTACAGTCACTAATCGCGATTATCGACCTAATCGCGATCGGGTTTGTAGTGTGCCACCGTCCCGATCGCGATCAGGAGCTAAATCCAGTTTCCAGAACAAGATAATCGCGCTGAGGCACGGCCCAGTGGACGAAAGTAACATTTTAGTAGACTTTGGTTTCGAATCACCTTGATTTATATTATTTAGGAAGTCGTGATAGCTTCTGCTGTGAAATTTTGTTACCCCTTCCATTGTATTATATGAAATAGAAACGAAAATGAATGGCTAGAAAATGAATTTGGCTACTATTAGACGCAGTGGAGAAATTTAATGCAGATGTGAGAAAAGTAAAAAGAAATATATTGACAAATGACAGACGAATTATTCATATTTCATATATATATATATATATATATATATATATATATATATATATATATATATACATATATCTTCTGTATGGTTGTGAAACTTGGACTCTCACTCTGAGAGAGGAACATAGGTTAAGGGTGTTTGAGAATAAGGTGCTTAGGAAAATATTTGGGGCTAAGAGGGATGAAGTTACAGGAGAATGGACAAAGTTACACAACACAGAACTGCACGCATTGTATTCTTCACCTGACATAATTAGGAACATTAAATCCAGACGTTTGAGATGGGCAGGGCATGTAGCACGTATGGGCAAATCCAGAACTGCATATAGAGTGTTAGTTGGGAGACCGGAGGAAAAAGACCTTTAGGAAGGCCGAGACGTAGATGGGAGGATAATATTAAAATGGATTTGAGGGAGGTGGGGTATGATGATAGAGACTGGATTAATCTTGCACAGGATAGGGACCGCTGGCGGGCTTATGTGAGGGCGGCAATGAACCTTCGGGTTCCTTAAAAGCCATTTGTAAGTAAGTAAGTAATATATATATATATATATATATATATATATATATATAGAGAGAGAGAGAGAGAGAGAGAGCAATAGAAGGCTGCTGAAAGATGTTTCATTTCAATAAATAATGGATTACAAACTGGAACTGGTTTCTTTTTCAGATTTTCAATTTCAGTCTCCATTACAACGCTATCGTTGAGGTTAAGGTTGATTTTAAAAATGTTTTATTACCGGTACAAAATAATATAAATTTTAGACACGATATAAATTTTATAGGTTATAAAATCTCTTTTCAAAATAATATAAATAGTAATGATATAAATTGTATCAGTTTACATTGTAAAGCATATAACAATTTTAACAAATAAATTCCCATATCAAGCTGCAAGAAACAACAAAAAA
The DNA here is from genome assembly GCA_025594305.2 of Periplaneta americana. Taxonomy (NCBI): domain Eukaryota; kingdom Metazoa; phylum Arthropoda; class Insecta; order Blattodea; family Blattidae; genus Periplaneta; species Periplaneta americana. The sequence continues at coordinate 129,881,583 of JAJSOF020000011.1, read as the reverse complement.
AAAAGGAAAAAAAAAAAACAATGAACAAACATCAAAAGAAAGTATGAACTTTAGGTGTTGTCCAGGAGGGAAACAAACATATACGTATGTACATAGAGAAAATTCTTTCCTCTATGGTAATTCAGCTGTTGACCAGACGGGATGTAGTGTGTCACCACATTCTCGGTAATCGCGATCTGTAAAACAGAGAGTGCGTATGCGCGAGCATAGACTACAGTAGACTGCTTCTACCCACCGCGTGACGTCACTCATGCTTGCAAATCCCAGGCGGGAAGTGTAACTTATTCTTGGGTGCTAGAGTGTTTTTGTATAAAAGAATCAATATGTATCTTTATTCTGGGAATAAAGTATTATTATTATTATTATTATTATTATTATTATTATTATTATTATTATTTTTGAGATTTTTCTTCGAGGAGGTGGAAAAATTCAAATATCTTGGAGCACCAGTAACAAATATAAATGACACTCGGGAGGAAATTAAACGCAGAATAAATATGAGAAATGCCTATTATTATTCGGTTGAGAAGCTTTTGTCATCTAGTCTTCTGTCAAAAAATCTGAAAGTTAGAATTTATAAAACAATTATATTACCGGTTGTTCTGTATGGTTGTGAAACTTGGACTCTCACTTTGAGAGAGGAACAGAGATTAAGGGTGTTTGAGAATAAGGTTCTTACGAAAATATTTGTGGCTAAGAGGGATGAAGTTACAGGAGAATGGAGAAAGTTACACAACGCAGAGCTGCACGCATTGTATTCTTCACCTGACATAATTAGGAACATTAAATCCAGACGTTTGAGATGGGCAGGGCATGTAGCACGTATGGGTGAATCCAGAAATGCATATAGTGTTAGTTGGGAGGCCGGCGGGAAAAAGACCTTTGGGGAGGCCGAGACGTAGGTGGGAAGATAATATTAAAATGGATTTGAGGGAGGTAGGATATGATGGTAGAGACTGGATTAATCTTGCTCAGGATAGGGATCAATGGCAGGCTTATGTGAGGCGGCAATGAACCTCCGGGTTCCTTAAAAGCCAGTAAGTAAGTAAGTATAATAATAATAATAATACTAATAATAATAATAATAATACTAATAATAATAATAATAATTATTATTATTATTATTATTATTATTATTATTATTATTATTATTATTATTATTATTATTATTATTATTATTATTTAAGCCATTTATACATTTTTGACCACACTTCTGATCATCTAATTTATTTTTGTTTAAGTGCTTCAACCTGGTAAGTATTCGCAATCTGGATCAGGCCTATAGGCTAAATGACTTGCTGCGACACTACATTTAAAAATTTGCTTATTAGAATACTTCTTACACGTGATACATTTTTCTCTCTGCTAGTGAATCACCATGCATTTTCACAAATTTAATTTCAAATTGCCTAATAGCATGGCTCTGTTAACTCACCATGTGAAAATCCGGATATCCAGTACACTGAATAACCGCGTGTGACGCTGAAAGGACCTGTACTGCACTGACATCACGGCGGCAATAGTTGGGTGGGAGAAGCGGAAAGCGCCACATCATAGAAGCGCGTCAGCCCTTATATTTTCTAGTCCTAATCTGTGATAGCGATACTCGGAGGTTTGTGGCAAGTTCAATGCTATTGACAAGGTTATAAAGGGTTTGATGAGGGATTACTAAAGTAGCAAGTCGAATTCTGCGACGCATAGTATCGAGGTATGTGACGCATAGCCCCGCCAGTCCCAAGTATGTGACAAGGCAACGCACATTTCACTGTATATTTATTAAACGTGTTACGGTTGTGACATGGACTGAACACTTCATTTCCACATTCTTTCTTTTATCAAGAAGGGTGTTGGCACTTCTTCAATGTTAAAGCATAAGGAGACATACCAACTGACATTCTACAGTTGAGCCGAACAGAATATTAGATTATTTATAAAAAAATAATACCTGCTGAACTTGACTACACTTTTGAAATATTCACAACACGAAACAATTCATAATCGTAATAAAATGAACAAAACAGCTAATAAACACACCGGAAAAAAGATGAACTATGGGTAATTTGACGGCCATATTACTAGGGGAGACTGTTGTACCTTTAGCATTGTGTACCTTTGAACATTTTATGTTTTTTTTTTTTTAATTTTTGCTGCTACCTAGGGGACTCAAACTGAAGTAGATTGTAGAAAAAGCCGGTAAGTAGCTCTGGTCGTAGTTTCGGTTTGATTTATTGCAAAGTGTGAGTTCCGTGGACAAACGAATTTTTTTTCAGAACCAAAAGTAAACATTTCGTTCATTGATATATGTTTTCTAACACGAAACCAGATTGTATTTGTTACTATCAATCAAGTACAGTGTGTTCCCTATCATCTGGTGGGTAATAACGTATTTTAATATCCACGATTTATTCGAATCTCTAGTTTTAGGAGCCATATTTGTTTAAAAGTGCACTCTCTTGTACCTTTAAACACAAAACATCTTGTACCATGGGACATGTTCCAAGGTACATGATACTATCGGTTTTTGTTTTCCTTTTATTTTAAGATCATGTCACAAAGTAAGTCTGGAGTTAAGAGGCCCCCAGTTGATCCGGATGCCTTGAAGAAAGCTGTTGGAGCAGTTATTGCTCCTCCAGGAAATAAAATCTAAATCAGAGAAGTCTGCTCTGGTTTATGATGGCAAATACATTTTGAATATGATTGTCAGTTCTTACAGTTATATCCCCACCTATATTCCATGTGTTCCAAGGTACAAAAGGATATGTTAGAAGGTACATGAACCTGTTGTACCTTTGAACACATTACATATCCCTTCATTTTATTTTTTCCATCCTTAATAGACCTGTAAAATAGGAAAATACATATAGGAAGTTGTAAAGGAATCTTCAATAATTATTTCAAGTATTTTTTCATTTAAAAAATGTCATTTCCCAAAATTAAAAAGATAAAATTAAATGTGAAAAGTGTTTCAAGGTACAATAGTTTCTCATAAAACTTTTTCATTCCACCGTTTCAAGTTCGTGCTCCCTCCTGCCTTTCTATCCTCGAAGATTTTAAATGTGCTCTTTGATTTCCTAGGTTATCTGAGCGATTTCAAAAGTGTTACGAAATGGCGTTCCTGTGTCTTATCTAACCGAATCATATCATCCAGATTAAATGTCCGCACTAAGCTTCTCTATCCTCATTCAAATCCTTCGTCCCCAGCCTCATAATATGATCCTGCGAATCCCAAACGCAGTAACGACAACGGTAACCATTAGACAACCAAACGTATTGGATGAGTCTGAACAGAACGAGTTTATATCGCAAGGTGGAAAGAAGGAAAGTAAATCATTCGATCTGAAATCACTCATCTGTTCATAATGCGGAGCAGACTGAATGTCACGATTTCCATATTATTCACAGTGGTTACCGCCCGCAATCTTATACTGACAGGTTATTTCATTAAGTAACGCAAGCAGTGGAAAAGAAGAGATGTCAAACGCAGGAGAAAATAAAACTTCCTTACAAAACTGTAAACTCCTTCAGACACGTGAATATAGCCGTCTGTCCGAACAATCTGGAACGTCATGTAACAAAGAAGCAACCGAAGCTTTCGCGAGGTACAGATCAGCAGCTTTCAAATCTTTTATAAACAGTTTCTTGCAAAACCAGAACTGGAGCTGGGGACGGAGCGAGCAGAACTGTTGAGTTACTCGGTTCTATCGGTTTATGTGCTAGGCAGCGGAGCACCGAAGTTAAGGCTGGTTCACAATAAGCAGGGAACGGAAACGACAACGAGAACAAGAACAGAAGTATCATTGAAATTAATGTATTTAAATGTGAACATTCACAATTAACTAACAGACAACAACATAGGTACTGTTGTATTTAAATATTTTCTGCTGCAGGACATATTATTTCCTTATCCCCAAGGCGGGCTGAAAGGCCTCTAATATTGAAGAGGAGTTCATCCTATTATATGACCTGTCAAGTGGGCTTAATGAACACTGACAGTCTAAACATATTACTGTACATAATAATAATAATAATAATAATAATATTATTATTATTATTATTACTACTACTATTATAAAACAGTTATATTACCGGTTGTTCTGTATGGTTGTGAAACTTGGACTCTCACTCTGAGAGAGGAACATAGGTTAAGGGTGTTTGAGAATAAGGTTCTTACGAAAATATTTGTGGCTAAGAGGGATGAAGTTACAGGAGAATGGAGAAAGTTACACAACGCAGAACTGCACGCATTGTATTCTTCACCTGACATAATTAGGAACATTAAATCCAGACGTTTGAGATGGGCAGGGCATGTAGCACGTATGGGCGAATCCAGAAATGCATATAGAGTGTTAGTTGGGAGACCGGAGGGAAAAAGACCTTTAGGGAGGCCGAGACGTAGATGGGAGGATAATATTAAAATGGATTTGAGGGAGGTGGGATATGATGATAGAGACTGGATTAATCTTGCAGAGGATAGGGACCGATGGCGGGCTTATGTGAGGGCGGCAATGAACCTTCGGGTTCCTTAAAAGCCATTTGTAAGTAAGTGTTACTACTATTAAAGTCCAGGATAACAGACAAAGTATGGAATTGAACGGATTACATCAGCTCCTTGTTTATGCGGATGACGTGACTATATTAGGAGAAAATCCACAAAAAATTAGGGAAAACACGGGAATTTTACTTGCAGCAAGTAAAGAGATAGCTGTGAAAGTAAATCCCGAAAAGACAAGGTATGTGATTATGTCTCGTGACCAGAATATTGTACGAAATGGAAATATAAAAGTTGGAAATTTATCCTTTGAAGAGCTGGAAAAAATTCAGATATCTTGGAGCAACAGTAACAAATATAAATGACACTCGGGAGGAAATTAAACGCAGAATAAATATGGGAAATGCGTTTTATTATTCGTCAATTGGCAAAGCGAAAGCGCATTACTACAACGCTTTTAAAACACGCTTGGTTTCACTTTCAAAGTACGGTCTAAAATCGACTCAATCTATCTAAATTTTAAATCTTCCGCTACAAATTTGTACTCGGTACTGTACTCGGTTCAACCGAGTAATGACGTCACAATAACTGCTCCAAACCGAACCGCTCCTTCCCCAGCCCTAACCAGAACTCCGAAGCCATATTTCTTTAATAAGGTCAGAAGATTGCAGGTGAGATATCTTTGAACGTCAGTGTACAAGAGTGCGACCGTTCGGCTTCAAGTATATTCACAGATCAGGAGTGGTAAGTACAATAAGATTCAGGTTCCAGTATAAGCCTTCAGATCCTTCAGGAGAGAGAAAAACTATTTTACGAAAAATAGTTTCATGTGCATAATACCGATATAAGTCTGATTAATGGAATATGTATCTAATCGGCGATGTATGCATTGGAGGGGGAAAGGAACTGGTCACCCTACCCCATTATCTCCTGGCCTAGTTGCCTCATGAGTGATGCCTTATTGGTGTTACCTATTAGGTTCAAATCTGTGTTGGGACAGTTCACAAAACAACAAACTGATTCTTAGACACTGAACATGAACTAAAATTTTCGAGTAGATAAGAAAAACTGGCTGTACAAAACTAGACGACATGCCGAAAACTACATTTTTGATATCAGGGGTGCGCAAAAGCCTAATTTCCGCAAAAATATCGAAATCAATTTTTGCGCCATCAATACTTTCTTTTAGACTTCGTATAATGGGAAAATAAAAAGAAGAAAATTCAGACTGTCTTACATGTTGTTTCAACAACTAATAAGAACCGAAAACAAGCTTTCCAGTTAATTCCACATATATCAATAGCTAATTGTCCAATTTGCTCCAAGTTTTTCACTGCCTTTTGTTCTTACCGTCTGTGGGGGTTGAACAACTTAAATTGAATTACAATTATAAGTTCATAAATTACACGCTAATTATGTTGAGTTATAATTATCTTCTTTCAGCCTGGAAAAAGAAAACTAACTGTGCTTATAACTCTATAGCAGTCATGAGGTCAATTTCTGTTCAACCTCTAGGGATAATCACAAGGTTTTATTTCACAAAATACACAGAAAACCAGATTAATATTTCAGCAGATACTGTGTTTATTCAATAATATGGTGTAAAAGTAAGTTAGAATATTGTAACTCTCGGAGAAATATATATCTTTGAAGCAAATAACAGCTTTTAGTGCCATTACTTATTATAGATGCCGCCAATAAAATCTAAACTTACAAATGAGTTATGGATGATTCTCTAAATCAGATATTTTCAACCGGTGTGCTGCGAGAAAATGAAAAAAGTAGTAGCAAAAACTGGAGGAAAAAGTAAAAACAGTAAAAAAGTGAGTCCACAAAAATCAACTTTCAGCGAACGTGACACTAGTGAACATTCACTAAATATATTCCCTCTTGAACCTTCAATTATCCCCCCCCCCCCGGTTGGGAACCATTGGTTTAGACACATCATCCAGTTTTTCTTCAATATACATCTTCTTTTTTCAACAGTAATCTCACTAGAGGTTTTGATTTATCTAGAGAAAATCAAAACTCGAGTGGGATTTAATTGACTATTACACGATTAGAAGAAAGTATATGAAGATTATAAGTAACAAAGTACTCCAATACAATAAAATATTAATTGACTTACGAAAATAAACCTGTCTTCAAATGTATTATTGCACCATTACGCTAGATGGCAGTTGGGCCAACTATGGAATCTTCATTGAACTCTATAGACGGTTACTAGTGAAGAAGGGTTTGTTGATTCAGTTTCGTTTTTATTAAAACATTTGCATTCCACTTCAATCATCCGGATGCCAGTAATCAACGTCACTTGACAGATGATTTTCAATAAACCTCAGTATTAAACAATCTCTGATACGTGACTATCCACAATATCATATAGCAGAAGCTATAACATAACCTAAATAATATAGCCTACACAAGTGTTAGAAAAGTTTTAATTAACGACGATGACATAAAAAATAAACATGAATAATTTTAAAAGGAATAATTATTGAATGTACAATTTTCAAATTTGAATGTGGTTGGTTCAATTGATGTTATATTGGACGTGTGCGTAATAGAAGTGGAACTCGTTGATTTAGGCCTACATGGTGTATTCAACTTATTCAGGATTTCCGAATGAATAATTTTAAAAGGAATAATTATTGAATGTACAATTTTCAAATTTGAATGTGGTTGGTGGTTCAATTGATGATATATTGGACGTGTGTGTAATAGAAGTGGAACTCGTTGATTCAGGCCTACATGGTGTATTCAACTTATTCAGGATTTCCGAATGAATAATTTTAAAAGGAATAATTATTGAATGTACAATTTTCAAATTTGAATGTGGTTGGTGGTTCAATTGATGTTATATTGGACGTATGCGTAATAGAAGTGGAACTCGTTGATTTAGGCCTACATGGTGTATTCAACCTATTCAGGATTTCCGAATGGTGCTCTTCATTTATTTGTAAATAGGATTTCAGAAGATGCATAGGTATGATCAGTGATTTTTATTAATTCTTGTTCTTGAATGCCAATGCGAGTCATATTTGAAACTGCTGTGCATCGACTGGAGTGGTTTGTAATTATATATATATATATATATATATATATTGACGTCCAGACCAGCGCAGTTTCAAATGTTGGCAAACAAAGAAACAAATGCTAGCGACGCGATAAAATTAAACAAATGCTAGGGACGCGATAAAATTAAATAAATGCTAGGGACGCGATAAAATTGTGCGATAAGCAGCCATGATTGGTTGAAATACGTCCTTTCGTACCGTTTTATTGGTCAAAAGTAGTATGACGTAGTAAGAGTGTAATAGTCATTTAAAAACAAATCGGTTTCTCCCACTTTTTTTCACTGAATTCTGGAATGAGAAATCAGATGGTTACTGACTATATTCTGGATTGTTGAAACAGATAGTTGTTGAATGACATGATATTTCAGTAGAATACAGCACGACACTTTTTATACGATCTATTCGTAATCTTCGTATCATAATAGTACATTATGCAACGAGCCTATAATGGTAGTAATTAAGACGCAAGTATGATTGTTTATGAAACGAGCGCAAGCGAGTTTTATAATTTTCATACGAGCGTCTTAATTACCATTATAGGCAAGTTTCATACGACTTTTTATGCTCGACCATATTTCTAACTTGAAAGTATTGAAAATTAGGTCTTTTTATGGTTATGTGCGAACTGATCTGAATTGTGAGATGTGTGCAGACGCGAAAGTATTGATTTTTTCCGAGGCACGAATGTCAATGACCTTGATATAATCTAGAGAATAACATGAAGATTAGTCTTGATATAACCTAGAAATTGATTTAGAATTGAAAAACGAGATGACAAATTGAATTTATTTGAATATAATTTGCAATTAACGCTAATTATTATAGTAACAGAACATAACCTTCTGCGACAGTATTGGATTTCCAGTCTCCGTGACTTTTCGCTAATTCTCTTTCGATTGCATATCCGAAAATAATCGATACTTGAGGTTTTATAACTGTACAAAGCTGACTTGTCATTGGCTGAACACCTGTAAGCTGACTTGTCATTGGCTGAACACCTGTAAGCTGACTTGTCATTGGCTGAACACCTGTACTTTAATGAGTAGGTGTACTTTAATGACATGCATTAAAGGACTGCTACCAGGTGTATAATTACTACATTTCGGCATGGTCGAGCATAAATTAATATTCGCTCTTCTAATGTGTACTGCACTGCCATGAACTAAACTGAACTGCACTGAATGAAAGTAACTGTTATGCTTATGCTCTAACCTTGATGTCCCTTCAGCCTATGTTATCTGTCAATACCACGCAAGTGAAGAACTTCTCAAGCTCGTTCAGGAGAAATGTTGGCACTATTTTCTCGGCAGTTGCTTCCGTTCTACAACAGTAACAGGCTGACGGCATTTACCTGAGTGAAACCTGTTTTCCAGCGAACGATCTGTATTAATTGAGGCTATTCAAGAGCAGAATATACGATGTCGTGTAAGCGACATATATACACGAGTTCTTTATTACATTATCTCCTAATAGCTTGTACATTTTTAATAAGATTATTTTGTCATTAAATCTAACACCACCTGTTTAGGAATTCAAAGATTTTTTTCTTGAAATGCAAAGATACCCTTTTGTTATACAAAGACTACTATTGCACAGCAAAAATTTGCTTACATAATCTATCCGAAAAAGTTTTGGATAGCATTTTTAACCCTCCAGTGATCGCGTGGATCACAATAGTGATCCAGTACTTCATATATATATATATATATATATATATTTCAGTATTATTTGTATTTATCCTGGTAATAATGAACAGTTTGACTCGTAGACATTTTGTTTTTGCAGCATTAACTTCCTATGATTGTACGAGAAGATTCGAAGAGAACGGCAGTTACGTAGACTTTCGGCTCCCCTACTGCCATTAATGCACAACACAATGACAATACGGCGGTTGCTGTCGTCTGCGATACAACAAACTTTTCTGTTGATTTTCGAGTTCGTCATTTTTCCCGGTTATTGTATGCTTATTTAAGTTGTGTTAACTCTCGCTAGTGGTTTTATATTTTATTTTATCCGTCTTAGTATTTATTTTATTATTGTAAATATGTTTGTTTTATTATTATTATTATTATTATTATTATTACTATTAATATTATTATTAATGAATTATTTTGTATTACAATCTTTGTATCATTTCTGTCACGATTATTCTATTATTATTATTATTATTATTATTATTATTATTATTATTATTATTATTATTATTATTATTGCTATTTCTATCATCAGCATTATTATTTGATCCCTGTAAAATTTATGTAGACTACTGGACTGTACCCGAGCACGAGCATATGCTCATTTCCGGTATCTATACATATGTATTCATTTCAAATGTAAATTGTAAATACATTTGAATTTGAATTTATTATTGGTGATCCGAAATGGGAGCACTTATTTTATGTCATCTGTGCATCTTCCTTTCGTATATTTGTCTAATAGCTGCAGAATAGGGCTTACAACTGACCGGTCAGAGATCATGTCAAAGTAGAGCATCCGACCAAATGTTCTAATTTCAACCGGTTGCCCCTGATGTTTTCAAGCTAGACAGAATACTGACATTTTCTTAGCACACAAACGGAGTAACAATTGAAGGAAATTTACCATGTGTAATTTAAAGAAATTATTTGCTTAATATAAGACTACAATTGGTTGCATACTTTATTATACTTATCTTCATAACACACAGGATGCGTCAGGAAGAAAGGTGCATGTTGTGAGGAGTGACAATATTTAACACTGTAAGAAACATGCCCTCCGAAAATATCTTTATTAAATGATCATATTTTAATATACTGCACCACGGCCAAGCTATAAAGAAGGGAGGAGGTAAGTGATGTCCCCCATAACCCCGTTATATGGGGATTCTATGGTTTTGCTTTCCCCCAAGGAAACGGTTCTCTCTCCGCCTATGGGAAACACGAACGATTTTACAACTGAAAGAATTCTTAAGGCTGACGTACTGAAAGACCATCTTTAGAATACATTAAACTGTGAATAAGAAGCAAAGCAAATCTTTCAAGCTTATGAGAATGATGACGACTCAAACAGATGGAGAGAGGCCCACGTGGCCTAGCATCAAACACGTGGTCGGCAACGTGAATCGCAACACGTGAACTCGCTCTGATCTCCTGCAAGTCAATACTACACATGAGAATCAAGAACCCCTGCAGGTAATTAGTTAATCATTAGTGGAAACAAACCAGATTGCAGCGTACAGCTCCTTGAGACTTAACGGTTTCCAAAGAAACGCATCCCCAGTGAACATATTTATCGCTGCCGTGTCGTCGGTAGTAAATAACTTCTCTTACAATTTATAATATACTCTCATTCTGTGTAAGTTAATTATACCACACAGAATCCGTCAAAGTATTTCTATTTGATTATTAGTAACTCTACACTCATTTGAGTTTCCATTTAAAACGAAGGGCAAATTTAAAGATATTGTTCCCTCTCCTTTCCTTTCCTCTTGTCTCTGACGACTGTAACACAGTGTTAAAACTCTATACAAAGAACTCGTGCTACAATAAACACTCTTTCTTCTACAGTACGATCGAAAAGTCTCTCCGCAGTGCTTGTGTAGAGGAGATTACACTAGGCAGAGAATTCAATCTGTGGCTGGGAGGAAAACAGTCTTACGTAAAAATGTTATACTTTTCAGGAGAGCAGTAGAAAGATTGAAATTTTTGTCACTTATAGAGTTTTTTTTTTAATTAAGAGGTTTTACCTGGATATTATTGGTTTATATTTCTTCTAATATACGTAGATAATGTTGCCCATTTAACAATTCCCTTGATTATTTCCAAAAATAGCCGCATTTAAGCCTTTTAAGACTATAACCCAAACTGGGACTACTTAAACATAAGACCTTTATCATTTACTATTTACTATTTATTTATTTATAAAGTCATCAGGCCTTCTCAGGCCCTCTACCAGGGGATTACAACTATAATATGAAGAATAAAATTACAATTATAAATTTACAATTACAATTACAATAAAATTAAAGTACGACAAGATTACCTGATTAATGAAAGCTAGACAATTTATCATAGAAGTTAAGAACAAAGAATATTTTTGTATTTACTGAATTACAAATTAAATCTAGAATAACAAAATTTTATAGTGATGAAATTACCATATATTGAGATATTTTGTGATAGATTAAGAGAACTATTTACAAGAAACCATGTCTGAACGAGTCTCAATTACTGACCAAGTGCCTAGTAAGTTTGCGTTTGAATTCAATTTTATTTCGACAGTCCCTGATGCTAGCAGGTAACGAATTCCAGAGTCTTGGCAGGGCTATTGTGAAAGAAGATGAGTATGAGGAGGTGCGATGGGATGGTATTGTTAGTATTGTTTCATGGCGAGAGCGTGTGTTCAGATTGTGGTGGGAAGAAAGGTAAGTGAAGCGAGACGACAGGTACGAAGGAATAGAAGAGTTCAAGATTTCGAAGAGAAGAAGTGAATGTAAATTTCTTTTCTTATCTAGTTTAAGCCAATCTATTGTTTCCAGGGATGGAGTAATATGATCATATTTAACGAACATTGCTTACAAAACGTACAGACAAAATATTATGAGCACGTTGAAGTTTCGTTTTGTTGTCGCTGTAAGGTCAGTCAGTAAAATGTCGGCTTTGTGACTTATCATGTCAAAATAAATTAGATATGTAAATTATTAGGAATGCAAAATGGGTCTTAAATAATATAGGACTGTTTACCCCGGTGCTTAAAGTTTTAAAAGGGAAGGGCATCAGTATGTGATAAAATAGCTAAAATACAAGTTAGCCCTTTTTAATAGGGAAGCATGGAAAGTAAACATGTGATGGTTTGTAAGGAATAAAGTATTAAATATTCTTAAGTCCTTTATTCTGTGTGTGCTCGATTCAAAAAGTACTTAGGACATTTGGTAACGCTCTATAAATCCTGTCAGGAGTCTTATTTGACTTTAGCCGTTTTACCAGATTGTAGAGAATTGTTTCCGCTTTCAGTATATATAAAAATCTCATTTTCACAAAAAATTGACTTAAGACCTTTTTCCTCCCGGCCACAGATTAGTGTATTTGATAGAGAATTCAAGTGGCAGCACTGGCCGCTAAGCATATTATGATGGACTGGAGGTGTAGGTTGTCAAACCGGAATGAATGGGAGAGTGCCAACTATCTACGGGGTTGCATCCTAGGGTCACTAGAACTAATAGAGCTGCGGAGGGACTTTACGATCGCACTGTATAATACAACGAATGCTGATAGTTTTCTGGTAATTTAATTGAGCTTAACGAATGTTTGCTGTCTCGACCGGAGGTCGAGAAATAATTATCTAATGATAGCAAACATGAGTTTAAAAGAGAAATTAAATTACCCGAAGATAACTATTTTCAAACGGAGCATCTTCTGCGGACCTCTAGAAAAAGAACTAAGGAAGAAACTAGTGAAGTGCTTTGTGTGGAGTTCAGAGTTTTATGGGTCACAAACATAGACATTACGATGAAGTGAAGAGAAGCGATTAGAAGCATTTAAAATGTGGATATGGAGAAGAATGGAGTATGTCAAAAGGACAGAGAGAATAAGAAATGAAGCTGTATTGGAAAGAATGGGTGAAGAAAAAATGATGCTGAAACTGATCAGGAAGAGGAAAAGGAATTGGTTGGGTCACTGGCTGAGAAGAAACTGCCTACTGAAGGATGCACTGGAAGTAGAACGGGAGAAGAGTTCGTGGTAGAAGAAGATATCAGATGATAGACGACATTAAAATATATGGATCAATTGAGGAAACAACCGTTGTTACAGACATAAATCAATGTAGCTATAGTCGATCGTTTTAGGCACAAATCGATCTATAGTCAATCGTTTCAGCCACACATTTTACGAACATGACATACCTACATTCAGATACAAATCGATTATTCAGGTACTTCAGGTATAATTCTGTGTACAACAAAGCATCAATATAACTACATTCCTTCATTTCAGGCACAAGTCAATGGACAGTCAATCGTTTCAGGTACAGAATGTATACAGTCAATCGTTTCAGGTAGACATTTATGTGCAGTCAATCGTTTCAGGCACAAATTGACAAGTTCAGTCAATCGTTACATTTAAACTGATGTACAGTTAATTTCTTGAGATGTGAATCGATATATGCCTAATCGTATCAGGCACAATTTACCGTACAGTCAGTCCCTTTATGTACAAATCAACCATGCTGTGAGGATTGTCATTTCTGGCAGGGTTTAATTCACTTCCACATATTTAACCAGAGATCCTTAAGAAATATGCCGAATAGAAATTACATTAAAGAACAATTTAACAGCTACTGTGTAAATGTATTACAAAATGTGCATTTTGCAAATGAACCATTAAATTCTTTACAGAACAGGTTCAAATGGCGTTCTACATTTCCTTATACCTTGCATGACACTGCACTTCACGAAAGTTTTACAAACTTTTTTCTTAATCATTTATAGTAAAATCCATACATATTTCTTCTTTTTCTTCGTCTTGCTGTACGCCTGTATTGCAGTGTTGCCAACTTAAAAAATGTCTTTGCAGAATTTTTGAGCGTGTCAAAGAAACAAACACATTTATATGAAATCTTAATAAATGTTGTAAGTATTTCAAAGAATAAGATATATTTTTTCCGAAACGTAAAAAAATATACAGATTCATGTAATCATGTAAATCTCTAACTTGCAAACGTACAAATTAGCATATGCCAGAAATCATGACAAGAACTATCCATATGTAGCATATTTTGTTTTGGATGTAAGTTTCATACACGGTGAAAGATTGATTCGGTGTCACGTACACATAAGTGGTGCCTAATTTTTTTATAATGAAAGGGAAATCGCGAAGTGTTGGTTGAACAGGGAGGGGAAAACGGGAGAACCCTGAGAAAATATATAAGATACCGTCTCTATAATGTCATCCATTTACCAATATCATGCGTATTTATTTTCTTACACCGTCAATTCCTATACTGTGACTTACGGTGAATATTTCTCCATACTATCTACATCAGCGTTTCTCAAACTATGGTCCGCGGACCACCTGTGGTCCTCGAGGTCTGCCCTTGTGGTCCTTCAAGCAAGGCAGAAGAAAAAATAAAATTCTAACGAATTGCATATCACTCAATAGCTGAAAATCTCAGAGTTTGGAAATGACACATGGCAATCGCCTCTCACTTTTTCTCTCAGTACTGACATTTTATGAAATTTATTACCCTATCCGTCTACTGACTTCCCACTCTACTCTCAACAACAAAAGAGGGATTTAAAGCACTATGAACGTGGTATTTCTCGTCATCTTTTCCCTGCACATCTGGCGCCGCCCCTGTAATCCAGCCAGGGGCCACCAAATTCATAACAGAGGACCGAACTTTTTCATGTATTTACGACTTTCTTAATAGTTTTACCGACACCCAGTCTGCACATTGAAATGGTCACGTAGGGCTACTGTACGTCGTACACCAATAATACAACTCTGAGGTCACAATTTGAAACTCATTTTCTAAGTAAATATGATGAACTTTCATGGGTTTGTGATCACTTTCATTGCGATATTCAAACTAACAAACTTTCATTGAGTGAAAGAGAACAGTTAATTGAACTCTCGAATGAGACCGGACTTAAAATGAAATTCCAAGCGGAAGATATGGTTAATTTCTAGACCGCATGACAAGTGAAAAGAAAATATAGTGAGCTGTATAATGATGCTTTAGAGATTATAATTCAGTTTGCTTCTACATATCTAATAAAAACAAAGTAGGTACCGAAATCGATTCGATGTGACAGTCTCTGACTTAAGCTTACCAGCATACGTCCAAATATACTGGGTGTTCATTTCAAAGTGTGTCATGACGTCACTGTTGTTGGGTCACCGATTTGAAGCGAGTTTCAGCTTATATGTTAGAGAAGTTGCCTATTATTTAAGGCGTTCCTCAATCTGAACTTGAGAACGTGTACGGTATAACTTGAACGTCGTAGCAACAGATGGCGATCTGTACGGTCTGTGTGCTACCATAACCTCTTTCGAACTGTGTTTTGCGCCGGCAAGTCGTACGCAGGGTATTTGTTATCATCGGTTGCGTACGGTAACATTCCACAACACAAATCAAATGCTCCGTGTCCATGTTGACCGTCGAAGTTAATGTCAACAAATACATAAGTAATCGTCTTAACCCTCTCCCCATATCCCGACAGTACGTATTTCCAAACAGTTCACATTCCTGCCACTACCGGCGTTACCGTACGTATCGGCACGTACTCTTCAGAATGAACGCCGTACTTGCTAGCCAACTTCTCTGCCTCTTAGATTATACACCTGAGCTGCGGAAGTGTAGGAAGATTGAATTCTCTAGGCTCATCAGCTAGCCACATGACGGCATACAGCGAGCCAAGACACATTTTGAACTGAACACCCAGTAGAACTGTGCAAGAATCGGCAGGCTCATTCATCACATTAATGTGAGAACCAACATTTATTTATTTTAGTTAATAAGTTAAAGATTATCCAAACTCTAATAGCCTTGAATTATTAAAGAAACAAAAATGAATTTTCTTCTGCTAACATTAGCTTAATTAGTTAATACTAATATAAAATTAATTTAATTTAATTAATTTTAATTAAATAACTCTATTTTAAAATATACTACAAAAATGATAAATTTGCTTTCGAAGGGAACAAGAGTAAGGTGGTCCGCGGAACTGTTCTGACTTAAAAAGTGGTCCCTACTTCAAAAAAGTTTGAGAAACGCTGATCTACAGTATTTAGCATTTAAGGTAGTCTTCCCAGCTTGATCACTTGTAGTAATAAATTTCGTCTAGAAGATAATTCGATATCATAATAGTTAAGTCATTACTACATTTCGGATATTATGGCATTAAAATTGATTTAAACGCTTATAAAGGAAGTAAAACTAGGCAGGAAGGCATTAAAATTAAAAGTAGACATAAAAATACAATAAAATACGAATACATGAAGCGATAAATTAAACCAATGACCTATAAAAAGAATACAAGGGCAAGCAATATGTACTACGTTGTAAATAATAACATTATATGCTGCATATATATTTAGACGACGACCAGAAAGTACGCAATAGCTGTCATTCAACTTTACCACTGCGTAAAATCCACGGTAGTGGGTTCGAATTCCCGATAAACAATGACTGCCTTTTGTGAATGTGAGGTTCTTTGTCGTCATGGAGGGTAGGCTATCCTACGCCATGTTGACCCGTCATATGCAGGAGAAGACTGCTTATTAAAGTAGCAAGTTTGCATTAAAACCATAATTAAATGATATTTATAACAAGTAATAATTCCAAAATTATATCTATTTCGTTATAGTGAGGTGTTTCACTTGATTGACAGCGAGTATTGTATGCCAGTCTGTAAGAGTAGGCCTACCGAACAAAAGCATTTTCCGAGCTCGGTGTTCACTACAAGAAATTAACTTTCACGTAGACGACCTCGGAGAGAGAGGTTAGAGCAGGCCTGCACAAGGTTTGCGCTCTCTGAGCCGGCTCACAGCTCATGAGCGGAATACAGATATTAGCTGCGCTCTGTATAAGGGTGGACTGGAAGAAGGGGTGATCTCGTACAAAATGTACACAAAAGGAAGTACTATTACGAGTGTTTATGAAATGAATTCCCGTTCAGTGTTTGCAAAACTATCTTGTACTATTATTAATTAATTAAGAAATATTTATTTTACAGAAATAATAGAAATTCTGTAGCTATTTAAATGTACAATATCATTTTGTTATATTTTTATTTGTCAGTACATCAAAACGAGGTTTTATTCTGTTGGAAGCTGAAAGGAACAGTAGCCTACTGATCGTAATGAAACATCAGTTACAGATGTTCGATGTCTGCCTTTATTAAAGTTGATTATATAAAACAGTTGCTCACAAATATAAATGTTGATCCAAACATAGCAATCATTTTCACAGCCAGCCTGTGTAGTCGTGGATATTATTGCTAATGTTTAGTCTTGTAAAACTCAACCAGGCTAGTAGTATTATTCAAACGATCTTTAGGCCTTAGGTCACATTGAAGATCAATAAGTTCGAGCTGTAAATCGTTAAATGTTAAATGTTATGTTCCGTCTTTTAGATTCCTCCATACTGTACTGTAGCAGTAGGTAAGCAACATGAAACAGTTACTGAGAATAAACCTACACACTGCACTCCACTAGATAACTGAGTGGTCGTTTCCCTCTCCTCTACCTATAGCAAGTCTATGTCATTCTGACTTATCTTCCTTTCCGTTTCGGCGAGCGGTAAACACAGCTCTCCCGCGCGCACGCTCGTTGAGCGCTGTTTGTGCAGGTATGAGTTAGAGGGTAACTCCTGTAACATGGCTCTCAGGAGTATAGACAAATATCTGAACATTTGAAGACCTCCAACTCAATGAATACGATCAGTAGGCACAGTGACCCAATCAATTCCTTTTCCTCTTCCTGATCAGTTTCAGCATCATTCTTTCTTCATCCATTCTTTCCAGCACAGCTTCATTTCTCATTCTGTCTATCCACTTCATACGTTCCATTCTTTTCCATACCCACATTTCAAATGCTTCTATTCGCTTCTCTTCACTTCGTCGTAATGTCCATGTTTCTGCCCCATACAATTCCACACTCCATACAAACCACTTCACTAATCTCTTCCTTAGTTCTTTTTCCAGAAGTCCGCAGAGAATGCTCTTTTTGTATTAAAAGCTTCCTTGACCATTGTTATCCTCCTTTTGACTTCCTGGCAGCAGCTCATGTTACTGCTTGGTTAATTTTTACTAAATTCAACTTTCTAGTTTACATTATTTTTGCTTAATTCTATGAGGATTATTAACTTTTCTGGGTACCAAATTCGCACATAAATATCTCGTACAATGTGAAATTAAAAATAAAAAGGAAAAAAAGAAGGAAACTAACTTCGGCGAGGATTGTGCAATTTCTTTCTCGAGATTCTTAGTCCTATTCACACTAATAGTTCCACTAGAACTACAGTCGCGTCGCTCTTATTTCCGGCAACCAATCACGTTATAGGTCGGCACATTTATAAGTGTGCGTCTTGTCATTCGTTGCTGATGATGTTATGAACTTCCTAAGGCTCGATAAATACTGGATATAATCGTCCGCCATAACGGTTCTTTAGTTGCCGTTCGCGTTAAGCAGACGAGGACGCTATTTGCCGCACTATTTTAAACATTATCATGTAGCTCCTATGAGAGTCAATCAATCGCACTGTAATTTTAGGATTCATAGATAAATGTCCAAGGAAAATATAGAAAAAAATTCGGAATCAAAATCTTTTTTTGAAAGTAAGAGAAAAAAATACTAACTTCCAAGTAATATTATTTTCATTTTTCTCAATTTCAAAGCATGTCATACTAGTGTTTAATCATCATAGATGTTATTTATGTACTAACAAATATTTTAATCAAATTTCAAGACTTACGATTAACTCGAAAACCTTAAGAAAATGGAAACATTTTGCAAACGAATTTGAAATCAGAGCGATGATTTCTATTAGAATCCGCAGTTCTAACAGACAAAAGTTGTCACTTTGCATACGGAAGTCCGGCAGAAAAAAATGCGCGTTTGTTTAACTCGCAAGAACTCGAAAACCATTAAGATCTTGAGTAGCCGCCACTTTTAAAGGTAACTTCTATTCTTCCTAAACATTTCTTTCGCTTTGACCCCACCTAACGTGAAAAATAAGAAAGTTCGTCACTTACCAACTTTTGACGGCGTCAATGTCTATTTTGAACAGGTCACTTCGAAGTTGGTACTTTTTTTTTCTCATTTTCCAAAAAAGATTTTGATTCCGAATTTGTTTTCTAAGCTTTCCTTAGACATTTATGTATGAATCATAAAAATTACAACGCGATTGATAGACTCTCATAGGAGCTACGGTATAATGTTTAACGGAGCGGAAAATAGCGGCCTCGTCTGTTAGTCTGGCAAAAACGGCTCTATAGAGCGTAAGCAAAGAGGAGGAGTCAAGCCAGAAATAACAGTGATGCGACTATAGTAGCTATAGTTCCAGTAGAACTAGTAGATATGAAATGGATGAAGTATAATCACAGTCTAGTATATACAGTCGTGAAGCTCAATACGTAGTAAATATGCAAACATTAGATAGTTGCTCACCACTAGGATCGCTAATATCGCCTCATTACAGGCAATGCAAAATAGTACCGTCACAGTCTATTGTTTCTAGCACCCTCAAAACTCAACCTTCGTGACTGTATATAGTAGACTGCGGTATAATGGTGAACTTTGTGATAATGAATAAGGCTGAATCACACGTGGGAAAATAATGTAAAATGACAGGGACCATTTATCGCAGATTTTACCGCACTGACCATCGTGATTGATTGTTGATTGAACTCTCCTCTCTCGTGGCTGGTATTCGTTTGCACATTTGCAATGCATGTTTCTAAAGTGTGCCACTTCCTTATTTCACAGGCAAGGTCAGAAGGTCGCACGAAGGGCGTGGCATTTTTCGGCGGACCAACAGAGCATTTGACAATGACGCAAATGACCAGCTCCTATAGAAGATATTTAATCAAACTTGGAGGTTCGATCCTTTTTCTTAAATAACGGTAAACGTAACACAATAAAATAGGAACTAAAAAGGTGCAGTTTCCAGATGACTGTAGTTTGATTACCGGCAGGAAACTGGATATTTACATGAAATTTTAGACTCTCGATGTGATGTGTTCAGAAGATTGGTTTTGGGTTCTCCATCGTGTGTTTGAACTTATTATATTCAATGTTTAGGAGAGATGTAAGTTTTTCGGTATAAAGAAAGACACGTATTCCAGAAGTCTCGAATTTCTCACATGGTGGTATCCAGCAGGACATTAACCAACTTACCGATGTAAATCAATAGCGAGTTCCTTTCTCAGCCTACCGAAACTTAGAACTCGCTATGCACCACACAAGGGAACTTTTGATTTGTGTTCCGCTATTTCATGTCGACATGAAACAGAGATGGTATAACTTTATATAACATATCCATAATATCTGAAAAAATAAATAAGTTAATCTTCGTAAGGTCGAAGATCAGCGACAGATTTTTTTTTTTTTTTTTCAGACTTCTGGTGTGCCTTGCATATTATATGCTTTTTGATAGGTAGATAGGAAGCGAGCTACCGTTAAGGTCTAGGACCAGTAAAGGTTATGTTTGATTTATTTAGACTTTTGTAATGCCTCGCACATCCTCTTTCTTTGTAGATAGGTACTCAGATAGATGTTTTACTTATTTAACGACGATATATCAACTACTAGGTTATTTAACATCGATGGAATTGGTGATATCGAAATTGTATTTGGTGAGATGAGGCCGAGGACTCGCCATAGATTATCTGACCTTCGCCTTACGATTGTGTAAAACCTCGGAAAACCCCAACCAGGTAATCAGCCTAAGCGGTGGCTCAGATAGATTTACCCTGGACCGAAGAAAGGATTGCTTTCCTGGTAGTGCAATATTATGTGATACCACTGGGTATGTGATCATTGTGTGTGATAATGTCGAAGAAAATCATCGTCAGGGTATTGATCTATTAGAAACGAAAGTATTTTGGTGGATTTTTAGCTTTCGCAGTGATCACATCGTGTCTTAGAGTGGTGTGCTAAACTTTTGAGGTTATTTTCAATGACTTAAGTAATGTTTTCTCCCTGTGTGGTGTGTAGCGGAATCAAAGTTTCACAACAATGGGCAAACCCAATGACACAAAATTGTTCTTGCATTTGACAAAGAAAATAAATACAATACTTCGAAAACAGGACACTTCTAAAAGCTGTTCTTTGCCATGAATTTTTGGACCCGCATAAAGTGTACGATATGTTTAAAAATGACCTCATGGCTTCGCAACTTCAAAACAATAGATTCATTTAGGTTATTGATTATTCATTATAAAATTATGTCAGGAGTTATTTCTTCCCCGCCCGATGAACAAAACTAACTGCCGCTCTCGCTCGCTGTGTTCGTTGCATTTGTCTTTCGAGTCTCGACTAGTCACTCTCGTGCGCTTCGAGTCTCGCTCATCATTCTCGAAATAGCATTTGGTCGGCGTGGAAAGCTTTCGTAACTTTGAATAACTTACAGTACATCATTGAAATAAATAACATTATAAATGTTTAAATGAGACAAAAAGACGAAATAGAAGAGTATCTTAGTTATCAAAATGTTCTGGTTCTATTATATGATATTACCTATGGTTATATAAATGGAAAAAAACAATTCTCAAATAAATTAGCATTTCTAAGAAACATAAAACATAACATTAATACGTGTATCTTTTTACTTGAAATTGCACACTTGATCTTAAACATATGAAAAGAAAATTTATAGCCTTTTAATAAGGGCCTAATAATTAAATAAAGACTGGAGAACGGATTATTATACACTGAAAGGTAGAGACGATGTTTCAAATAGACTACTTGATTATTTATACATATATAACAGTTGCCAAAGTAGATAAGCGTTCAGTCAGGTATAAACAACTGTGGCGATTCAAGGCTGCTTGATGTTCGGGACTTCGGGAGTGATCAATAGGGAGCGGATTTTTATGTGCTAAAAAATTTAAATATATTTATTTTTTATGTGCTAAAAACTACAAAAATATTTGCTAAAAATAAAAAAATATTTTTTAATATGACAAAAATACCTTACTTAGCTTGGAAAAAAAAAAATGTTACTAGGTACAGACCAAACACACTTGAGTGCTAGTAGTTGGCCGAGAATTATAGTGAACAACAAAGATCATCTCCAAATTCTCCATCACAAATGCATGCCGATTATCTCTGAACAACGACTTATACTATGAAAACGATCTTTCCACATCACAGGACGTTAGATGTGCATATTTAAAGAGAGGAATGTCACAAACACATACACCGTCAGTTTCACCTACAGGCACATCCTCCAATACTTGAGCAACTTTACACATTTTTTTATATGCACTGTTTTTCCCAAACACATTCTGAAATTTGTCCCTTAGTACGTGTACTTCTGAACCTGGTAGCGAGTCTAGTTTAATTTCCACGGCACGCACCTCCCTGTTTCAGACAACAGGTTTTTGGATGTTTCGAGTTTTTTATGGTGTCACACGAAAAGCTTAGATTTGCTAATAGGAAAGCGAAATCGTTTTTTAAATAACCATCTTTCAGTATATCTTGAAGGATATCATTGATGAAGCCCGATAACAGGGAATCACAACAAGACGTATTGCCTTACCTGATGGACATGAGCGAGAGGGGAGAGATTTGTTTAAATGAAATAATGTTCATTCCTGAGCTCTTATCTGTTATGTTTCACAAACAAAGCGTGGAATGAAATCATCTTCAGCAACAATAAACAGTGTCCACACCTGTGGAGTAACGGTCTGGCCGCGAAACCAGGTGGCCCGGGTTCGATTCCCGGTCGGGGCAAGTTACCTGGTTGAGGTTTTTTCCGGGTTTTCCCTCAACCCAATACGAGCAAATGCTGGGTAACTTTCGGTGCTGGACCCCGGACTCATTTCACCGGCATTATCACCTTCATATCATTCAGACGCTAAATAACCTGAGATGTTGATACAGCCTCGTAAAATAACCCAATTAAAAAAACAATAAACAGTCCATACCTGTGGAGTAACGGTAAGCGCGTCTGGCCGCGAAACCAGGTGGCCAGGGTTCGATCCCCGGTCGGGGCAAGTTACCTGGTTGAGGTTTTTTCCGGGTTTTCCCTCAACCCAATTTGAGCAAATTCTGGGTAACTTTCGGTGCTGGACCCCGGACTCATTTCACCGGCATTATCACCTCCATCTCATTCAGACGCTAAAATAACCATAGATGTTGATAAAGCGTCGTAAAATAACCTACTAAAAAAAACAATAAACATTCCTAATTATGTGTTGCAAAATCCCTCTTCCTTGTCCATGTTAATTTATTCTCTAATAATAACATTGATATGCTGCCTAGCAGTTCTCAGAACTTGAGGAACAAAAATGGATGACGGATACACCACACAGCGCTTAAAAACACGAAGTAACCAAGAATTCTTAAAAAGATAACGTACATCTGAGTGACATAATTGATTTAGTTTTAAAATGTTTAAAAGTTTTTGTAAAAAATTATTTAAGTAAAAAAAACTCTAAGATTTATGTGTTTATAACAGATTTCCTGAAAATATGTATTTACATATATTTTTTTGTGAAAATATGTGTTTTTATGTGAAACAAAATTCGGGTTTCAAACTTGAAACTTCATGTTCGGAATTTTTAACTTTGTTAATTGTGTTTTATCACACGCAAAAATAATATTTAATTACAAAGAAATCCGCTCCTTAGTGATCAATCTCGGCGTCTCGAAACATTCACAAGTAGCAGTCTTTACGTCAACGACGCGACGTATACAACATTGTCGTGCAGGATTTGGCTTTCGGGCGCTGTTAATCTTGCTTTCTTGATCGTTATTCATCTCTAGTATACACTTTCATATTTGACGCGTAACGTCTTTATTCGACCTAGACTAATATAAAAAATTACATAATTCTTTTTGGAACGGAAATTCGACTTCGGTTGCCATGGGAATGCTTACATCATTTCCGATAAAATGACAATGTGTACGAGTTCATTCCGAACACAAGGGGAATACACATATATATAAGACTTGCTTGAAAGATTTTATTATAATCAACTGGGGAAGGGTTTCAATATAATTTTCAAAATAATTTATTGTGATCTAACATGGATGCGAAGCAGACACGCGCGCAATGCAAGCCTACTCATAGGAAGTTAATACAAATTTGGCTTTACACAGAGATGGTGAAATAATATTTTGCTGGATATTATTATTATTATTATTATTATTATTATTATTATTATTATTATTATTATTATTATTATTATTATTATTATTATTATTTCTTACCAATGTTTATTATTGTCTCACTAATATTAGGTACTTATCCAACTTTCATTATTCACTTTCATGTTGTTTTATGATCTAGATATTAATGCAGTAACTATGTAATCAATTGTATTTAATTAGAATTAGAGTCTGGCTGGGCGGAAGATAAGGCCTACTGGCCTTAGCTCTGCCAGATTAACTTTCAAATTATTATTATTATTATTATTATTGTTATTATTATTATTATTATTATTATTATTATTATTATTACTTACTTGCTTGCTTTTAAGGAACCCGGAGGTTCATTGCCGCCCTCACATAAGCCCGTCTTGGTCCCTATCCTGAGCAAGATTAATCCAGTCTCTACCATCATATCCCACCTCCTTCAAATCCATTTTAATATTATTCTCCCATCTACGTCTCGGCCTCCCCAAAGGTCTTTTCCCCTCCGGCCTCCCAACTAACACTCTATATGCATTTCTGGATTCGCCCATACGTGCTACATGCCCTGCCCATCTCAAACGTCTGGACATGCCCTGCCCATCTCAAACGTCTGGATTTAATGTTCCTAATTATGTCAGGTGAAGAATACAATGCGTGAAGTTCTGCGTTGTGTAACTTTCTCCATTCTCTTGTAACTTCATCCCTCTTAGCTCCCAATATTTTCCTAAGCACCTTATTCGCAAACACCCTTAATCTCTGTTCCTCAAAGTGAGAATCCAAGTTTCACAACCATACAGAACAACAGGTAATATAACTGCTTTATAAATTGTCAGATTTTTTTGACAGCAGACTATATGACAAAAGCTTCTCAACCGAATAATAACACGCATTTCCCATATTTATTCTGCGTTTAATTTCCTCCCGATTGTCATTTATATTTGTTACTGTTGCTCCCAGGTATTTGAAATTTTCCACCTCTTCGAAGGATTATTATTATTATTATTATTATAAAAATCTGATATAATTGTTCTCAGCAGATCTTGAATGTTCCATCTTCATACACTCACTTTCGCAAGAGAAGTAAGACTTGAAGTAGTTGAAAATAAAATTATGTTAGATTCCTGGTCATTCGCTATTAAACTACTAATTTTTATTGGTACAATATGCATTTACTTTAACGTGTTATGTAGTTATGGTAAATTGGAGGGAATTTTTAGTAGTAGCGGACGTCGTGCACGCTGGATGTTTCTTTTAATTAACTGCACATTGTGACGCGAAATCGTATCTATACTATATCGCATTTTTGTAATTCGCCTTGGGACTAATTAGATAGGGTTTCCATGTAAAGTTCCACATTTTTTCATAAGAATATTACTAAGTTTGCATCTTTTCATTCCAAGTTACTTCCCATCACCCGATTTTAATTTAATAATATAACACTTACTTTATTTTCTCGTACAACCCATCTTGAAAGTCCAATTCTGAAGATCCTTGTGATGGCGAAACTTGTAATCATCCTTCAAAATTAAAACTTTCCCCGTTCGATTTAGCTACAAATCCATGCTTTTCATAGCACACACAACAGACCTTGAACGCTAAACAGCCACGAGAGTGTGTTCTGCGACTCTGCACCACATGAACGTATCGGTAGGGTTCTGAATAGATCTCATAGATGGCGAATGAATGTATCCAGGGACAAAATGATGTGGTACAGTTATCCACTCTTTCGAATTAAAATCACTGCTTTTGGCAGCTGAAAAATTATACCAACAACAATATTATTGACATTGTACGTCATGTGCAGAGCGAATGCTAAAATCTAGTGTCGTCACTTTATATTATTTCTGTGGTGTTCGGTCAAAACATAACTAAAAAAAAACCTGGTACACTGTCTCTTCAGAGAAGGCTTCTCTGATTGAGATTTTATTTCCTGGAGGGGCAATAACTGCTTCAACAGCTTTCTTCAAGGCATCCGGATCAATTGGAAACCTCTTAACTCCAGACTTACTTCGTGACATGATCTTACAATAAGAAGAAAAAAACCGATAATATCATGCACCTTGAGACATGCTCCTTGGTACAATATGTTTTGTGTTCAAAGGTACAAGAGGGTGCACGTTTAAACAAATATGGCTCCCAAAACTAGAGATTCGAATAAATCATGGAAATTAAAATATGTTATTACTCACCAGATGATAGGGAACACACCGTAATTGATTGATAGTAACAAATACCATTTGGTTTTGTGTTAGAAAACATACATCAATGAACGAAATGTTTACTTTTGGTACTAAAAAATTGTTTGGGCTATAGAATTCACACTTTGCAATAAATCAAACCCAAACTACTTAGCGGCTTTCTCTACCATCTACTTCAGTTTGAGTCCTCTAGGTAGCAGCAAAAATTAAAAAACAAAAAATGTTCAAAAGTACATTATGCTGAAGGTACAACAGTCTCCCCTACACTAGACATCCACAAATGCGGTCCTGTCTAATATCGGCACGACGCAGGGCCATCGCGGAGACATCACAGGACAATCGCAAGACAACGGACGAATACCGAGTCCCGTGGACGGAAGATAAATTTCTTTCATTGCCTGCGCCGGGAATCCAACCTCAGATCATTTGGTTGGGAAGCACACACGCCATCAACATGGCCACAGCAGCAGACTAAAAAGATTCATGCGTATCATTATTTCATACCATTAGGAGGTCTGGCAACTCTTTTGCAGTGATTAAGGGACGAAATGCTGCTGTTCAGATCTGACTTCATAATGTATATTCGTAGGTGAGCCGTCAATGCACTGTTGCCAAACCACTTCCTCTTGGTATTTTCAATAAACAGATAACTTCCCTTTCTCTCTTACACCGAATTTTGCACACCTCTGCTCCCTCTTACTTATCTGTCCGATTCCACAGTCTTTCTCGATATCATAACTTAAATACTCGGTCACAATATGATAACACGCTAGAAATACCACTGCACACATCATCTCTTTATTCTTCATCTTTCACTGTTGCTACTTCTCGTCACTGGAATTCTCTGCCGCCTGAAGTCAAGGGCTGCCGAACTTTAATTTCCTTTAAATGTAAATTAGAAAAATATCTTATGATGAGTTGCCAGACCTAACGCGTTGCAAATATTTAATGGAATGTGTTCCACTGTATTTATTTTTATTTTATTTTATTTTTTTTTGTTTCTTATTTTTATTATCTAAATCGTGTTTATTTATCACTTAACGCCAATATGTATCCCACTGTGTTGTTTTTATTATTATTATTATTAATCTATTTTTTGTGTACATTTTATTCAATTGTCGGTTTCTGGTTTAATTATGTAAATCCTACTTAATTGTAATCTAATACTAATATGTATACTAATGTGTTTATTTTTATTTTTACTGTATACATTTTTTTATTGAATTATCGGCTTCTGTTTTTATGTGATTTGTACTTGATTCTGACAACATTAATATGTATTCCACTGTGTTTATTTTTATTTTATGAGGTAAATTTTATGTAACTACCTCTTTTAATCTCATTATGTACCTAAATTTTATCAGTATGTAATTACTTAATTCCGATCCAGTTTTATGTTCAACTGTGTAAGCAAGTTTTAATCCTGGTTGAGTGTAAGAGAAGGCCTTACGGCCTTAACTCTGCCAGTTAAATAAAGCCATTATTATTATTATTATTATTATTATTATTATTATTATTATTATTATTATTATATTATTATTATTATTATAACTTAAATTAATAGTAAGTGTCCATCGCTGTGGAGTAACGGTTAGCATGCCTGACCGTGAACAAGCAGGCACGGATTAAAATCCTGATTGGGACAAGTTACCTTTTTTTAGGGTTTTTCCGGGGTTTTCCCTCAACTCATTATAAGCAAATACTGGGCAACTTTCGGCGCTGGACCCCGGACTCGTTTCCTGGCACTGTCACCTTCATCTCATTCAGACGCTAGATAACCATAGTTAGCAGTTCATAAAGCGTAAAATAACCAATTAAAAAAATAATATTAAATGTTTAAGCATGTTTATACTTTAAAATGAATAACGGTACAAACCATGATAATTTCGAAAATCTAGAAACATACCGTACTATCGATACTTAGTGAATACGGGCGGATATCGAACCAAGTAAAGCACTGTCCATTATGTATTTTGTCATACACCCTGCACTAACCTTGGCGTCGGCAGTCTGCCGTGTTTCGGTGCTGCATTCTGATTACAGTAACGCCCACAATACGCTAGTCGAGGAAATAGCAGCAGCTTCCCTCTGGCAGCTACAACTTGAACTTCTTACACATCGCTAAACAAGGTGTATATCACGAACTGCTCCACCGAGATGTAGGTTGCATTATAGGAGAAAATGTAATAAATTATACAAAATTCGACGGATTCTTTCTAATAATAATAATAATAATAATAATAATAATAATAATAATAATAATAATAATAATAATAATAATAATAATAATAATTGGAGCAACAGTAACAAATATAAATGATACTCGGGAGGAAATTAAACACAGAATGAATATGGGAAATGCCTGTTATTATTCGGTTGAGAGAAACTTTTATCATCCAGTCTGCTGCCAAAAAATCTGAAAGTTAGAATTTATAAAACAGTTATATTACCGGTTGTTCTTCATGGTCGTGAAACTTGGACTCTCACTTTGAGAGAGGAACATAGGTTAAGGGTGTTTGAGAATAAGGTGCTTAGGAAAATATTTGGGGCTAAGAGGGATGAAGTTACAGGAGAATGGAGAAAGTTACACAACACAGAACTGCACGCATTGTATTCTTCACCTGACATAATTAGGAACATTAAATCCAGACGTTTGAGACGGGCAGGGCATGTAGCACGTATGGGCGAATCCAGAAATGTATATAGAGTGTTAGTTGGGAGGCCGGAGGGAAAAAGACCTTTAGGGAGGCCGAGACGTAGATGGGAAGATAATATTAAAATGGATTTGAGGAAGGAGGGATATGATGATAGAGACTGGATTAATCTTGCTCAGGATAGGGACCAATGGCGGGCTTATGTGAGGGTGGCAATGAACCTCCGGGTTCCTAAAAGCCAGTAAGTAAGTAAGTAATTATTATTATTATTATTATTATTATTATTATTATTATTATTATTATTATTATTATTATTATTATTTCTATCACGTATTAAGCCTGGTGGCCTGTTACGGTCTCACTCCATCGTTTCAGCGGACGGCCCAGTTCCAAAAGGTTCCTGCATAGTTCCTAAAGGGCGGTAATCTAGAGTACTATTCATAGACATTTCGCTAGCCCGCGCTACGAGCGTGCTAAACTAGCCCCGGCTATCGACTGATTACTTGTACAGGATTTACATCATATTATCATATCGCTAACACTGGTTTATGAATACGAAAAACGTTAGTTCGCTGATAATCCACCGGAAGCCCGCGCTAAGAATGTCTATGAATATGGCCCCTAGTGTTTGGCGTGGTATCTTTGTTCTAGACATCCTGAGTGAATGAGATTTCCATTTCTGTCTATAATTTTGAATTTCTTCTAAAATTGGGTCAACATTTAATTATTTCAAAATAGCCAAATTTTTCTTCTTGTCTAATCTAGTATAGCCAGCAGTTTTTCTTAAAAACTACATTTCATTGGCAGTGATTCGGTGTTCACATTTAGCCTACGTATGATCCAAGCTTCATTTCCATACATGAGAACAGGTCTCGCCAATGTTTTATAAGCTTTAGTTCTTGTATGTTTTTGGACAAGCGAAGGTTTGAAAAGTTATTAATGGTATCCATTGCATAGTTAAAGTAATTCAATTTTGTAGAAATACTTTTTTCTTGTTCATAGCTCAAAAGATAACTCAAATATTTAAAACATGATAGGCCTACATGTTCTACACGCTTATTATAAAGGCAAATTTTACTGCGGAGATTATTATTACCATTATTATTATTATTATTATTATTATTATTATTATTATTATTATTATTAGAGGAAAATCATTGTTATGTTAAAGATGGTCATACCAAATTATTAGTGGTATCCATTGCATAGTTAAAGTAATTCAATTTTGTAGAAATACTTTTTCTTGTTCATAGCTCAAAAGATAACTCAAATATTTAAAACATGATAGGCCTACATGTTCTACACGCTTATTATAAAGGCAAATTTTACTGCGGAGATTATTATTACCATTATTATTATTATTATTATTATTATTATTATTATTATTATTATTATTATTATTATTATTATTATTATTAGAGGAAAATCATTGTTATGTTAAAGATGGTCATACCAAATTATTAGTGGTATCCATTGCATAGTTAAAGTAATTCAATTTTGTAGAAATACTTTTTCTTGTTCATAGCTCAAAAGATAACTCAAATATTTAAAACATGATAGGCTTACATGTTCTACACGCTTATTATAAAGGCAAATTTTACTGCGGAGATTATTATTACCATTATTATTATTATTATTATTATTATTATTATTATTATTATTATTATTATTATTATTAGAGGAAAATCATTGTTATGTTAAAGATGGTCATACCAAATTATGTGGGTGGAATGTCGTTATTGAGGCCCCACGTTGGACGCCATTTGAGGGTGAATGGTTATTGTGACCACACGTTGGGCGCCATTTGAGGGTGGGTGCGTCTCGATGTTGCGTGAGATTCACTCAGGGTAGCCGAGGTACGGTTGTGGTGTAGGTTGATGTCGGGAATAATCGCAAGCCGGCTACTTATATAAAAGGCAGTGTAAATTCCAAAACTATAAGTTTATTGTCGTATTCACTTGGTAAACCCTAGAGTATGTATTTCCGGCTGATTTATACTTCAATCGTTGGTCGCAATTCTGTATCGACTCAGTTGCAGCTCTGAATAAGCTCTATCCGATACTATAAATTCAATACTCTGTCCCGTACACTACGATCGAAGCTCCTAAATGTTGGCGAGTAGTATTGCCGACGACAAAGTTCAATCTATCGAGTCTTCGCCTGAAGAAAGACTATTAAGTTGGGCCGCCGACACAAAAAAAAGATGTCGCGCCGTCTACTCGAAGAAAAGTAGTTATCCTATCGACACGAAACGAAGTAGTTATTCTGCCCTGTATGTAGGGCCGCCGACACGATGAGATCTTGTGCTTGTGCCCTGTATGTAGGGCCGCCGACACGATGTAAAGTTGTTTTGATGATCTCCGCTCCGAAGCGGAATAGTAGTCGTCATCTCCGCTCCCCGTCACCCTTATTTATAAAAACCTATCCTACGCTAAAACTAACTATTCTATTGGTTAAAACTACGTCACTAACTGGCCTAAAATCTATTCCCTATTGGTCCAAAGTGACCTCATAAGCTGGACCAAGATCTCTTCTTATTGGGCGCGAAATATGTCATCTCTAAATTTAGACTTTGGATTTCCCATAACCTCAAATTAGTTTGTATATCTAACAAGAATACCCGTTCTTTGGAAAACCCAAGCTTGGCAGTATCATTCCCACGGGTCCAGTCTAACTTTAGGGTTTTATGCTTCATCGAGTCTCTATACGAAACCCCGCTCAAGGTGGCCCTAAATCTGTCCGATGCTGACAAGTGACGAAACACCTGTGTGGGGAAGCTAATTCTAACGAAGTCGCCAGAACATCCCCGCGAATACATGTAATAGAAATATGGAGATATCACTTCGCTAATAAATCGGTCTCTCCCTCTCCTAATTACTGCTTCAAATGCCCATCTACGTAACCATTGGAAATTCCCGAAAGAGTTTCCAATGTTATGAGATGTCCCCGCTTTCTGCCTATAACTAGCCTCATAGTTCCCCCACGCGATCAGCCGGTAACACATTATTTACAATACAGTGAGATTACAATGTCACTACAAACAATTACAATAAATATTACATATATCTTCACAAGCCTTTCTATGTACACAACTCTCACAATAAGCACAACAATGTACAATTTATATCCACATTTACATATGTACAATACCATTCATTCACATATTTACATTTATTTATTAATTGATCAATTACACACTCTGCGTGCTTGGTTGTACCAGCCGCCCTGTACAGGTTCACCTAGCTGTACGCGTGAGACTAACCATCCTACTCTTTCTCATTCCTGCCTCCTAGCCTCTCCTGTTTGAAAGGCCGCAAGAGTTGCTTGTGGTACCTTCCAACAGGTTTACTTTTCCCCTTTCTACCAATTCGAAAGTATGGTCTCCATATCTACTTTTAATTTCGTAGGGCCCTTTGTACAGTAGCTCCATGCGTGAGTAACGTCCTCTGAGGGCGGAAGATAACTTCACGTCCCTTAGCAATACCAAATCGCCGGTTGAGGGCTCCCATTTGTGGCGATATCTTTTAACTTTACCGAGTCTATACTCAGCCTTTTTCCTGATTCGGTCGAAAGCTAGTTTACACAGTAGTTCCGCACTAGGAGGCTCACCCTCCTGTATTGCCTGCGGCAAACTCTTTATCATAGGATCGGGATCGATCCTAACATAAGTTTGATCGGAGCTATTCCGGTCGTTGGATTGATAGAGTGGTTCATGACTCTCTCAATCACCTCACATTGCCTAAACCAGTCCTTATGGTTTCGGTGACACAGAATACGGAGATACAATGATATATCCCTAAGCGCTCTTTCGCAGGGATTACCGCTGGGAAAGTATGCGGAGCAATTGTATAGTTTCACGCCCGCATCTTCCAGCCTTTTGCAAAACACTTTCGATTTATGTACCGACACATTGTCACTGAGCACCGCTGTTACCGGACCGTAAGTCGGTATGTAGTCTCTAACCAGCTTATCAGCACACAACTTGCTAGAGATATTTCTTAAAGGGTAAATCTTTACAAATTTTGTGAACACATCGTACGTAACAAATATGTACCTGTGTCCGAAGGACGATGTGGGCATTGGACCGTGTTCGTCCACTGCTACAAGTTCATTCTTTTTACCCCTGATAATGACTTGTGGTACATTGTCATACCTTACATTTAGAGGTTTCGCCCTCTGGCAGACCTCGCAACGAGATATTACCCTTCTAACCTTCTTTGACAGTTGCTTAATATAAAATGATTCTGACATAGTTAAAATGATCCTGTCACTCCCAGAGTGACACATAGATAGGTGAAAGTTATTTATAAGTTCATTCTCCATACTGCAGGTATGTATATCTTCCACTTCTGGATATCCCTACCATGCAATTTATACAAGATACCAGAGCGCAATCCATACACTTCATCTTTCACCTGTGAGATTTCTCTAGCTTTGTCCATTAAGGCCCTTATCGTGGAATCCTCCTGCTGCAAATCTGCAATTCTCCGAAATTTTCCCGTCAGAGCTCCATTCCTCGTGGAATCAATTTTCATCACGGCAATTTCGTACGCGGGGGCGGTGATAGTTTCCGGTAGCCCGATTTGGAATTCAAACGAGAGAGACAATCACCAAAAATATTGTCTGCCCCCGGAATATGTCTAATCGTCACATCATGAGCCAAAATTTCGTGCACATATCTAGATATTCTAGAGTTCGTCAATTTGCATCTACTCAGAAACGCTAGGCTTACATGGTCAGTAAATATGATTATCTGCCTATTAAAGATATACTGACGGAACTTCTGTAGTGCGAAGTACACAGCAGAAATCTCTAGTTCCGTGATTGATGCGTTGCTTTCGGTACGCGACAGTCCCCTAGAAGCTGTGGCAATCACATGTCGCTTATTGTCTTCATCTGTCTGACATAGAATTGCTCCATATCCATATGAAGACGCATCCGTATAAATCTGAAAAGGTAGGCTGTCGTTAGGCCTTTCCAACAGAATTGAGTCGGCAAAAAGCAGTTTCGTTCGATCGAATGCTTCCTGCTCTGCCGACCCCCACCTGAAGGGTGTATCCTTCTTCAACAATGCTCTGAGTGGGGCTACATGCTTAGCATAATTGACGAGAAACCGATTCTGGTATTGTAGGATACCTAGATATCTACGAACCTGTTTCCGGTTCCGCGGCGGCGGGATCCTCGAAATGCTCTGAATTCTCTCTTGGTCCGGTCTAATTCCGTCAGACGAAATTACGTAACCCAGGAAAACTGTCTCAACTTTAAAAATGCTGTTTTCCCCAGCTTTACTGTCATACCAGCCTCTCTCAATTTAGTAAGTACAAAATCAATATCCCTAATATGCCTATCAACATTATTGCCATATATAAGAAAATCGTCAATGTACTGTGCCAGAAAACCTCTCGTCGAATCACCAAAAATTATGTCAAGTGCCCTTAGTAGCGCAGATCCAGAACTCGCGATGCCGAATGGGCATCGGGTATACTGATAAACTTTCCCGTTATGTAGGAACGCTGTGAATTTTCTCGAGTCCTCGTCCAGCGGAATCTGCCAATACGAACTGGTCAAGTCTAAACTAGTGAATATAGAACAGTCACTGATACGGCCTAACAAAGTGTCCACTGACTCCGTCCTGAAATTATCTTTAACTGAAAACGAGTTAACGTGTCGGGCATCGATCGTTACTCTTAAGCTTCCATTGGGCTTCCTAACCCAGCACAATGCATTTACATAAGGCGAGTCTGATGCTTCTATAACTCCGTCTTTTAACATATCATTTATGACTTCGTCTGCCTGATCCCTTAAAGATAGGGGGATGGGTCTACTTTTATGCCGAAATTCCTCCATTCCTACCACCTTAATTTTGTGTGTATACACTCTACACAGACCCGGCGCGTCTGAAAAGACATTTAAATGGCTACCTACAACATCCATTAAGCGTTTTCTTTCACACTCACTCAGGCCGTGTGCCTGGTTAACTTTATCTCTCACTATTTCGAAAGTACCTGTCTTTCTATTGTTATACGCGTGTACCTGTCTAAGATCGCCCGGCGAAATCTCATTACAATATCTGGCCCTACCGCTAATGAGATTGCGTCCTATTTGTCTCGCCTGGACTAATTCGCCGATACACAATTCGCATTCTCCGCAGTCTACTTGACACACTCCCCTAGTTACCTCGTTACCTTCCCACGGATTAACCTCTATAATTACATTCTTACAAATTTTGAGGTGCTCTACAAAAATAACTCTTCCTGTAATTCAATCTCTCCGCGGTTCTCTCATCTACCTCAGCTCGAGCGTTATTGCTACTGAATGGGACATGGCCTACACTGCCGTTACCTGCCGTAACCCCTAGTCTGTTTTCCCTGAAATCTAATAGCGCGTGCCATTCATAGAAGCTTTACTCCAATAATGATGTCGGTAGTCAACCTTTGTATCACAAGAAAAATAGCATTTAATTTCACGTCTCCGCACTCTAACTCGAACCATACTTGATATTTTACTTTTTCCTTCTTCTTGCTTAGGCGCCCGCACAGTACAGTGAACATATGGGTAACGTTTGCAGTTTTATCCCTGAATCCCTAACCTTTTGAAAAATTCCAAGCTGCATACATTATTTGTGGAGCCTGAGTCCAACAACACACAACACTTTATCCCAAATATTTTAGCATCTATATAAGGCAATACATAAGTCCCATTATTTTCTAACTCTGGGTTAGTAATCTCGCTCTGTCTCTTCACGCTTACCGCGTTGGTGGATTCTTTGACAGTGGCTTACTGCACTTAGCTACAGAAATCTCCGAACCCTTGAGACTTCTGTCTAGCAGTTTCCCGAGTGCGATGCAGTCGGTTCCACTGCTACCTCGTCTCTATTTCTACAATTTATAGGCTCCCGGCCCATACTCATTCTGACCGGACTTTGCTGACGTCCGTTCATGTCTCTATTCCTGCTTTGTCCCACGTTACACTGTGTAGGTGGCCTATTGCACCCTTGTGAGGCCATTTCTTGTAGGACGCCTCGCCTATCTCTCTCCTGCTCCTGTCTCCTCCAATCACCTCGATTTTGCGGTCCCCTGCTAAAATTAGGCTGCCAGAATCCTTGTCTGTAATTCCTGTTCCGAAGCCAGTGTGGTTGGGTTCTAAGCCTATTATTTCCATTTTCTTGTCTTCCCGTGTACCATCGTATGTGGTTAACCATACGCACGGGACCAACACCTCCTCTGTCGTTTCTCATCCTGTTATGACTACTTTGGTTATTCCTACTATTATTGTAAGGACCCCAAAGGGCGGGTCAATCCTTCTCTCCCTGTTGGGACTTTTCCTCCGTTATGGCCATTATGGTATCGACTATATGCATTGTTGGGGCTCCTGTCACCACCCCAGTTACTCTGATTTTGGGCTCCTGTCCTTGGGGATGAAAAGGCCGTACTTGCCCCCTTCCCCGCTTTCTGGTCGGTGGGGCTTGAACCCTTTCCTTTGCCATGTTCATAATCTGCCTGTCCACTACATTCATAGTGCGTGGCGTCCGAACCATCCAGCGCAGTCAATAAATTGTTTTTCCCCGAAGTCTCGGGGCCCTGCTACAATCAGATTATATCTTATGTTCTCGGGATACTGCGAAATCACAGTTTGGATCAGCTCTGAATCCGGTATTGGCGGATTGAGGCTTTTCCCTTTCTTAACCAGTTCAAGAAAATAATCTATCATAGAGACGCCTCTTCCCGCGTCAAACCTACTCTGATTAATTTCCTTCCTAATTCTTTGTTGTTGTCTTTGTCCCCAGTATCTCTCCGAAAATTTTTCTCTGAATTCCTCATAAGTGACATTATCCTAGGGCCACTAGCGCCCAGTTGAGTGGTCGGCTCTTTAGGCTCTTTCGTACGACAGTCATTTTTAAGTCATCCGGCACCCCTCTTACTCTAAAGTACGTTTCCAGCTCACTTATGTAGTTATGTGGGTTTGAAAATTCAACCTCATCAAAAATAGGGTAACCAATCTCATTCAAAATGTGAGTGGGGTACTGGGGACGGCCTAAATATGCCTTGTCGTTTACACTTATCAACTCACTACGCACGTCATCACGTGAGGTCTGACATTCCTCACTGACACTATTGTTGACATGTCTTACATTTATGTTACTACCTGATGCCTGGCTCTCACTTGTGCCCTCTTGTGTAGAAACTGCACGGTCCGAGCTGCTATGTCCGCTTAAATTTGCGGGACTACCCCCATTTAGTACGTCGTTTATTGAGTTTAATTTACTTCTTAATTCTTCCAAACATTCGTTATCCGCCCTTTCTTTATTCTTTATGGCTCGCTTGAGACCGTCCACTTCCTGATCCATCTCACCTATTTTCTCTTCTACCGAATTCTGAATTTCTCGAACCTTCTCCACTATCGCTTCCTCGACAGCTGATTTTAGATCGCTATTCTCTCTCGTAGCGCTATCTCTAACCCTAACTTCTAAATCCTTCATACTTTCTGACATCCTATCCATAGCTATCTTCAATTGGTTCTCCATTCCGATCCCATTCTCGGTTAATTTCCCCTCTAGCTTCTCTATTTTGTCCTCCATCTTGTTTCCTCTTTCCGCTAATTTTGCAATATCATCTCTAATCTCTCTCGAACTTTCCCCCAATCTATTTTCCATTTGTTTTATTTGTTCTCTACTTTCCCTCAGAATCTGCTCTCTACTTTCCCTCGAGTTATTCTCTAATTTAGTTTCCATTTGTTTCATTTGTTCTCTACTTTCCCTTGAATTGTTGTCTAATTTATTTTCCATTTGCTTTATTTGTTCTTTACTTTCCCTTGAGTTATTTTCCATGAATTGTCTCATCTGCTCCCATGACTGTTCTAGCGTCATTTCCCCTTTGCCACTTTCTCTCCTCTGTTGCTTTTCCACCGATCGCTCTCCCTCTATTTCCTGTCCTGCGCTACTCTCGACCTCCTCTCTGATTTCCATAATTTCCTCGTCCTTCCTTTGCTCCATGGTTCCCTTGTTTCTATTTCCTCGTCTTTCTCGTATTTTCCTAACTACTTTACTCCTATGGCTACGTAGTATCATCTATATGCTACTCTGTCATCTATCCGACGCTTGCTTTCCCAATAATAATCTAACTAGGCCTGTATTTGCACTCTACTCACTTCCAACAAATTACGCAATACACTTATTTCACTTTCCCCCAAAATATCACACACAAAAAAAAATACATATATATGCCCAAAATATCACACCAGAAATTGAAACATATACACTTTATAATTATTCCCCCAAAATATCATATACATATATACACATATATTCATCTTCCCGCATACTTGCCACCGCCTCTCCGAGTTGCCTTCTCTGGTGGTCTCCGTGTTGCCTTCTCTGGTGGTCTCCGTGATGTCGCGATGACTTGGTTCTATTCCCGCCTTCCAGCGTCGTTCCTCGGCTATGCAGGGCTGAACTGCTCCGTCCGGTTCTCCGCGTTGTTTGGTGCTGTGTTCGCACCCGGGGCCGGTCACTGGAACAGTTGTCTTCCTTCGAGCCCCACGTTGGGAAGCGCCATTTGTGGGTGGAATGTCGTTATTGAGGCCCCACGTTGGACGCCATTTGAGGGTGAATGGTTATTGTGACCACACGTTGGGCGCCATTTGAGGGTGGGTGCGTCTCGATGTTGCGTGAGATTCACTCAGGGTAGCCGAGGTACGGTTGTGGTGTAGGTTGATGTCGGGAATAATCGCAAGCCGGCTACTTATATAAAAGGCAGTGTAAATTCCAAAACTATAAGTTTATTATCGTATTCGCTTGGTAAACCCTAGAGTATGTATTTCCGGCTGATTTATACTTCAATCGTTGGTCGCAATTCTGTATCGACTCAGTTGCAGCTCTGAATAAGCTCTATCCGATACTATAAATTCAATACTCTGTCCCGTACACTACGATCGAAGCTCCTAAATGTTGGCGAGTAGTATTGCCGACGACAAAGTTCAATCTATCGAGTCTTCGCCTGAAGAAAGACTATTAAGTTGGGCCGCCGACACAAAAAGATGTCGCGCCGTCTACTCGA
The DNA here is from genome assembly GCA_025594305.2 of Periplaneta americana. Lineage (NCBI taxonomy): Eukaryota > Metazoa > Arthropoda > Insecta > Blattodea > Blattidae > Periplaneta > Periplaneta americana. The sequence continues at coordinate 129,842,269 of JAJSOF020000011.1, read as the reverse complement.
AGAAAAGTAGTTATCCTATCGACACGAAACGAAGTAGTTATTCTGCCCTGTATGTAGGGCCGCCGACACGATGAGATCTTGTGCTTGTGCCCTGTATGTAGGGCCGCCGACACGATGTAAAGTTGTTTTGATGATCTCCGCTCCGAAGCGGAATAGTAGTCGTCATCTCCGCTCCCCGTCACCCTTATTTATAAAAACCTATCCTACGCTAAAACTACCTATTCTATTGGTTAAAAACTACGTCACTAACTGGCCTAAAATCTATTCCCTATTGGTCCAAAGTGACCTCATAAGCTGGACCAAGATCTCTTCTTATTGGGCGCGAAATATGTCATCTCTAAATTTAGACTTTGGATTTCCCATAACCTCAAATTAGTTTGTATATCTCACAAGAATACCCGTTCTTTGGAAAACCCAAGCTTGGCAGTATCATTCCCACGGGTCCAGTCTAACTTTAGGGTTTTATGCTTCATCGAGTCTCTATACGAAACCCCGCTCAAGGTGGCCCTAAATCTGTCCGATGCTGACAAGTGACGAAACACCTGTGTGGGGAAGCTAATTCTAACGAAGTCGCCAGAACATCCCCGCGAATACATGTAATAGAAATATGGAGATATCACTTCGCTAATAAATCGGTCTCTCCCTCTCCTAATTACTGCTTCAATTATTACTGGTATCCATTGCATAGTTAAAGTAATTCAATTTTGTAGAAATACCTTTTTCTTGTTCATAGCTCAAAAGATAACTCAAATATTTAAAACATGATACATGTTCTACAGGCTTATTATAAAGGCAAATTTTACTGCGGAGATTATTATTGCCATTATTATTATTATTATTATTATTATTATTATTATTAGAGGAAAATCATTGTTATGTTAAAGATGGTCAAACCAAACAACACATTCGCTTATACCCACAAAGATTTAGAATAATCATTATCTTAAATAAAAGTTTAGTCCAACGCTGTCTGACCGTGCAAAGAGCGGGCTCGGGTTCCAATTCCAGTCGGGACAAGTTACCTGGTTGGGATTTTTTCCGGGGTTTATGAGCAAATGTTGGGTAACTATCGGTGCTGGACTCCAGACTCATTTCACCAGCATTATCACATTCATTTCATTCAGACGCTAAATAACCTGAGATGCTGATACAGCGTCGTAAAATAACCCGCTAAAAATAAAAGCCCACTGTCTAGCAAAATTTCAGTTAAATTCTATATCACAAGTCAAACCGAACTAAATATGCATTTGCATATAAATCCGATGTCTACTTATGAGTAACGCTATAAATGAAGAAAACCTATGGAACTGATGCCAAAGCTTTAAATTCAAAGACACTTATAAAAACTTACGGACAAAAACAACAAAGACTACCAATAACAACAGGTTCACGATATCCACGGAAATCGATACAGAAATTGGAAAAGTCCGTAAAAATCAATGAGATATAAACTGCGTACTGTCTTTTCATCAGTTGATTTGTGGCTTCTCTCAAGGAACACGGTCTGACTTCACTGATACTACGAAAACTGGGTAATGTGACGACAGTTCAACACTGACATGAGGTCACCAACCGCAGTGCCTTTCTTAAAATATTAACGGCACGAGAACTTTGTTGAGATTGCCGTCATTTCTATACAGCCACGCGCAGCCGTGACCACTTCCGATCCATCCTATTCCGCTTTTATCCTCCACTCCTATTTATTATTGGATGCCTTCGTTTCACACTATTTTCAACGAATGACTACCATTTTGTTACATTCCATTCCAGTAATCCTGGAATTCACGTTGTAATCAAAATCATTCGGAATTATCGGATGTCTTTGTCACATGCTCAGTCGCATATTTAACGATGCTGTATCAACTAGCAGCTTAGGGTACGTGCAAGACGGAGCCTGGTTGGTTGCTGGTAGCCTGACTGGTTACCTAGTAGGAAGGAATGCCTGAACGTTACGCAATGGAAGCGTGCAAGATGGGGATTATTCGGTCGAATGCTACCTAGCCTGTTAGCCCGCTGGTAGCTGGCAGAATGGATCCCTTCATTTTTCCAGCTACCAGCGACCTAAATGTCTTTACTGTGCAAGCGTCCTGAGAATCCGTAGAACTTTCCCACGTACTAAACGCCTACTCCTATTCATTTCGAAGCGTATAATGATTGGAAAAGATTAATTTAAAATAACAATAATAATAATAATAATAATAATAATAATAATAATAATAATAATCAGCTTCTTGTCTATGCGGATGACGTGAATATGTTAGGAGAAAATACAAACGATTAGGGAAAACACGGAAATTTTACTTGAAGCAAATAAAGCGATCGGTTTGGAAGTAAATCCCGAAAAGACAAAGTATATGATTATGTCTCGTGACCAGAATATTGTACGAAATGGAAATATAAAAATTGGAGATTTATCCTTCGAAGAGGTGGAAAAATTGAAATATCTTGGAGTAACAGTAACAAATATAAATGACACTCGGGAGGAAATTAAACGCAGAATAAATATGGGAAATGCGTGTTATTATTCGGTTGAGAAGCTTTTATCATCCAGTCTGCTGTCAAAAAATCTGAAAGTTAGAATTTATAAAACAGTTATAGTACCGGTTCTTCTGTATGGTTGTGAAACTTTGACTCTCACTCTGAGAGAGGAACATAGGTTAAGGGTGTTTGAGAATAAGGTGCTTAGGAAAATATTTGTGGCTAAGCGGGATGAAGTTACAGGAGAATGGAGAAAGTAACACAACGCAGAACTGCACGCATTGTATTCTTCACCTGACATAATTCGGAACATTAAATCCAGTCGTTTGAGATGGGCAGGGCATGTAGCACGTATGGGCGAATCCAGAAATGCATATAGAGTGTTAGTTGGGAGACCGGAGGGAAAAAGACCTTTAGGGAGGCCGAGACGTAGATGGGAGGATAATATTAAAATGGATTTGAGGGAGATGGGATATGATGATAGAGGCTGGATTAATCTTGCACAGGATAGGGACCGATGGCGGGCTTATGTGAGGGCGGCAATGAATCTCCGAGTTCCTTAAAAGTCATTTATAAGTAAGTAAGTAAGTAATAATAATAATAATAATAATAATAAATAATAATAATAATAATAATAATAATAGTAACAATGTTTATTGCCAGAAAAATACAATACAAAGAAATTGTAAATTTACAACATTCTAGCTTCCCCTAAAAGAGAGTGTTCTCGTGCTCAGGGGAGGATTCGATACATAATAAATGTAAACGTATAAATTACAATATAATAACATCTAAAAATTAATCATTACTCATAACTAGAGACGAGAATTTCATGCACTACAAAATCCCAAAATATGCATGCATTCATGCACTATCAAACTATGAAACATGCACGATCAAGCGAACAATACATTAAATTTTTGCACTTTCATTTTTGTTCCAAATTTCTTATTTCACTTCACTTTTTTTTTTTTTTGCACAGTTAACAACTAACATCATTTCTAAAGTGGTTTCTGTGAGGTTCCTCGCTTGTCAGTTAAGATGTTTTTGTAGGCAGAGAATGACCTCTCTACATCGCAAGAAGGTATGAGTGCAAACGTGAATGAATTTTTTTCTGTTATTTAGTTTTTTCTTCCTTTTCCTTCTTCACTCCTGATTCCTGAAGCTAAAATAAGGGGCACAGAAATCGAGAAACTGAGGTGTCCACTCAAAACCATTAAAACATGCATTTAAACTGAATATAGTGTATATTATATGCATGATTAAGCTAAAAACTGTTTAAATATGCATTATGCAAGTTTTATCTAAAAAAAAGGCCAAAACATGCAAATATGCATGGAAAAAGTACACATATTTGGAACCGTAAAGTAATGAAATGGGTAAGTACTAAGTTTGAGCTATGTCCTATGTTCCTATAAAAACATGCATTTGCATGGAATTCTCGTCTCTACTCATAAGAAATTGCTCACATACATTTTTAAATTTCAAACTGTTGGAGGTAAATAGATGTGCGTATTTCTTTATTAATTCGTTTTAAATTCTAGGGCAGATATTAGTACTATGGTTGAAAGCAAACCTTGAGTTCAAACAAACGTATTGTATCTACAGCATGTTTTTGGTTTTGTTTGTGAGTATATGTTGCATCCCCCTGTCTCTTTTGTTTTTGTACGATAAGAAGTACCTTGCAGTACCGTCAAAACTGACGGAATTTCAACGCAGCAGATGGGAAAAGAATGGCTTTGACGGGTGATGGATTTTGTGGCGGAAATTACGATTTACATCGCCTTTTGACTTTTTTTAGCTACTGTCGTTTTTAATTGTTTAATTTTTTTAGTGTTTTTACTTTTTCTTTGAACACCCCTGCCCGTGCAGTACCATGTTAAGGAATCCCCTGTTTCAGATATCCTCGTAATCAAGTCAGAGGCTGAAGAATTATTATTTTAATCAAGATTGGTAAGTAAATTGTATTAAAATTTCCTTTCTCCTCTTCGAGTCGCGAATGGCAGTTTATTAGTATACTGTATATGCTATTAAGGAAAACCCTGTGCGCTCATGACATTCAGTAACGTCTGACCTCTGGTTGTCCAGTGAACCGCGTCGTCAGAATTATCTACAAGACGCTTCTTTCTACCGACTGCTCGGTTGTGTCTGCGACAAGACGCTTCCTGAGAGCGATATGGCGCTCAAGGCTGGCCGGGTCCGTACTCCGTACACTTACTTGCGCATGCTTTTGGTCCTTTGTGCGCCCTATATATGCGAATATTTCCAAGTCCTACAGGTGGTCCAGGTGGCATGTGAATCCGACGCTGATAGGTGGCCACCAAGGAGTCTCGATCTCACACGGTGCGACTTTTTTCTTTGGGAATTTGTGAAAGACAAGACTGATTTACGTCCGTTAATGATACAGATCAGCCGTGACGAAAATGCGATCGTGCGCCGAGCCACGGTGTAACCTGCAAGTGCATAGCACCTATAGAGGGAGGCGGACACCCGAAGGGGAAGTGAAGTAACTGTCTGACTTATTAACGGATTTTCATTTTCCTTACGTCAAGCACTTAAATATAATTTTATACACTATAAGGTTAGTACGTGTAACGAAGAAAGAAATGAATAAGAAAACATAGGACATATTATCACAACCTAAAATTAATTGTCTTCAGAATGTCTCTGCGGCAGAGTTTCAAAATCAGGAATTATGTCGCTTACTGCCAGTCGTAGTTGATCACGAAGGTAATTTGCCTGTCAGTCGTGATCTAAATTTGGTTTTTACTATTTTCATTGTTGAAAAAAAATGTTCACAAACGTAAGTTGTAGCGAACATGGCTTCAACAGAGCAAGCGAAAGAACAAAGCTTCGGATATTAATAATACTAATAATAATAATAATAATAATAATAATAATAATAATAATAATAAGTTAATAATAAGTTAATAATAATAATAATAAGTTAATAATAAGTTAATAATAATAATAATAATAATAATAATAATAATAATAATAACGCTTAATCTTTTAATGTTTCATGAGTGACATGTAGTATAATGCCGTTTTATGTTATACAACCGTTTTCCTCGTAATACTTGTGAACAAATCATACATTTAATATTCTCATCATATTGGCAGAAAAAAAAATGCGTCCTCCCATCCTACTTGAAAATTTCGTTTTTGTAGGGGCACATGGTTTCGAGAGAGACATTGCGACGAAATGGCTCTCGCTCGTCAGAGACAAATACAAATGGAACGGAGTTTGACTCCAGTGAGTGAGAGGGTGGGGGTTGGAGGAGGTAGGAAGCAAGAGAAATCCATAGTTATCATTGCGAGCCACAATGTGCTCGCGAGTCACATTTTTGCCACGGCTGGTCTTGGCCTAGGCGAACACTATACTCCAGAGGTCTCCAAAAAGCGTATGGTCATTCGTGCTCTCGATGCTGCCCGCCGAACACAGTGTGCTGTAAGGCTAGAGAAGGGGAAGACACTCATACCTCAACAGATTGGGAGCAGTTAGTGGGGGATCGCGGCAACGGTCTGCTTGTGTTTACATATAATAACATCAAAAGAATAAGAAATATCATACGTTTGTATATTATTTTACATACTATGAAGCTGGAGCCCCGTCTGTTGCTATAGACACAAGCCATTGCAAATTCAACCTTTTCTGTTCTATGGTGCCTTTCAGTGCCTGGAAAAGATCTTCTCCATTTGTATTTTGTAATTACATCTAGAAGACATTCAGACACAGTAAAATGTTCATTAACTCCTCGGATGAAAATGGCTAGGTGAGCGTCGTCATTTCTATCTGTGCTTTCGTCTAATGCAAGCTACAAACTGGTTAATTGTGGTTTCGACTTCAGATTCAATTACATTTACAATCTTGAAATTCCTTCTCTGAACTGTAATTGGAAACAATTTAATTTTCTTAAACTCTGACTTTGTTCTGGACACAGTATTGTAGTAACGTCCTGTATGCACGATTTTACAAATGATTCTTCTGTAAAGGGCTTCATTGACTTTCCAATATTCCAAGCTAGAACATAGCTATCAAGAAGCTGTTTTTATTGAAGACTGAGAACACGTGTATGATTTGTGTTTGTATTTTCTTGTTTTATATTTATCAAAATATTTGTAGACCTACGCATTTCACCTAAAATTAAACGAAAGCTATATGTTTGTCATGCCGAACTAAGTGTAAACGTATTGTAATATACTGATTATTATGTATAACCAACAGTTATACAGATAGCCCCAAAATAAATTATTTTCACATATCCAACATGCCTCTAAATGTGATATTCTTTGTGAAGAGTCGAGTATTGTCGCCGCATGTTGAATTTTAACACACCCTTAAGAATTTTCTAACAAATTAAGCATTTCACATTCTCCCCACTAACACAAAAAAGTTTATCTTCCTATTCATCCTTGAATGTACTACGTTCATAATTAGAAGACATTGTGAAACGGTGGAACACGCCGACCAACACAGTGATAATGGCAGTCCGCCACTGCTCTTTGTTTGCTCATAAACATTGAGTACAGTACAAGTGGGGATGGGTGAGGCGGAGCGCGCTCATTACGTACTGGCTTCGGTTCCGTTCAGGGGCTTACTCGCGAGTACGGTTTTGGAGACGTCTCCTATACTCTCTCACAATTCAGGCCTCCCTGACGAAACAGGGCCACAGAATACGTCACAGGACAAGTACAAGACAAGAGAGATAGAGCGACAAACATCCAGCCCCGTGCAATGGAGATAAATCCCCATCACGCCAGGAATCGAACTACGGATCGCTTGGTTGGAAATCGTACGCGCCATCCATTAAGCAATAACGGCGGACATGTATAAACATATTTAATTTTCCCCTTATGCGAACCTCCTCACAAATCACCAATACAAAGAATTACACTGTATGTTAAAGCTATCAAATATAACAGACATTCTTTCTTAAGTTCAACTTGAACCTAATTGCATCAACCCCCACATTCGGCTGTTAAGAATCATTACAACAGACTAGCCCCTCTGTACGCTGGCTTCACCCACTTGTAAAGCTTCAGCAGGAGTCTCTAGATGGACGTGAAACTAAGCAATCTCCTCTCATACACCCACTAGCTGGCCGTATTATTCAGAACCAAAGAATGGAGTAGCCTACCGACTGGGACAAGTTGCCTGGTTGAGGTTTTTCCTGGTTTTCCCTCAACCCATTAAGAGCAATTGCAGGGTAACTTTCGGCGCTGGATCCTGGGTTAATGGTTAATTTTGTTATCATTATCGCCTTCATCTTCATCCATCCTGCCTACTTCCATACTCACATAGATAAATGCCATCAAACGGTCGAACAAAATCCGACCTAATGATGCCCCCCACCTTAGAACAGAATTTTTCATCATAATCGTAAAAAAAAAAAAAATAAATAAATATAAATGACAGATAGAGGCGCAAATACTCAGACACAAACTTCAACCTTATCATACTGCCTTCGTAGCCCTTCTACCCCACCCACCTTTTCTACCAGTGTGGTCATAGCGTTCTAGTTGCGCTCGGATGTATCAACATTCAGTCTCGCGGCGGCAGGTACACAATACGCTATCAACAATTACAAATGAACAGATAATAAAATCCTTAGGAACATACCTTAGGAAAGCAAGATAAAAACGAATGAGGGAAATAAATAAGTTAAAAGACATATAAAATACATTTCAAAATGTATGTATGCATATAACGTAAGAAGATATATATATATATATATATATATATATATATATATATATATATATATATATATATGAGTGATAGCTATATGACCGGAGGTCAATGCTATCATTAAACATTGTAACGTACTGCAGCCAAAGAAATAAATAAATAAATAATACGCGTACTGCAATTTGAAGAGCACTGGAACATGGCAAAATCTAAACCCGTGAAAAAATACTACTTCCAAAGGAAATGGGAATATGATACATGATTTATGTTGTTGAAAAAGACGAAAGAATTGCTTATTTACTGTGTCCCATCCAATTTATTTCTATACGTCATTCCAATATTAAACGATATTTCAACAAAGACCATATTAAGAATTATGAAATAGACAAACTTTCGGGTAAGTTCATTATTACAAACTGTATAATGAATATTTATTTATACACTGTTAAATTAAGGACATCACTCGTTGTGTTCATTTTGTATTGAAATGAATAGTGACATTTATAGTAACGTTCAAGGTTCATTACTTAAATGCTACAAATTTATGTTTCCGTAGGTGATGATAAGAGGAAAGTTTTGGAAAACCTAAAGCAGGCTAGCTGCAAAGAAATCTCAAAGAAACTATCGACAGAAAATTTAGCATAATCATAAACCTTGAAACGACATAACGCATTATAAATATAATGACTTTATTACAATCCTTTTTGAAAATTACAGTACCGCCACTGATGGACCTTCCACACGCAAAGAATTCAACAACTCTAAGCAGAAGTCGATCATCCCCAATAGAAATGGAGCGAGGCTGACATCATATTTCCCTTACTTACGAGTTCTGCAGGCCTGATCTAAATTGACGTGTTTTTTTAATTGAATTCAATTTAAATAATTAGTTATTTAGACTGTGAAGTTGAAATGAAAGCATCATTGGAAGGATAATAAATATTTTATTGGTTATTTTACGACGCTTTATCAACTGCTATGGCTATCTAACGTCTGAATGAGATAAAAGTAATAATGCTAGCGAAATGAGTCCAGGATCCATCGCCAAAAGTTACCCAGGATTTGCTCTTAATGAGTTGAGGGAAAACACAGGTAAAAAACCTCAACCTCAACCAGGTAACTTGTTCCAACCAGGATTTGAACCCAGGCCTGCTCGTTTCAAGCAAATATTGATTGAATAAAATACATTAGAAGAACCAAAAGTAATAATTAATATAAACCAACACAAAGCATTCAAAATCTTAAAGTTACTGAAGCAACAGTAACAAATACCATCCTCAACGGAAAGTGGTAAAGAAGTGGTGATGTATTCAGTTCAGGCATTATCAATAGACGGTTGCTATTCGGTAAGAGGACCATCACAAATTTTTATGATCTCAAGATTCGACTCCCGGAACTCTCATCCATAAATCTATTGCGATATCACGCGACAGGACCATTCGGCGCCTCAACCAATCAATAATCATTCATAAACAAGTGATGTAACAATGAGATGAGAAGGCACAGAAAGCCGGTACCGCCCAACCATGTGCCACCCTCCATCCACTTCTTGCAGGATGTGCTCTGACAGATAGAGAGGAACTCGATTCCTGGCTGATTGTAAGAGACAAAGAAACAATTTCTTTTCAAGTAATTCGGTCTATGTAATTACGTTTATTACGCCACTACTTAAGTAAAATCACAGTCTAGTATATACAGTCACGAAGCTCAATATGTAGTAAATATGCATCCATAGAAAGTTGCTAACCATTAGGATCACTAATATCGCCTCATTACAGACAATGCGAAATAGTACCGGCACAGTCTATTGTTCCTAGCACCCTCACAACTCAAGCTTCGTGACTGTATATACTAGACTGTGGTAAAATCATACCAACATCTCAATTCAAACTGACAGGAAGGATGTTAACTCATACGCGATGTTTTAATTAGTGCTGTTGATCGATCAAAATATTTAATCGATTAACTATTTGATCGATTTAAAAAAAATGTTTAATATACTGTAATACACAATTATTGTTAAATTTAACTTGAGTTCGGTGATAACCATAAGCATTAAATGTTGTATATCTGTATATATTGTATCGTTATATTACAAAACAACTATTTTAATTACTTACTAACATATTTATTAAGAGGTTATAATTTGTGTCAATTTTTCCAGGAATTTTTTAGATATACATAAATAACAAAAAGTGTGAAGACTCACCCAGTTAATACTGCTTCATCCATAATTCTAAACATGTGAGTGCATTCACATGCTCCGAATTAAGTGCCGCTCTACGTTTAGTAGCAATGTTTCCTGCATCACTAAACACGAAAAAACTTTTTTCTGTTAAGCACTTCTCCACGATCGTTCAATTTAAATCCAAACGTTTCACCGAGTTTACCTCTCAAATTCTCATATGATATAGTGGAGTTTACACTTCACAGACCACAGAAAACCTATTTTTTTTCTTTATCAAACTAAACACACAACCTTCATATACAAACTCAGAGCGCTGGCCTTCTATGCCCGAGGTTGGGGGTTCGATCCCGGGCCAAGTCGATGGCATTTACGTGTGCTTAAACGGGACAAAATTCCGGCACGTCCGGCGACGCTGATATAACCTCTGCAGTTGCGAGCGTCGTTAAATAAAACAAAACATTTAACATTTACAAACTCAGTACAGAAACTACAACTGCAAAAGTACAGCAGTCGAAAACTGGCCCCTATTGTAATCGAATTACCGTATATATATATATATATATATATATATATATATATATATATGTGTGTGTGTGTGTGTGTGTGTGTGTGTGTGTGTGTGTGTGTGTGTACAGTATATATACATATACATCCAGATTGAACCGTAAATAATGTCATTATTTTCAGGGAGTTGTTCTTTGAAATATTTCAAACAAAAAATTTTAATACAATTTTGCATGTTTTTACTTCCTTTTCGACATAAATCTGTTATGGAAGCAGCTTCAAATACTTGGGATGTATTATAAGCAGTAACATGAGCTGCTGCCAAGAAGTCAAAAGGAGGATAGCAGTGGAAAAGGAAACTTTTAATAGAAAAAGGAGCATCTTCTGCGGACTCTGGAGAAAGAACTAAGGAAGAGACTAGTGAAGTGCTTTGTGTGGAGTGTAGCATTGTATGAGGCAGAAACATGGACATTACGACGAAATGAAGAGAAACGACTAGAAGCATTTGAAATGTGGATATGGAGAAGGATGGAGCGTGTGAAATGGACAGATAGAATAAGAAATGAAGCTGTGCTGGAAAGACTGGGTGGACAAAGATCAAGAAGAGAAAAAGAAACTGGCTGGCTCACTGGTTGAGAAGAAACTGCCTGAATGCATTGGAAGGAATGGTGAACGGTAAAAAAAGTTCGGAGAGGAGAAGATATCAGATGACAGACGACATTAAGATATAAGGTTCGTATGCGGTAACTAAAAGGAAGGCGGAAAATAGAAAATAATGAAGAATGCTGGGTTTGCAGTGAAGGACTTGCACTTGGGCAGAAAACTATGAATGAATGAATACCCAACAGGGTATATTTGCACACCTTGTTATGCATTATGTGTAATGTATTCTTTTTAAACAAGTAACTGAACGTTAAATTATTAGCAAAAAATATTCGTTATTAACTTGCAAGACAACATTACAGTGTTATCTGCGGTAGGTTCCGACATGCCAACTGGATTGCTCTTTATCATACAACCCAAGTTTCTCAGTGCATGTGCACTTAAATTACCTGTCTCAATCGCCTTTTTTTGCGCAGTTGCGAACAATTTAGTTCTCCTGAAATAGACTTTTGGGTATTCCACCGTGTAGGCCTACTGGAATATATCGTTTCTTAACTACACATGTTCTATCTTCAGGCCAAATTGTTGCAACCTAAAAATGAAACGTGTATGCAGTTCGGAAACTTATGAGATTTTAAGTCCCAACACGCGGTGGTACACCCAAAGTCTATTTCTGAACACAATATTCAATGAAGTCTAAAAACGTATAACATATGGCTTCATTTGTAGATATTAAAAACTAACAGTAGGTTTACTAATATAGTGACACAATCTGAAAACTGTGTGGCGTTACTATATTGTCGGTTGAGGACAGAAACTCAAAACTTGCAGTCTAATTTCAGCCGTTAAGTGCCTGTAATACAATTCTGGCAATACAGTAAGAACAGTTTAATCGACCTAACTTGCTACTCTCATATCACAAATTGCGATTTTATGTGGTTATGATATCGATAAAATGTCACGTAATTGCTTTGTATACCAAGCCATTCGTGAACTTATTACAAAGTCAGTCCTCTACTTATGAAAATTAGCATTTCCGCTTCGAATTGAGATTTACTATTGTAGCGTACGATGATTGTAGCGTAATTTCACGATAATGACCAACAGCTGCAGAGAAGTGTTGGATAACACATTTCTGAATAATTATTCTTAATGTACGATCTACAATAGAAATAATAATTCGATATACCAAAGGAGACAAAATAAGGGAAATTACATACTTCGAATAAATGGGAGTATATGTAGCATAATTTTTATGCAAGAAGTTCTAAATATTGAAGTTATTTAATGTATTCAGAATAATTTTGAAATCGCTCAAAATTAGTTATAAATACTTATTTATTTATTTATTTACTCATTTATTTATTTATTTATGTATGTCTATTTATTTATTTATTTATTCATTCGTTCGTGTTCGTTCGTTCATTTATTCATTTATAGGTATCTGCAGGTCATACATTTATACTTATCTTAATTCACATTCAAATCACGAGGATGTCGATATTTTGTGTTCCTACCAATGTGCCGAAAGGATCTTCTCATTTGCTATATGTTTCGGCTTTCCTAGGATTCAGATCTAAGTCCCAACGACCAAAAGTAATATTTTCGAGGCTAAAAACTGTTCTACTTCAAAATTAATGATTCCACTTCGAAACAAGTCCAGAAAAATTATCCACTTATTATTACACGAAATGCGTGACATAAAAGAAAGCGGAAATTAAAGGAAAATAGAACAGGAAGATGAACATTATTGTGAATATCATTTATAAACATTAATAGGGCTATGCAAAGTATAAGTCAAGCCACAATCATCACCAAAATTAAATGTAGGTGTCTGTTTGAAGCTGTCAAACAGAACTGCGCTGAAATTCATTCGTAGCAATACGACAAACCGATTAACAGTAGTGAACCGACGAGTATTAGAACATAATAACCGAAATAGAATAACAAGAGTTTCAGATGTTTCCACTGAAATTATGTCTGTTTACAGACAGTCTTTCGTTTCTTTAAAATATTACCATGTGTCAACGTACCCTTTCGGACGTTAGAGAAGAAATGCTTTCAATTTTATTGCTTATGTTGATTAACTGCAATTTATTTAAGTCAAAATTACTATGAGTTAAAACGAGTTAATTTAACGTCAGATTATTTCTAAACTATACATTATCTAACTTTTTAAAATAATTATAAATATTCTAGGTTTTCACTTCTTGGCTATAAGCAACGGCAGTTACGCAGTCATCCTGACTCAAAAACTTGAAATTAATCTGCTGTGCAGTGATAAGCACGACAAGAACAAGTATGCTAACAAGGAAATTATCCCAAAACTTTCCAGGCTGGTTGAATCTCATTCTCTGGCACGAAATACAGAAAAAGCATTATTGTATCATTCAAGAAATAATGGACTAACTCACTAATAAAAAAAAAGTAACGTCGAAAATTGTATTCAATTTATAAGTTCTTAATAAAGGATAATTTACTATTCAACGTGTTCAATATAATATAGGCCTACATACTGTAATTCAGCACGTTTAACATAATTGATCATAAAATGATGATTAAAGAACGATGAAGTGTTAGATTTTCGAAAAAAAAAAAAAAAAAAAAAAAAAAAAGGCCGACTAACACCAGTGGCGGATCCAGGATTTCTTAAGGGGCTAACTTTTTTTTCCCCTATTATCATCACTTGTCAGTCCCGGCCGCTGCTAGGTATTCAAGGGGTGTACGTTCAGACCTAGCGAACGACATAGTGGAAGTTACTATGAGCGAACGCTTTTGGTGACGTATATTATGTCAAGCGAAAATAAAACCGTGGAGTTTAATGTCATACATATAAAATAACTCCGCATACTTGAATATAACTAATTTATTGTCATATCGGCTCGAGGGGAGGGTAGGGATTCAAGGGACATACGCTCATTCCTAGTGAACGCTTTGGTGACATGTATATATAAAGCGGAAATAAATCTGTGGGGTTTAATTTCATAAAAATAAAATAATTCCGTAAACTTAAATATAATTATTGTCATATTGGCTGAAGGGGAAAAGCCTCCCTTAGCCCATCCCTGGATCCGCCTATGAGTCTAAAACTATGAAAACAAACTATAAATGTAGTGCTGGAAAACGAAACGTGAATAAGCTTTAATTATTTACAATCTGTAAATTAAAGTGTTTGTAAGAGCGGTACATTTATTCCATATTCGTAAAAAAGTGTATTTACAAACATGGTAAAACACAGTATCTACCTTGTACAATCATAACATATTAAGGAGAAGTCACGCTTACTTATCGTTTGATAGTTACAGTGTGTGTTTACATTATATTACTGAAGCATTGACGCAAAAGTAAACTGAAAATCTATATCCGAATGGTTCACAGATGACTAAAACCCGTTACAACACAAATATTAATATTAATTTGGGAAGGATGTTCCAAAACAAAACTGGAATATATAATAAACTCTTAAACATAATCCTTTAAATGATACAAGACAGTACCTACTCTACGAACCATCCTATACATGTACCCTCCCACCAAACGCAGCGCGAAAGTCAAGAGCATTCGGAAACGTGAACTGTTTCAATCGAATACTAATATTTATACTTTCAAGACAAATAAATATGTAAACATACATTCGCTACCATCTTACTCTGAAATGTATACACAAGATTGCCCCCAACAGAACATTGAAAGCCAAGGCCACGTGCGTGATGTTTTTGTTGTGAATAATAGCAATGATGCAAAACTTTACTTACCAATTAATGGAAATATACTGGACTGTTCTAACAGCAGTTTGAGGTTACTCTGGACGATAGTTGGTGATGCACATTCTTTCTCGGTCATTTTACACTCAAACCTTCAAATGTAATTCACAAATTCTAATATTTACAGACAATTTCTATCGGCACGAACACTTGCCGCAGCACTCAAGGCCTCGGCCAGTAAAATAATATACCTCGCGTTCAGAGTAGCCAACATTATAGAACGTAAGTTCCCTAAAAACTTCATATGTTCTTTAACCAACTAAATCTCCCACTTAACCTATAAACAATCGTAACTAAAATAAAACCCTTCCTTGAAAGTATTATTTAATAAGAAACATATGAATTATAGATCGCCGGTTTCTAAAGATTTACTGTGATTACAAGCAAGAAACCAAAATACTGACACAATAGTAACACATTTGTCACGAAAAAAATTAAAGGGAAGTGTATGTAAGGAATTAAAAATTAATGTCGAATAAATCACAATAATCCATGACAGAGTTTAAAAAATCATGAGCAATTTATAGGAAAAAAATCACTTGTTAATTTTTATTTGCACTTACCACGGAATACGATATTTACAATATTGTCGAATAATTTTTGTAAATGTTCACTAATAGCCTGTGTGCAAGAACTTAGTGACCAGTAGGCCTACCTCATAAACATAAAAACTTGCTATTTTGTGCGTTTTACATCTCATTACACATAAGTTAACGTCTTATTAATTGTCCTTATACTAAATTACAAAATAAATGAAATGATGAAAATATAAGGTTACCATGAGAAGAAATTCTATAGGAGGACATGGAATCTAAAATAAGAAGACATTGCTGAAAAAAGGAGGACTTTTTAAAAATTGGTATGAACAAAATTAAAGATAAAAACAATGGCTTATCTTAGTTAGTTTTCTCACTAGTTGCTGAATCAATATTACATCTGTACCCTACTTATCAGTGGAGTCCACTTTGTGCACAAGAGCCTGAAGAGACAAACTTCTATCTTGTACCAAATAACTATGGAACTGTTCATAGGACATGTCGTTGAAATTATATTTCACCATGATGATACCTCTGTCTCCGTTAGCATGCTATTTCGTTCTTTGAATTGCCCCGTTCTTTTGTCCATTGAGCAGATATTAGGGAAAATACTCTCTCAGCACTTCCATTGTGACTTGAGATAGAAATAAAATTGACATATTTTTAAGAGTTCTGAGAAAGTTTCAGTGCCCTCAGAACTATTGGAATTGAAGAATTTGCACCATTGTTTATCTAAACTTAAATCTTCGTCCAAATTAACTTGATTGGCATATCTTTGTACAGTGAAGAACAAAATTGATAAAATAGCTTAGAATCATGAATAGTGACATTTTTAGAGTGTAAGAATTCAATGCATGTCAATAGGTCATCATATTCTATGTTTTCACCATTTTTTTAGTTATTTTGTGCATAATATCGCACATTGTTCAATATTCATATTAATTGTAGTTGAAATGTGAAATGCCAGACATTAAATTTTTTTTTTTTAAATGCCTGCCGGACAGGATAAAATTATTAAAAAAAGAGGACATATCCTCCTTTTGCCAGACGGATGGTAATCCTATGAAAATAGCCAACATGACGTGTTGCATTAGCTATATACTAGCTACAAACTGCTTGTATGGATAACACAAATTAAAAAGAAAATAGATATTATGAAAGTACAATATTATTACTGATAATTAGACATAGGTCACATGTCATTTCTATTTCATGAACTTATGTTACATGAATAGAAATTTGGTCATAAAAAGAGTACTGGTATGTGTTTCAGTAGATACCTACCTGTCAGTTATGTGAACTTCAAAACCACAGTGGTGTAGGCCTAGTATTATTCTCATACAAATATGAAAACGGCATTTAAGAACTTTTTTTTTTATTGTCATCTAAATTCATTTTTCGTACTAGTACATGATTCGAATATGGATCATATACGGAGACTAAGAGGAAGGCAGAAAATACGAGATTGGAGAATGCTGGGTTTGCAGTGAAATACTTGCCATTTGGCAGAACCCTATGTATGTATTAGAGTTGAAGAAAGATCGAGAAAGAAGACTAACAGCACCCGCACGACAGTATTGCCTATGTTGTTGACTGCTTGTGAGTGAATCAAGACATTAGGAGTGGTCAACATCAAGCAGTTCTCTGATATTTCCACATTATCAGTTTAAATATCGGTACATATTCATTTTATTCCATTTCTGATATTAGTACTCATCTGTCCTGCACTTAATCCTTTTTCGATAAATGTTTCCATTTTGAACATTGTTCTTCATATTTTGTTACTTTGTGCTGATAACTGAGGTTGATTTTCCGTTTGATGATTCTTTTAATAGACTCATAATAATACATTATGCAACGAGCCTATAATGGTAGTAATTAAGACGCGGGTATGTTTGTTTATGAAACGAGCGCGAGTTTCATAATTTTCATACGAGCGTCTTAATTACCATTATAGGCAAGTTTCATACAACTTTTTATGCTCGACCATATTTCTAACTTGAAATTATTCATAACCAGGGAACGGATTTATATGGACTAAAAATATATGAAATATGTAAATATATATGTAGTTATTTTTACCAAAATATGGAATTAAATATGGATTTTTACCAAAATATGGAATTAAATATGGACTTAAAATTATAAAAATGACTATGTACGTTAAATATTGGTACATTTTAATCAAACTAAACAAAAAATATAATGGACGTACCTTATCTTCCAATGTAGTTTCAACAAAACACAATTTTTATTGTCTGTTACCATAACAATAGGTTACAAACATTTCTTTCAAGTGCTGAAAAGTGAATCTTCTTCTATTGTCTCTGAGGATAGATTTATACTGACTAAAAGAGGGTTCGACGTCACAAGAAGTAACTGGTACATAATTCAATTTCACAATGTCTGCTGGGGATAAGTCCAAGTTAATCTTCACTGTTGATTCACCACTCATCACAGCAACAACCTTTTGTAGTTCTTCATATCCAGGGTTTTTGAAAGTACAGTGTCCACCTTAGCTCTTACTGCATCTGCAACTTTACCTCTACCACGATTCAGTTGTTCCACAGTACTATTTATAATTTCAAAACTTTCAGATAGTGAAAGGTGCCTATTTTGGAGACTTTTGAGCGTTTTTATGATGCATGAAAATGTATGCTGAATGTGAGCTAAGTCATTCTTCACACTTATGTCACAGGTAACTGTTTTCGCAGTATCAATTGAGACTGCATCTTCAGAGTCCAATGCAAGGAGAACATTGTTAATAGAGTCTATATGTTCGGCATAATATTCAACTGCTTCTAGCCATGTACCCCATCTAGTTAAAATTGGCTTTGGTGGCAATGGAATTTCAGGGTACATTTCTTTCAACACGTTAACTCTACTGGGAGCTTTGAGAAATACTTTTTCACTGATGAAATCAACAAATCTACTTTAGGAAATTGTCTCTGACCACTTCTGCCACACGATGAAATGCATGCGCCACACAAGTAAAATGAGTCAATTTAGGATATACAACAGATAATGCTTGTCCAGCTTTGACCATATAAGGGCAGCATCGCTAATAAAGAATAACACATTATCGTACATAATACCCTTTGGCCACAGGATACCCATAGCTTCGTTGAACAGTTTAACTATAGTTTTGTTATTGCACTTTTCTAGAACATCACAATGTAAAAGAATTCGTTCAGAATATTGTTCACTTAACAAACCGATAACTACATTACCAACAAGTCTACCTTCTTTGTCGGGAGTCTCATCAATGGAAACCCAAATTGAACTATCTTTAATTTCATCTCTTATCTTCTGTATTGTCTCATCGTAGATGGATGGAGCATACGTCTTCCTAAGTGTTGACTCATCCGGGATTGTATGTTGAGTATATTTTTCAAGGAATTCCCTGAAGACCTTATTCTTTAGTTTGTAGAGAGGAATATCAGCAGAGATGAGAGAACGGCACAGGTCGATGTTAAACTCAGATCTTACATTCGATGTTGTTGGTTGTGTTAAAAACAATTGTCTCTGCTTGGAATTTAGTTGTTTGTTGGCCTGATGTTTACTAGTTGTAATGTGTTGTTGCACCAGGAACTTTTGTGTAGATGATACTGCACACTGACACAAATTACAAAATAATATTTTATTGTCAGTTGATAAACCATCTTCTTTAAATTCTGAAATGTAACTTGTTAGTTTTGATTTTAAATTGACTGAATGACGTACTTTTGGCATATTTACCGTCTTTATAGTATGATTTACAAAACTGAACCTATGTGTACTCTGACTGGCATTTAACTGTTGAGCTGCACAACTGAAGTCTGTTAAAAATTTTAAATTAAATTAATACAGTTTTGTAACTTACTTTCCCATTGTTAATAGGACTGCTAATTTTCAAATAACTCTGATGTTAAAGGGATTACTGAACATGTGTTTAAATCTCTATTGTTGAAATGTATTTTTAAAAGTTAATGGAATTTTGTTTTGTTTTATTGTTAAACCTAATATAATATGGACTGTTTTATATGAAATATGGAAAATATATGGAAATTAACGAAAATATGTACTAAACTCTAAAATATGGAAAAATATGGAAAATAAAAGTAGGATTTTTCAACCCTACACATTGTGAAACATAAAGATAATGCAAAATATAAATTATATTAGCTTTATAAGTAAATATGTATTTACATATAAATCCTTTCCCTGTTCATAACCATTCATGTTATGGTTATGTAAGTGAGGAGCGGAACTGACCTGAATTGTGAGACGCGAAAGTATTGATTTTTTCCGAGGCACGAATGTCATTGACCTTGATATAATCTAGAGCATAACATGAAGATTAGTCTTGATATAACCTGGAAATTGATTTAGAATTGAAAAACGAGATGACAAATTGAATTTATTTGAATATTATTTACAATTAACGCTAATTATTATAGTAACAGAACATAATCTTCTGCGACAGTATTGGATTTCCAGCCTCCGTGACTTTTCGCTAATTGTCTTTCGATTGTATATCTGAGAATAATCGATACTTGGCGGTTTTATAATGGTACAATGGTGATTTCTCATTGGCTGAACAACTGAATTATAATGAATAGGTGTACTTTAATGAGGTGCATTAAAGGGCTACTACCAGGTGTATAATTACTTCACTTCGGCATGGTCGAGCATAAAAAAAACAATTTTGTTTATTTTAATATAGACCCACCTCTGGGTACTCAGAACTTTTTGCATTTAAGAGAGTAGTGGCAATCTTAAAGTTGATCTGTTTTGCTACAACTAGTGCGTTAGTTGGGCCAGTGCCAGTTTGTAAAATTTGTTGACAGAGTACAAAGAGTTTTCAGCTTTACTAAAATGTGGTGGGTGGCAACAGTACTCACTTTCTCTATGCTATAAAATATTTCGATTTTTAATATCAACTAAATTGGTTTAGGCAAGAATATACTGCAAAATTGTGTAAGAAGAACTTATACCCTCACCTTGTTTGTGCTGTAGGCTAAAAAATCCAGTAGTACTCCGGAAACATGATAGCTAGCATAATTAGCTAAAAATGTTCATTAATTTCACTAGATCCTACTGCATCAATTCCATCCACTGCAATATGTGACATCCTGGTTGTGTTCTGGCGAACGATCAGCAGAAAATCCCAACTTCAGCAAAGGAGAAAAGATAGCAGAACCTTACCCCTACGAAAGGATGTGAAAAAGTTTAAAGTGTTAGATGAATAATGGTACTGGTTATTTTTACTTCTCAACTAAATTTCTGGTTACAACAACATAGTATTGTTAGTAAAATTCTAAAAGTAGGTCTATAGAGGTGCTGTCTCTGATACTAACTTTGATTGTTTTAATTATAATTATGCTAACAAAATGGTAGAAATAACTGCAGAAATAAATAACAAGTTGGCGTACATTTGGAATATGGTTCAATAAAAAGCCTGGAAAGCACCATATTTCTCTATGCATATTTTGAAGAAATCTAACCGAAGGTCAAAAGAATTAGCGTACAAAACCCTTGTTCGCCCAATTATGGAATATAGAGCAGTAGGTTGGGATCCATACAGAAAAAACCAAATCGATTCAGTAGAAAAGGTCCAACGCAAGGCAGCAAAATATGTCAAAATGGGAAAGGGACATGGTGAGGAGATAGTAAAAGACTTAGGGTGGGAATTTCTCAAATCAAGGTGATGAAAATCCAGAATGACCACACTGTTTAAAGCACAAATGGGACCCAAAGCATGGACATCAATGCTGCATTAGTGACACCATCATACTTAGGCAGGGCTGATCATATTAGGAAGATTAAATGCAGAAATCAAAGAACGGAGGTGGCGAAATTTTCTTTTGTTAACCGCACAATAGTAGATTGGAACAGCATACCTGCGGCAATCTTTCAGGGTGGTCCTCTCAAATTCAATACATTTAAAGAAAGGTTGAGAAGATTAGATTGAAAATGTAATTGGAGGTGCAGTGTAATTATCTAAATTGTGTCATTTAATTAAGTTGATATATGTAATTAATTAAGGTGATATATAATTACTTAAGTCGGTAATAGTTGGGTGTATTAGAAGTACTTATGTTAGATTTACGTTTGCTTATTGTAGGCGTTATTATAGCATAGTTTTTATTTGTGGTCCTAGGTTTATTGCATCTATTTATTTATAGTTAGAAGTAAATTTATTTTATTTTATTTTTTTATTGCTGTAATTACTGTAAATTTTATTAATATAATTATTTTAATATTATTGTATATTATATATCACTGCCACCGGGTGTATACCCAATTGTAGTGTCAATACATACATACAAAAATACATACATATGCATGCATGCATACATACATACATACATTTGGCAAAAGATCAGTGTCTTGGAACTGAAGCTGCTGAGTAAACACACGAAATTAATATACTACAAACTGTTAAATGATACTGCTTCAAGCAAACCAGCAAAACCACAATTTAAATTATTAAAATATGAAGTTTCAAACAGAATCCTAACTAACAAAATGAGGCCTTCTGTAATCCACCCTTAGTTACAGGTAAATTTCCTGAGATCTTCAAAGTAGCAAAAGCTTGCCAAGTTTTAAAAAGGGAGATAAAAAAACGTTGAGAGCTATAGTCCTACCAGTATATCTCTATTGAGTTCTCGAAAGTCCCTGAAAAGTCTAGTCTCATTTCTAGAATATAAATACGACTGTCAAATTATCAGTTTGGTTTTAGAAAAGATGAAGGAATAAATAATGTTATAATATCTTTTATGGAATCAATCCTGAATGTTAAAGACAATAAAGAACAAACCTTTCAATTTTCTTTCTAAACCTAAGCGAATTATTTGAAACTGTTAATCATGAAATTCTAATCTGGAAATTATTACATCAATTTAGCATAAGGGAAATAGTAGGGAATTGATTCTTATGATGATATCGTACCTAAACAACACGAAACAAATTGTACAAATTGGTTCAGTAAAATTGAACTCTGTTGCTATGCCACATGGTGTAGGCTACCTCAAGGTTCAATTCTTGGTCTGATCTTAATCCTTCTGTATATAAATGATCTGCTTTTAAATATAACTGATGGAAAACTGTTTTATTTGCAGATGACACAAACATAATACTGAGTGACCAAAATTTGTATAAGCACTTCTTTTGACATTATTAACATGGTGAAAGAAAATTAAATAACTTTTTTATCTGCTCCCATCAGAATGTTTGCTTGTAAGCATATATTCATATATAATGTAAGAAATTTTGTTAATGCTCTGCAGAAATTATCTTCTGGAAGTTTTCGTTATAAAAATGTTGTTGTTTTCTAATGCCAGGCGTTTGACAATAAAGTCATTTGACCTCTTGCACTCCAATATTTTTCAAAGATATTATCATGACCAGCCACTGAAGCACAGAATTTGAGGTGTTCCGAATCCATTTCTTGGTTTGAGTTGCACAATGGGCAGTTAGGGGACTGATATATTCCAATTCTATGCAGGTGTTTGGCCGAACAATCATGGCCTGTTGCCAATCTAAATGCAGCTACAGACGATTTTCGTGGTAAATCGGGAATTAACTGTGGATTTTGATGCAGAGAGTTCCATTTTTTCCCTTGGGATTGAGTTAACAAATTTTGTTTGTTGAAGTCTAAGTATGTAGATTTAATAAATCTTTTCACAGAGTAATACGTAGATTTAGTAACAGGTCTGTAAGTAGCAGTGCTGCCCTTCTTTGCTAAAGCATTCGCATTCTCGTTTCCCAGGATTCCACAATGGGATGGTATCCATTGGAATACAATTCTTTTACTGAGTGATATTAATTGAGAGAGCATTTTAGTTATTTCTGCTGTTTGAGATGAAGGTGTGTATTTAGAGACGATTGATAGAATAGCTGCTTTGGAGTCTGCAATATAACTGCATTCCTAAATTTATTGATGTGGCATAGAAGATTCCTGAGACATTCACTTATTGCAATGATTTCACCTTCAAAACTTGTTGTTCCATATCCAAGAGATCTATAAAGTGAGAAGAGACAGCACGTAACACCTGCACCGGCACCTTGTTCTCTGGAGATCAAGGATCCGTCGGTGTATAAATGAAGCCAGTTTTGTGGAGGGTATCTAATATTAATTGTCTCTAAAGACAATTGTTTCAGTATTTCAGTGTTTACTTCTGATTTCAGTATTTCTTCTGTTAAATTTAGATTATATTCTATATTTAATAGAGTTAAAGGGTTTGGTTTAATTTGTAAGTTTTCTTTTAAATTCGGGATATTGATTTTCTGTTTTAATTCTTGAACAATGGATATGAAACTTTGAGTTTTCAATCTACAGAGAGAACTGTATGAATGCCAATTGTTTCCTGGTAATCTGATAAGTTTTATAAAAATGTAGCTTTCGACCATTTTCAAAAATTTCTGTTGTCCAACTAAAATGAAAACTTGTGACATTGATCTGTCTTTTAATGACATTGTACGAAGAAAAGAGCACTGGGGAACTTCGGTGGACTATGCCCCATTCTACACAAATAGGACTGCAGCTAAAACCTATTACAGAACACTTCCATTTCAATTTACTCATAATTTAATTAATTTTAGCTCACAATTTATCCATAGACATTACTTTAAATTACTTTTATTACTGCACAAAAACTAATAATATGCCTGTTTTCATTCGTTAAATCTTAATTATACTTTCGTCTTTAATATTTGTGTCTTGTGTCTACTTTATGTACAGATAAAAAATTTACTTTATGCAAATCAATACTAATATTTGTCACATTGAAACATTCGCCCATCTTGATTAAGTTCTGCCTACCTAAAAGTACCCTAAATTAAAAATTCTGGCATTCCACTTGTATACAATGTTTCTTAAAAATCAATCCACGTATATAAGTTGACAGCAAGAGAGACTCAACAGCACACATACACATGTATATACACACGTACACATTCACAAAACTTACAGATCAACATCTTTAAGAGATTTTTTCAAACCACTCTCCAGGGCACTTATAAGGGCAAAGAAAAATATACCATTTTTACCCTAATGACATTTCTTATGCCAATGATTTATTGTATAAATGAATACATACACATAAAATTAAATAATAATCATTTGCTAAGCAAAAACCATTGTTCTGTTATTAACATGAAATATTTATATTTCAAAATAATATTACAAAACATAACTGGACCTAATCCATTTCATGTTGACATTTTACAATATCATTCTTATGTTATCTAAAATCAAGCAACACCACACTTAAAAAATTGAAAGGCAACAAATACCAGTATGACAACATTTCATAGTAATTTAACATAAATTTTATTTTTGGCTATTAACAGCAATGAAACCCTACATACTTCATAGCATAAAAAATCTTGATATAATTACGGTATGAGATTTTTAAATAACTACAGCAAAGGAAAAATATTCCTTTATTTAATGGGGAAATAAAAGAAATGCATTTGTCCTCATTTTTCTTCTTTTGGAACAGTATTGTGAAACAACTAGCACTAAATAACTCAAATATCTTTTCATTAATTTTCAAAATTTCCACTGTGAAAGATTATGTTTTCAGTTTCACTACTTTCATACATTACGCCATGTATCTTAAACATACAATAATCATATTACACAGTATGTGTATATATCACAATGAACAGATTCTTACATTCATAACCTCAATGTATGTATGCAGTTTCTTGATTAATGTTTTCCTGTGTAATTTCCTGTAGAAGTCATGGGTTGCCATAAGCAAAATAAGCTCTCATTTCAAGTCTTGCTATTCTAGGCTGAGGGGATGTCTTTTTGAATGATTGTATCTGAATTCTCATTGCAAAAATTACTAGTAGTTCATTTGAATGAAACAGTATTTTGCATTTTAGAAAATGTATTGATGACATTCGAGCTTCGCTATAACTGTTGCAACCAAAACATAGTACAATAATTTGGAACGCTGTTTCTGACTAATTGAAAGTTGACATTTGTTTAAGAGCTGTCTTTCTCGACCCTTTTCATTCACATTGATCTTTTCTGAATAACGGAGGAATCATAGGGAGAACATCATAAAACACCTCTCCAATCTCTCATTGACTCATAGACGAGGAAACGAATAACAATCCATCCTATGATAAGGATTACTTTTTTTTATTTAGTCATATTAACGATGTTCTGTTACAACTCGTCCCTCCTCTGGCAAACTAGCGAAAGTGACAAATTAGCGATCCTACACTTAAGGTCTATATTGCACTATAGTGCAATATAGACCTTAAGTGCAGGGTAGCTTATTTTTCGCTAGTTTGCCAGAGGAGGGACGAACTAGACGTGGAATTTTAGGGCAAATGCCTATTTTGTTCTTGAAGCATTAATACAGAAGTGTTTAAATATATCTACGTTTCATGAAAAGTCATGAAATTTGACAAGTGTTTAATAGTACTGTACCATACCCAAAATGTCTATTTGGATTATTAACGCCTATTTCACGGTTTTAGTGCCTAAAATGCCTATTTTCGCATTTTTTTTAAATTGTCAGCTTTTATAAATTTTTAATATGACAGAAATAAGACTACTCTTCAACTTTGCAATACACATTATCAGCTCTGTGTTATCTACGTAGCTGTTGTAAAGGCTGATTCACAATAAACCGGGAACGGACACGGAAATGTTAAAATAAATGTATTTAAATGTGAGAATTCACAACAGTTAATTATGAATGCTCACATTTAAATATATTTATTTTAATATTATTTCAGTTCTCGTTCTCGTTTCTGTTCCCAGTTTATTATGAACCATCCTTTACTGTAAATCACTATTTTCAATTATAAACAATTGTTTCACAATTTGTGACATATCAATAATATCTGTTGCATTAATTATTCCACAACTCAGTGAGGTAGTGTGTTGAAGAAACATCCAGATTTTTCAGTTCTGAGATGTGTGAGTCAAGTCATGGATGGGGAAAGAACCCCCGAAAAAATTAAATAAACAATGTACCAAAAGTTTAGCCATACCCTCTTAACTTCTGTTTGTATAGTGTGTTCTTACTCTGTTTTCAAAGTGATAATGATGGCCAAAATACAAAGATGATTAATTCCTCTGTCTCCTATATCAAGCAGCATAGGTAAATTTATTAGTTACTGATACGGAAATGTTAAAATAAATGTATTTAAATGTGAGAATTCACAACAGTTAATTATGAATGCTCACATTTAAATATATTTATTTTAATATTATTTCAGTTCTCGTTCTCGTTTCTGTTCCCAGTTTATTATGAACCATCCTTTACTGGAAATCACTATTTTCAATTATAAACAATTGTTTCACAATTTGTGACATATCAATAATATCTGTTGCATTAATTATTCCACAACTCAGTGGGGTAGTGTGTTGAAGAAACATCCAGATTTTTCAGTTCTGAGATGTGTGAGTCAAGTCATGGATGGGGAAAGAACCCCCGAAAAAATTAAATAAACAATGTACGGTACCAAAAGTTTAGCCATACCCTCGTAACTTCTGTTTGTATAGTGTGTTCTTCCTCTGTTTTCAAAGTGATAATGATGGCCAAAATATAAAGATGATTAATTCCTCTGTCTCCTATATCAAGCAGCATTTAGGTAAATTTATTAGTTACTGAGTTATAAAACTTTCTTATTAGTAGTGTTCATCCCAAACACCATGTACATTTGCAGAAAAGAACAAAAAAGATACAAGCCACAAAATAAATAGCTGTACGGTATGCATTTTATCATTCAGAACAGAGCTACACACAATAAGTTTAAGTGTTCGAACAGATAATGGCAATGCCTTTATCAAAGATACTGAACACAAACGAAGGAAAGTTTTGTGTAGTTGATGCCTTACATACAAGAAGACTGTCATTTTTCTTTAATACTTTGTATGTTTCCTGTGCAAACATGAAAATACTTAGAAAATTCCACTTATAGTATTGGAAAGAAAATATACTGGTATTTTTTTACCATCTTTCATTATATTACATTCCCACAAAAGGAGTTAACTTATTCCATGCAGAGAATGTGTCATGGACCAGTAACTATAAAATCCCTAAAATTGAAGCTGACACCTGATAATGATGACAACAATTATTACAATGAACTTTTGAAGCAAAATGTTACGTTCCAAGTTTCTCATACGAAGAATAATAATAATCAATATCAATTCTACCAAAATTAAGGTTATGTTTCCCCGAATTTTACTGTTTCAACAGAAACAATGAAATGTTGAAGGATAAATTACGGTCTAAAGTACTACTGGTATATATCTGACTGAGATTCTGGCTGATACATATATTATCAAGCAGTAGGCCTACATCTCACTTTACGATATGTGTCAGAGGAAAAACAATTGTTGCATACATCTCAAATCTAATTAGTGAACTATGTTACTTACTAGTGAGCAATGTATGCAATGAGGGGGAAAGGAACTGGCCACACTACCCTATTATCTCCTGACTTAGTTGCCTTGTGTGATGGTATCACGAGTTTCCAATCAGTTTTCGGACTTCTGACTAAAGAACAAGTAGACCTACTGGTAAACAGTGTTCGAATTGAAGGGAGAGAAGTCGGGAAATTTCCCTCTTCTACATTTTTTACCGAACTTCTGAATTCCTGTGTTCATTTCTAGCCTGGAAAGAAAATTTCCCCTTTTTAATATATGTTTTAATATTATTAGTATGACACTTACCGGAATAGCGATATTTCTCCTGAAATTGCATTTCCGAAAACTTAACTTTTATTTTTTGTGTGGCACTCTTCTCTAGAATGAATTTGCTATAGTTAGCTTATTCTGAATGTCGTTTGTAAATATCACCCGGATTTCTACATTTAATAAAAGGGTTATTCTTTAATATACAAATAGGATATTAAAACATCTTACACTGTCTTTTTTTAGAACAGTACCAGAAATATAAAGCATTTGTTCTTTTCATAAACATTTCTTGCAATTGTTGTTTTTATAATACATACGATTTTTAAATGATTTGTGAATTATCTAGTACAGGTACCCATTAACTCATAAATGTATGCTAGAAAGAGCAATTCAAAATACCATGTCAAGTGCCACAATAATTAAAAGACATGTTAACAACAATAACAATAAGAATACGCAATTTTATAATAATAAACTTTAAAACCGAATATGTTATAATTTATATAAATATTTAAAAAAATAATTAAACATTAGCAGGTCAACGAGAATTTTTACCCTTCTACATTTTTATCAATTGAAGACATTATTACAAAAACAGTCCTAGTCATTTTTAATTAAATTATGTTAAGGAAGTGGTAAAATTGAAGTGGTATGAGCCGGTATGGCATACCAGAAGTAAAATAGGATGCCAAAAAGCTTACCAGCAGTAAACATTTAAAATTTACTTATTTAGTGAAGCAGATCACACAATTAATTTTGCTAATGAATAATGTCATCATACTTTGTAGGTCTACCTTCTCTTAAACCACGGATGCAATTGTAGCACACATCATAAGTCGAAACACGTAACTCAACCCTTCCTTTCAACCTTCGCCTTATTATAGGGTAGGGGGAGAAGAGATATGTATTCAGTGTGCTTGCCAAATGTCACAGAAACGTCACTGAAGTTCGAGCCTTGTGGTTGGAGGAACAAACTCTTTCCCCATGCTTCCACCCCTATTTAAGAAATCTCCAAAATAGTTGTTTCACAAGACAAGTCTGTGCATACCACCAATAATTAATTTACAATTCAACGACTGGTTAAGGACACATTTGCTATTATTTGAAATGTTTACAGGCTCCAAAAACGATCCATGTCTTGTGCAATGGCTACAAGGATAAACACCAGTTGTACAGGAACAGCTGATATGTGTTGTTCTTTTTATTTTTTATTGTTCTCCTGATAAATAGCAATTTTGACGACAAAGGCTGTTTTTGTAATAATGTCTTCAATTCGAAAACTGCTTATAACTAATTAATGGCCAACTCCTCATATCAAATATAAATTATAAAATAATAGATTTATATCTCTTCTTCAGAAAGCTCTTCTTTCATTAGAAACAAGCTGAATACTTTTAACTTACGAAATACATGTGAAGAAAATAAATCGGACTTCCTCTTAGCTGGCAATATATAACATGGTTCAGGCAGACCAGTTTGGTTAATGGAACCTGCAAAATTAACTGCGATAGACAAGAATTTTGCTGATGTGGACATGCTTTCTTTTGACCTTCGTATGATCAAGTAGGCTACCTAATTCAGGAATTCATATTCGTCAGTACAACTTCATTACAAATCGTGTCTGTCCTTGACAGACAGCAAAAAACAGGGGCTTCACTAACTTACTGTGTTGCTACTTGAACTGATTAGAGGAAAATATGTCAAACATTTTCCTTGTTCAGGCTATGTAACAGAGTCATGCATGACACAAACGTACTGTACTCACAAATAATGTTGCAACCCAAAACCAATGCTGACTGCTTGTATATGTAAGGTGAACGTCTGTTCTAATTTTCGGAACAGTCCCGAATTTAGACCCCTTGTCTCTGGTTTTTCTAAAGGCATTTCGAGATGCCAATTTGTCCCGGATTTTGCCAAGATGTCATGATTTATCCAATTTTAAATTTTTCTACATTCGATATTTTTAAGAAACGTGAATTGCAAAGTTGCCAATATAGTCGGTTACTTGCCAATACTTTTGTAGGTAATATCTCATTTGCTTCAAAATTGACTTGAATATGTATGGTAGCCAATGAGAGGAACTGACAATACCAAAATCCAACGCAATGTGATTGGGCTGGGAGATATGTTATGAACCTTATGATTAGCTAAGTGACTCAAATTTTTATTCCGCATTGTACTCGAATAAATATTAGTCTGACACTACAAGACTGCAATTTCATACGACAACAAGTACTCTCTTCCTCATTAACTGCCATGCTGTTCTAAGAAGAAAACATCTGTGAGTAGAATCAACAATTATACTAACAAAGCAGAGGAGCCAACAAAAAGCAGTAAAGTACCTCACAGTCTCAAGAAAGCTGGACGGAACACAACTGGAAGGCAGAAAACACGCAACTGACTAAGCTTCAGCCCTCCTTAAAAAGGGCCATCCACTCAGAAAAGAATAAACAAGTATACACATCATCATTCATCCTCAAGAGGCAAAGGAAAGCCAATCCTTGGTTCGATGCTGAGAGCTACGATCTGTCTTCTGCACAGAGCACGAAGACATTTTCAAGGCAAATCTAAATCTCTATGAAGAGAAAAGGAACGCATATAAAAACCGTCTAAAGACCAAAGAAACTAATTTCATAGAAGAACACGGAAAATCCCAAGCTCAAAAGGCACTAACAGATCCTTTTCGGGTCGATCTATTCAACACAAGAAATTGATTTTAATATGTAGACTATAATATATTATTTTTGTTTTTTTTTTTTATGTTATTATATCTATGTATTGTAATGTTTTGCTTTATCGTGATTCTGTATATTTTTATTATGTACGTACAGTAGAATCCCTCTTATCCAGCACCAAAGGGAGGAGACTAGTTCCGGGTACGAGATTTTGCCGGATAATTGAATAAATACCAGTATATACAAAAAAAGTTCTTATTTCATGGTGCCAAATGTTGAAACTGCATCCATGTGAAGCTTATTTCTCTATCACTTATTCATAGCTGGATAAACATAAAAACTGTGTGAATTTTCTTTATTGAAACACATCACACAACACAAATAATACACTAATTTTAGGTTGGAATATTCACTGAAAACGATACTTCGTGCAAACTTCCTAATGTGGCAACACTGACGGCCCGAACATAACTAAATAAACATAAAAACTGTATGCATTTTTTTTTATTAAAACACATCACAGAACACAAATAGCACTAATTTTAAGTTCGAATATTCACTGAAAATGAAAGTTCGTGCGAACTTCCTAGTGTTGCAAAACTGACAGCCCAGACTCTGGCAATGTGGCAGATTTAAACTTTTTTTCTGGCCTAGTCGAAAGTGCCGTTGTTTTGGTATTGCTGGTTTTTTTGGGTACCAGCTACAAGGGATTTTACTGTATTTATATTTCTCATGTAAATTTATATATCCCACTTCACGAAATGTCCCGATTTGGGACTTGAAAATCTGGTTACCTTATGTATATGAAGTAAGATTTTTCAACAAGATCTTAATACCGGTATTGAGAATATACCAGTCACTATTTCATGTGTATAATCGACCTGAGTGATCTGGTGTTTACTGTCTACGGGTGCAGTTTTGGCAGGAAAATATCAGACATGTGTCTTCCTACAGATAAAGAACTGAAGCTGTTGACTCATGTAATATATACTGCATGTAAAATATGATTAAAGATATAATTCTTTGTCCATTTTCTTCATTTTCAGATAATGATCGCAGAAGTCTCAGGTAGAGGAGAGTGTAGTAACATGCCAATTCAAGATTTCACTGGTCCACAGCCTTTTGTCTGTAACGACACTTACCAATGTATTAGTATGAGTTGTATAAACTGAAAATTGATATCAATAAATTAAATCAGCTCACTAGCTGAGAGAGTGACGAAGTGCTCAACACTAGAAATAACCAACCATTTTCACGTACAGAGTCATGCAGTTGGTTCTGACGAATTTCAGCATACTGTTTTAGAGTGACTGTAAGATCTAGCAATATCAAAGTAGCACAGGATAAGGTTTGAACAAAACAATTTATTGGCATGTTATTATTCAATTGATCCCCTCTGTACCTTAATGATTGTTGCAAATCTTACCCAGAAATTGTACATGACACGTTGGTTCTGATCAGTCTGGCAGAACTATAAATGAAATGAGAGCAGCAGCGTTGTTTACACACAGAATGAACGGCTAGTACTCAATGAAAAGGTGACCTATGGTGTGCTGTTTCTTCTACTGTCATCACTGACCCCTATTTTTTTCAAGATGAAAATGAGAGTTACTACAGTGATTGGTGAAGGATGTCGAAAAATTTTACAGACATTATTCAGAGATGCACTAAACAGGAATGGCATTTGGTTTCAAAAAGACGGGGCTATAGCCCATACTATCAGGCACATACTGCGGTTGGTTGTTGCGAAATCTTTTCTCTGGATGATTAATTTCTTGGTTTGGTATTATCAACTGACCAGCTCGATTGCCAGATCTTAGGGCTACTAATTTACTTCTGTAGGGATATTTCAAAGAAAAGGTGTTTCAAAGAAGACTACATTGTATCCAGGATCTGAAGAACAGGATACAAACAGAGGTCCTAGGTTTATTGCAACATTTCATGAACAATTTCCAGGGTCCACACCTGTGGAGTAACGGTTAACGTGTCTGGCCGCGAAACCAGGTGTCCCAGGTTCGATTCTCGGTCGGGGAAAGTTACCTGGTTGAGGTTTTTTCCGTGGTTTTCCCTCAACTCAATGTGAGCAAATGCTGGGTAACTTTCGGTGCTGGACCCCGGACTTATTGCACCAGCATTATCATCTTCAGCTCATTCAGATGCTAAATAACCTAAGATGTTGATAAAGCGTCGTAAAATAATCTACTAAAAAAACAATTCCAGGTTAAAATTGCAAACCATGAGATACTGAGGAAATTACTTGAAATGTGTCATTTTCAACAAAAGGCGTGTTCTTAAAGTAAGTTCCAAAAGGGGGTAGAAAGTAAACGGGAAAATATTTACAAACCATTTTTGTAGCATTGTATTCCCCACACTTCAATTACTTCTCACCATAATCTCCACCATTATTGAGGCATTTATCGAGTCGTGGCACAAGTCTTTCTATCCCCTCATTGTAGAATTCACCCGCCTGCGAACCACTCCGTAACATTTGTGGAAAATTCAAGGAAAGCGAAGAAATTGTGAACCTCCTGTCCTCATGAATTTTTTCATCGACAGCACACACCAAATCGTCATTGATCAAAGATGGCCGACCGGTATGCTGCTCGTCATGCACAGAGGCGCGGCCCTCGTTGAACTTTCTAACCAATCTCCTGATCATTCCATCACTAATGGCATCGTCACCATACAC
Organism: Periplaneta americana; assembly: GCA_025594305.2. Lineage (NCBI taxonomy): Eukaryota > Metazoa > Arthropoda > Insecta > Blattodea > Blattidae > Periplaneta > Periplaneta americana. Next base: position 129,808,482 of record JAJSOF020000011.1, on the reverse strand, counting down.
CTCACAAAGTTGATGATGAATGTCAGCTGGTTTGATGTTTCTCGCATTCAAAAAACGGATAACAGACCGCATCTCACAGTCGGCGGGGTGCTCCATCACTTTAAATATTTCAACTGATCACAACTAACCACACACACGGACTGAAGCTCTGAAACTGCAAGCACAGCTTGCCTGAGGACTGAAGAAGAAAACACGTATGCACAAAATAACGATTGCAGCGATGCGACAGCTATAATTGAAAATGGAACTTACTTTAAGAACACGCCTCGTAATAATATACCAATAAAGTACATTATTCAAGCAATATCGTGTGTTATTTTGAAATTTCTAAATCTTACATAGTCACTTTAGGACAGCATGCTGAAATTCATCAGATCCAACAGTCGGACCATGCATATCATTTTGCTGCAAAATTAAAAGATTTTCAAGGATTTCGGCTCATATAAGTAATGGTTTTCTTAAATTTTTGCCTTTTTTATATTAATTTTCCTAGCATTTCCATACTGTTCCAAAAGCAGACAATATGGACTTTGAACAAAACTCTTCAAGGATTTTAAATGCCACAGAATCAGAGTAATACGGTATTTCATATTTTTTTCACTGGTAGGATACATACGCTTGCGTTATAAATAAGAAGTTGCATACTATGCAAGCAGATAAAAGTAAAGCTCTAAGCAGTAATAAGTATGGTACCTACTATGTAGAACAATCAATAATTTCGTGGACTGGTGGTCGTGTGAACCTGTAGTACATTGTATGCCAAAAAATGTCACTATGTTTTCTCCATCAACGACAACTAATTAGTCTCTCTCTGTGAACAGTGTAAGCTTATATATGAAATATTTTACAGTGGCAGTGATGAGCAGTGCTGTCATGGTAATTTTCTCACGGCCATTCGCCTCACCCCTTGTTTTCTCCCTTGAAATATATTTTACTCTCCTCTCTCAATCTCTCCAACTGTCATTTAATGATTTTTTTTATATTAAGGAAGAAGTAAAGAAATTGTTTTGCTTTACATTTTAATTGTACAACAAGCTTGATTTAAAGAATACACCATGTAGCCCCACCGTAGATGCACACTTGTCTCTATGAATCTTGGAGTGTGTATTTGCAGCACTTCTTGTTTTTCAACCATTATTTTATATAATTCTGGATTCCAATGCTGCAGAGGTGGACAATTTTTGTTTATGAACATCAAACAAAATACATTAGGAACAGCAAGAGATGATCTAAGATCTGTACAGATCTCCGCTAGGAACAGCAAAAGGTGATCTAAGATCTGTATGGAACTCCACGTACAAAACTTCAGCACCCATGTGCTGTATGGCTCCGTACAGACAAAATTTTCTTTTCCCCATATGATTAATTAAAAGAATTGTAGGTTCCCATATGATGAATGCCCCGGTATGGTCTCCATGACAGCACTGGTGATGAGTAAGATGTAAACCAACCTAAGGTCTCATCTTTAATACCATAAAACTTTGATTTGTTTATCAATATATTGTGATCAACTAGGATAAAAATTTTAACAAGACGAAGGCCATGATTATCAGAAGAAAAATAAAGAAGGTAAATGCGAGAATTCGAAATGAAGCAGTGGAACAAGTGGACAGCTTCAGATACTTGGGATGTACTATAAGTAGTAACATGAGCTGCTGTTAGAAGTCAAGAGGTGGATAGCAATGGTAAAGAAAGCTGTTAATAGGAAAAGGAGCACCTTCTGTGGCTCTGGAAAAATAATTAACAATAAGGAAAAGACGAGTGAAGTGCTTTGTGTGGAGCAGAAACATGGACAATACGACGAAGTCAAGAGAAACGACTAGAAGCATTTGAAATCTGGATATGGAGAAGAATGGAACATGTGAAATGGATAGACAATAAGAAATGAAGCTGTGCTGGAAAGAGTGGGTGAAGAAAGAATAATGCTAAATCTGATCAGAAAGAGAATGGCCACTGGCTAAGAAAAAACTGCCTACTGAAGGATACACAGGAAGGAATGGTGAATGGGAGAAGAATTCGAGGCACAAAAAGATATCAGATGATAGACAACATTAAGATATATGGATCGTATTCAGGGACTAAGAGGAAGGTGGAAAAGAGGGAAGATTGGAGAATGCTGGATTTGCAGTGAAAGACCTGCCCTTGGGCAGAAAACAATGAATGAATGAATGAATTTCATGTTTTTAACATGGGCAGCACGAGGATGGCTGACTTCTCTTAAGAAGTCCTCAGTATATAATACGTAAAAATATCGCAACTGATGCAATGGAATGAAACTCGACACATAAGTAGAAACAAAAAAATGTCTTGAATCATTTCATAAGAAAGAGAGGTGCTCCAGCAATTGCCATTGCTAGGGGGAAATTTTTTGAAAATCAATTTAATTAATCTAACACAACTATAGTCAGTTCACAGCATCTTTAGAGATACGGTAGTCAAAACAAATTCTAGCTAGCCAGAGATAACTGGCTATTTTCTTACTGCCTAAAGACGCACAATACGTAAGATGCGAAAAGTTGCATAGTAAAAATGCAACTGCTCCACCTGTTCCATTTTACGTGATAATACCAGATCCAACAAAGTAGTTCCCAAATAAAATTTTAACAAATGAAATATTACAGTAATATGGCGTTTGGGAATGAATACATGGAACTAGTAATATTACAGTATGAAATTTCATGTTTCAAGTAGGAAATTCGTACATAAGACGTAAAATATCGATCTAAGTATTAGGAAATATAACTGGATCCTCGATGCGAGGGATATTTAAGTTTTAAAATTAAGTTAAATAAACTAATAATATTTACTGTCTTTGCCAAAGTCTCTTTCTTGCTCTCCTATGATTATTGTGGCCGGAACCAAAGGGCAGTGTTGTCGAACTGCCTGATAATCCGCAAAAACAGTGGAATTTTGATTACTGTGTGGAAATTGCAAGTTAAAAGCCGTTTTATTTTATTGATATTAAAATTGATTAACATCTATCTACATAGGTTGGATAAAAAGTAATGGCAACACTCCTGTCACGTGACGATAGTGAGTTCGAGAGCTGCCAGCTGTGTGGACATGAACAAGGACTGTTAGATGAGTTAGTGCAGCCAGCGGCGACAGTACTCCATCAATCTACTGCAGTGTGTAGAACATTCGCTTTCATAGGGATAGTGCGAGCGCCCTAAGACCATCCTTACAAAACTAGAGCAATGTTCCTGGAGCAAAATAGAAATGGCACGAAGTCATAGTGCACAAGAATGTTTTCAGGGACTGCGTGAAGCATGTGGCGATGCAGCGTTGCCATATCACACAGTTGCACGATGGGTTAAAGCGTTACACCAGTACCAAAGGGAAGGTGACGACTTTCTTGGATGAATCGTCACTATGGACGAAACCTGGACTCACTCGTATGAACTAAACTTGAAACGCCAATCAAATGAATGGAAGCATCCCGGTTCTCCTCGTCCAAAGAAAGTGCGCCCTACACAAAGTGCTGTGAAGGAGATGTTCATTGTGGCGTATGACAGTGATGGGGTAATACTGCACCACACTGTACCTCCAAGGCGACGGAAAATGCGGACTACTGGAACATCCACCGTACTCACCTGATATGATCCATGCGATTACAATCTTTTCACCAAAGTGAAAGAACCACTGCGAGGGACCCGGTACAATACCAGAGATGAACTTATCCGTGCTTTAGGGCGGTCAATACGGAACATCAACAAAGATGGACGCACTGATGGTGTACGACGCCTTCCAAACATTTGGCAAAAGGTAATAAACAAGGGGGGCGACTATATAGAAGGTACGTAAATGTTGTACCTCTGTGAATAAAGCCATGTCAGAAATATCGAACTGTTGCCATTACTTTTTATCCAACCCAAGTATTGTAACTTACAATACAACTCGGTGGTAAATTCGTATCACTGCACTGCCACAGTATGGTGTTTCAATTGTGTTTACTTCCACACTAAAGGTGCTGTGAATGAGCAATATGCCATCAGTGTTCACAAAAGCCACAGACCACGAAATTGCCACTTATGTAAAAGTAAGTAACAAAACAACACTTGAAAAGCACTCAAACATAGCGACATGATTTATTCACTCAGACCCAGAGTACCCTCAATGTCTCTCCTGAACCGCAGCATGAAGCACTTTGTTTCGAGTACTGTGACAAAGTCTCGGCTGGGCTCGAACTCCAGCGCCTGTGGTTAGGCACAGTACCATTTCTGTTGTTGGGCCTTGGAGGGAGGTCGACGACAGGAAGTCCCAACTCTTGGAACCCAGGGCCATTGTAGTTAGTCGAGGAATTGTCAAGATTTGTGAAACTGGCAGAATGGTATTGGGTTTCATTGTACGTGGACTGCTTAGGATGGTTTGAACTGGGGGTTGGCGAAGGACTGACTAGAGGTAGTCCCACTTCTTGGAAGGAATTCATGGAAGAGAATCCGCTCTCGTCTTCGGTGGAGCTGACACTGAGTTGTGGTACTGGAGGACTGCCCCTAGAAGTGTAAGCAGGCTCTGGAAGAGGTGGGCTGGGGGCTTTGCACTTCCGAGGGCGACCCAGCAACGGGGTGTAGTTCGGGGAAGCTGTCCTGCAACCTCCAGCGAAGGCTGATTCGAGGCCACTGGTCAAGGAGCTATTATTGTTGTAGGCAAGGGACTGGAAAGATGAAGATTCGAGTGATTGACGCAGGAGAGAATTACAGCTTCCAGGATTGGGTTCTGCTTTCTGTATGTTGCTGCAATGGAAGGCTGGTGTGTGTGAGTTCTCTTCTTCTGGACCAGGGACAGAGGAGGAGAGGCTACTCCGATGACTGCTGTTGAAGTTGTGGTCAGGTACTGTTTCGCATTCCATTTCTGGACACAGGCGCTGTACGAGGTCGGGCTCTCTCGTGTTCAACAATGACTGCACTGTGCGAAGAAGGCGAAATGCTTCCTGTGACAATTTTTCAGGTGGAACTTCGTCAGGTTCTACTCGAGCTTGTCGTGGACGCCGCCTAGGATGGAGAAAGAAGATTAATAGCATACAATTGAGGAGGTGGGTGAAAATAAGGAAATTTTTCAAAATCATAATTTTCGGTAAATTGCATTTGAAATATTTAAATCTAGAAATTTGTGTTTGTGTTTTAAGGTTTATCCATTTTACTTATTAAATATATACTGTATTTTTCAAAATGTTCTTTACAATATATTTACTTGTTGAAGAACTTTAATGTGTAAAATAATATAAGATACTGGTAAACATGTAAATTTGACAATAAAAATTACCCCATATCAATGAAATGAAAAACAATGTTGAAATATCCTTTTGTATTTTTAACCAACACATTAATATTTTTTAACATGTACCTATGAGTTATATACACTTATCAGTAATACCTTAAATACATTAAACAAGAAGCTATTATAGTTCAAAGTGGCAGAACCAAAAAGATGGCGTGTTGCAGAAGAATAATGACCAGGGAACGGATTTATATGGACTAAAAATATATGAAATATGTAAATGTATATGTAGTTATTTTTACCAAAATATGGAATTAAATATGGACTTAAAATTATAAAAAAATGACTATGTACGTTAAATATTGGTACATTTTAATCAAACTAAACAAAAAATATAATGGACGTACCTTATCTTCCAATGTAGTTTCAACAAAACACAATTTTTATTTTCTGTTACCATAACAATAGGTTACAAACATTTCTTTCAAGTGCTGAAAAGTGAATCTTCTTCTATTGTCTCTGAGGATAGATTTATACTGACTAAAAGAGCGTTCGACGTCACAAGAAGTAACTGGTACATAATTCAATTTCACAATGTCTGCTGGGGATAAGTCCAAGTTAATCTTCACTGTTGATTCACCACTCATCACAGCAACAACCTTTTGTAGTTCTTCATATCCAGGGTTTTTGAAAGTACAGTGTCCACCTTAGCTCTTACTGCATCTGCAACTTTACCTCTACCACGATTCAGTTGTTCCACAGTACTATTTATAATTTCAAAACTTTCAGATAGTGAAAGGTGCCTATTTTGGAGACTTTTGAGCGTTTTTATGATGCATGAAAATGTATGCTGAATGTGAGCTAAGTCATTCTTCACACTTATGTCACAGGTAACTGTTTTCGCAGTATCAATTGAGACTGCATCTTCAGAGTCCAATGCAAGGAGAACATTGTTAATAGAGTCTATATGTTCGGCATAATATTCAACTGCTTCTAGCCATGTACCCCATCTAGTTAAAATTGGCTTTGGTGGCAATGGAATTTCAGGGTACATTTCTTTCAACACGTTAACTCTACTGGGAGCTTTGAGAAATACTTTTTCACTGATGAAATCAACAAATCTACTTTAGGAAATTGTCTCTGACCACTTCTGCCACACGATGAAATGCATGCGCCACACAAGTAAAATGAGTCAATTTAGGATATACAACAGATAATGCTTGTCCAGCTTTGACCATATAAGGGGCAGCATCGCTAATAAAGAATAACACATTATCGTACATAATACCCTTTGGCCACAGGATACCCATAGCTTCGTTGAACAGTTTAACTATAGTTTTGTTATTGCACTTTTCTAGAACATCACAATGTAAAAGAATTCGTTCAGAATATTGTTCACTTAACAAACCGATAACTACATTACCAACAAGTCTACCTTCTTTGTCGGGAGTCTCATCAATGGAAACCCAAATTGAACTATCTTTAATTTCATCTCTTATCTTCTGTATTGTCTCATCGTAGATGGATGGAGCATACGTCTTCCTAAGTGTTGACTCATCCGGGATTGTATGTTGAGTATATTTTTCAAGGAATTCCCTGAAGACCTTATTCTTTAGTTTGTAGAGAGGAATATCAGCAGAGATGAGAGAACGGCACAGGTCGATGTTAAACTCAGATCTTACATTCGATGTTGTTGGTTGTGTTAAAAACAATTGTCTCTGCTTGGAATTTAGTTGTTTGTTGGCCTGATGTTTACTAGTTGTAATGTGTTGTTGCACCAGGAACTTTTGTGTAGATGATACTGCACACTGACACAAATTACAAAATAATATTTTATTGTCAGTTGATAAACCATCTTCTTTAAATTCTGAAATGTAACTTGTTAGTTTTGATTTTAAATTGACTGAATGACGTACTTTTGGCATATTTACCGTCTTTATAGTATGATTTACAAAACTGAACCTATGTGTACTCTGACTGGCATTTAACTGTTGAGCTGCACAACTGAAGTCTGTTAAAAATTTTAAATTAAATTAATACAGTTTTGTAACTTACTTTCCCATTGTTGATAGGACTGCTAATTTTCAAATAACTCTGATGTTAAAGGGATTACTGAACATGTGTTTAAATCTCTATTGTTGAAATGTATTTTTAAAAGTTAATGGAATTTTGTTTTGTTTTATTGTTAAACCTAATATAATATGGACTGTTTTATATGAAATATGGAAAATATATGGAAATTAACGAAAATATGTACTAAACTCTAAAATATGGAAAAATATGGAAAATAAAAGTAGGATTTTTCAACCCTACACATTGTGAAACATAAAGATAATGCAAAATATAAATTATATTAGCTTTATAAGTAAATATGTATTTACATATAAATCCTTTCCCTGATAATGACAATTGCAGTCCAAGTGGCAAGAAAGTTTTTTTTTTTTAATATGACTGTAAACCATAATGTTGTTGTTTTCTAATGCCAGGCGTTTGACAGTAAAGTCATTTGACCTCTTGCACTTCAATATTTTTCAAAGATATTATCATGGCCAGCCAATGAAGCACAGATTTTGAGGTGTTCCGAATCCATTTCTTGGTTTGAGTTGCACAATGGGCAGTTAGGGGACTGATATATTCCAATTCTATGCAGGTGTTTGGCCAAACAATCATGGCCTGTTGCGAATCTAAATGCAGCTACAGACGATTTTCGTGGTAAATCGGGAATTAACTGTAGATTATGATGCAGAGAGTTCCATTTTTTCCCTTGAGATTGTGTTATCAAATTTTGTTTGTTGAAGTCTAAGTATGTAGATTTAATAAATCTCTTCACAGAGTAATACGTAGATTTAGTAACAGGTCTGTAAGTAGCAGTGCTGCCCTTCTTTGCTAAAGCATCCGCATTCTCGTTTCTCAGGATTCCACAATAGGATGGTATCCATTGGAATACAATTCTTTTATTGACTGATATTAATTGAGAGAGCATTTTAGTTATATCTGCTGTTTGAGATGAAGGTGTGTGTTTAGAGAGGATTGACAGAATAGCTGCTTTGGAGTCTGACAATATAACTGCATTCTTAAATTTATTGATGTGGCATAGAAGATTCCTGAGACTTTCACTTATTGCAATGATTTCTCCATCAAAACTTGTTGTTCCATATCCGAAAGATCTATAAAGTGAGAAGAGACAGCACATAACACCTGCACCGGCACCTTGTTCTCTGGAGATCAGGGATCAATCGGTGTATAAATGAAGCCAGTTTTGTGGAGGGTATCTAACATTAATTGTCTCTAAAGACAATTGTTTCATTATTTCAGTGTTTACTTCATAATGTGCTTACCTATTCCCAAGCCATAAATGTCAACAAAGGAGTATAATGTAAGCAATCACTATACTAGTTTGCATAAAACAAAATATGACAAATACCAAAGAGCTGCAAGGTGTTGAGTGTTTAGTGATTTCAGACAGAAACTGATTAAGTAGAAGAATTTTATATGTTCAGACACTTGACGTATTGTCATTCATCGTCTTGCTTCCCAATACAGTACACACGCACGCACGCACGCACGCACGCACGCACACACACACACACACACACACACACACACACACACAGAAGCCAGTACCAAAGGAACCGACATATTTAGGGTATTGGATAATGTCATTTCTCAATATGGAGGTTTTGATAAATGCTCTGACATAGCAAAAGATGGAGCTAAAGCTATGGCTGGCAGGACTTTCTAGAGAAAAGGAATACAATGGTTGTTTTTTCAATGTACAGTATTATTCACCAAGAGGCATTCTGTGGAAAAATTGTAAGGCTCAGTAACACAATGAAAACAGTTCTAAATATTGTAAATCTAATAAGGGGAAACAAAAAGCTCAAAGACAAAGTGTCTGTTGCAATTTTGAATATTTTGGAAACTGAGTATGGTGACATTTCATTGTACTATGAAGAGTGCTGGCTTAGCACTAGAAATTCTCTGAAGTAATTTTTAAGGTTAAGGAATAAAATTCTTACCTTTTTTTTAGTTGGTTATTTAACGACGCTGTATCAACTACTAGGTTATTTAGCGTCGATGATATTGGTGATAGCGAGATGATATTTGGCGAGATGAGGCCGAGGATTCGCCATAGATTATCTTGCATTCACATTACGGTTGGGGAAAACCTCGGAAAAAACCCAACCAGGTAATCATCCCAAGCGGGGATCGAACCCGCGCCCGAACGCAACTTCAGACCGGCAGGCAAGTGCCTTAACCGACTGAGCCACGCCGGTGGCTTCTTACTTTTTAAAAACAAATTAAAATATTGGGTGTTAATATCAAGATAAGCTGAGAGATAACGAATTCATACATACACTTTTGGAAGGTAAAAAAAAAAAAAAATCTTCCATCTCTACGGACATATTGAAGAATTCCGCAGTAAACTTAATGTAATGCAAACTACCTTAAAAGCAAATAATTAAGTACACTTACCATCTTGCCAACAGTTGAAAGAAGATAAAAATTATGTCAATTTCACCGAATTTCAGGAAATCATAAGTGACGAGTTCAAGAACAGATTCCTAGAATTCGACACCCTAAAGCCGAAACTTACTTTAACAATCCCATGAAAGCTTACGCCTACGTGAGCCAAGTGCCCTCTGACCTTCAAATGGAGTTTCCTTATTTTCAGACCGGTTCATTTTTACAGAAGAGAACAACGTGATATTCCTCATATCAAAAGAACGTTTTCCTAAACTGCATAAATTCTCATTTGAAATATTATTTGGCAGTAGGCCTACATATGTGTGTCAAGTGCTTTCCAGCACTTAAATAAAAAACGAAAAATCGCACTGAAAGTGCTGCACTAGAATCAAGTCTGAGACTTCCTTCACAGAGTTTAAAGTGGACATTGAAAAACCTGTTTCAGAAAAGTAGTGCCAATCTTCACATTAACTTATCTAATTTTAAAGTATGTGAAATGAGTAAATTAGTTGAAGTTTTCATCATGTTTATGTTAAATTGCCTGTCTATTTATTAAACAAGTAAATTGTATTCGCATCTAATTCTAATCTATTTTTAATAATGTGTAAGGTGTGTAAAATGAGTAAATTGAAGTTTCCATGAATGACTTTTAGTGTAAATGTAGAGTAAATGATAGGCAGGTACGACTTCAGATTGAAGTGATAGCCCTCACCTGCTCAAAAAATATTTCGATTGGCCCTCAAGTAATGAAAGGTTGAACCACCGTGTTTTAAAATATGGAAAATTGAAAATTATTACAATATGTGCTGAACTCTAAAATACAGAAAATATGGAAAACAAAAAAGCATTTTTTAACTCCACAAATCATGATACACAATGATAATAAAATTATAATTAAATTTAGCTTCGTAAATAGTTATTTATTTACATAGATATCTGTTCCCTTTATTTTCTTTTCCTATACCTACATGGAAACGTGAAATACTTAACAGACTACATAATACAAACAAAACTTTTTATCTTGCAGTGTAGGCTTTCACGGCCGGAGTCTATAGATGTAGATTCATTTTCCGGGCTGAGAGGCCGTGGTCTATTAGTTGGTTTTATACCAGACGTTTCGTCTGCAACTGCGGCAGACATCTTCAGTGGAGTGGTATCCGAGGTCGTAAGACTCTTCTCGGCGTACCTGAGGCAACTGATCCTGTGTCTCGAAAAAAATCGAAAAATCGAAGGAGAATTGGGAGGAAAATTTAAAAGGTACGCAAAACGCGTCCTTGCAAGGGGTTGGGGGCTGTACAAAACTAAATATGTGAGCTCCAAGCCTGTTGGCCACTAGTCTCACTCCGGGTTACGCTGCTCCCCTGAAGGAGCTCTAGAAAATTTTGAAGGGGAAGCCGAAATTGGACGTAACCTCTTAGGTACCACATACGCGAGGGGGGCTGAGATTGATCAATTGATCACGGAACGGGGCGAGGAGTCGTTGGCTGGTGTTTGCCGTCAGGATGGCAAGACGCCGTCATCTGTTGTTCGATGACAAAGCAGGTGAAGGCCGTCGGAAGAAGCGCCGTGAAATCTAAGCTGCAATTTGAGATATCCCTGTCCTTTCAATTTGCGACTTATTGAGTGACCTCATATGTTTAATAGACTATTAATATTATCTGAACTAGGGCATACATAATTTATAATAAAGGTGGAATATATATGGGGAAGGGCATATAGGTCCGTGGCCCATTTCTTATAGGGCTCATCCCGACATTTGTCTTACGCCTGAGGAAAACCACGGAATACCTTAGGCAGGATGAGTTGTCTCATATAAGAGACTAGCCAATTTGGCTATTATGTTGATCCTGTGTCTGGTTGTGCGAGCGTATTTATAGTGCGGCTCGCGGGCCGAGGCCTGTTGTCGCTGCGGTCCGCGCCGCTTTGTTCGCTGCTCCCGTTCTGGGTTCCGTCCTTTTGTTGTAGTGGCTTCTTATCTGTTCTGTTTAGGACCGGGTACCAACACTTGTTTAGCTTTATGCCTTCTTCCTTGCGACAACAACTTTAATCGCAAGGAAGAAGGCGTAAAGCTAAACAAGTGTTGGTACCCGGTCCTAAACAGAACAGATAAGAAGCCACTACAACAAAAGGACGGAACCCAGAACGGGAGCAGCGAACAAAGCGGCGCGGACCGCAGCGACAACAGGCCTCGGCCCGCCAGCCGCACTATAAATACGCTCGCACAACCAGACACAGGATCAGTTGCCTCAGGTACGCCGAGAAGAGTCTTGCGACCTCGGATACCACTCCACTGAAGATGTCTGCCGCAGTTGCAGACGAAACGTCTGGTATAAAACCAACTAATAGACCACGGCCTCTCAGCCCGGAAAATGAATCTACATCTAAAAACTTTTTATGCTGTTCATAATTATTATCTTCCCGATTTTAACCAGAAATTTAAAAATCATTTTGTACAAAACACTAATCGGAAACATGGAGCTTAACTAAAAAGAAAAAACACAAATTAATGGTTTTTGAAAACAAACTGTTGAAGAAAATTTTTGGTCCAATTTTTTATTCGCTTGGAAACAAGTGGAAAATTCGACAAAATAATGATATTCATAAACTTTATAATCAACCGTCAATTTTAGATGTAATACGGACCAGAAGATTAAATTGGGCAGGACATGTTATATGTATGGATGACTGCAGCAGCGTAAAACAAATATATATGAAAACCTTTAACAACACAAGGCCACTGGGAAGAATTCGAAGTAGATGGAGAGATGAAATTCAGAACGAATGCATGGAAATGGGAATTACCAACTGGGAGGAACTAGCAAAAGATAGAACAGAGTGGAAACGTTTTGTGAAATTGGAATGCTCCATAATGTCCTTTAATTGATTGATACCTACCGTACATTTACATAACTTATAGTTTTGCTTAACATTTTCATTTCATTGCTAGCAAATCTCAGGTCATTAATGTGTCAACATTTGTCTAAGTTTGGACGTTATGACTGTAATTCAAGTCTCATTACTGTACGTCAACATACAATTTATAATTTATTTAAATTGAAAAACAGTCAGGTTCCCCTGTCAGATTTTGTATAAGAAATAACTGAAAATAATGTAGATGAAGCTTTGTTTTAATCTTTTCTTACCATGTGAAGTCACGGAAAGTGCTGTAATTGGGTGAAGACTCAATCTGAGCAATACTTTTTGCACGTGGGAAATTTTGCGGAGTTTGAGGCCGTGGAGATTCTCGAGTTGGCGACACATCCACTGTGTGGACGCTGCGGGAACGTGGAACTCTGCAATCAAATATGTTTCATGAAATATACTATACTTCTGCAGAAAATAAGTACCGATAACAATATTTTAGGTAGAGGAAATGAAGATTGATTTTCAAGTTTTATTCCCCTATTAATCTGATTTCAGCTCAAGCATCTGGTCAGATGTAAAATCCTTACTACACGTCAGAGGTTATGTGGCAGTACTTGCTGACAAGACAGGGCACTTCTTGGGGCGACAATAAAGAGGTAATGGAGAATTTGTCAAAATTATAGCAGTGGCAACAGAAATTATATAAGAAAATTTGTCTGCAAAATCATCTTTCATCATCACAATTTCCACTTGGACTCATCGATTTTAAACCCGAGTCTCGGATATGGGAAGCCAATGCTCTTGACATTAGGCTAATGTCTTAGGCAGAGTTGCCAGATTCTCTCGTTAGGAATCCTGGACAGGTGATGATACTGCATACCTTAACATGACTACACATTTGAATTAATTCAATATGTAATACAACTATTTTATGTACATCTTGATTAGACAACTTTTAACATTATATCACTTCGGAAAACGTATTATGTGTCTTTCACGTGTTAAATTTTATATTACCTTGTTAACATGTTTCGGCCTGCTATTGGCAATCTTCAGAACTGGTTGGTGCTGGTCTTGGCGCCTTTCGTTTTGTTTCCTGTGGGGGTGTGTTTGTGTAGTGTAATGTGGAGTCAAAGAATGTGTGTGTTCTGAAATTGAGTTGTGTGTTGAGAATTTCATTTGGATGTATTTTTGTGTGTTTGTATATTTCTATTGTTCTGGTGTGTTTAGTTTCTGGCTTTTTGGTTGGATGTGTAGAATTTCCATGTCTGTGTTGATATCTCTGTAGGTGTGGTTAGCATTTGAGATGTGTTCTTGCATATGTGGAAGTGTTTTGTAATTTTGTTATGGCTGTGATGTGTTCTTTGTAACGTGTTTTAAATGATCTGCCTGTCTGTCCTATGTAGAAGTTGTTGCAGGTGTTAGATTTGAGTTTGTATACGCCTGTGTAGTTGTATTTGTTCGTTTGTGTTGTTTGTATGTTGAGATGTTGTAATTTAATTTCTTGAATGAGGTTGCAATCTTGTGTGTGTTTTTGTTTTCGTATGTTAGTGTGATGTATTTTTTATGTTCTTGTGTTTGTGTAGTATTCTTCTGTTTTTGTGATTATGTTTTGTCTTTCGTATTATGTTGTCTATTATGTTGGGGTTGTATCCGTTTTCTTGTGCTATGTATTTGATTGTGTTTAGTTCTTCTTCGTAATCACGTTAGTTCATTGGTATATTGAATAGTCTGTGTATCATTGTTAGTGTTGTGTTAGGTGATTGGATGTGTTGTGTATGTGTGTATGTGTATCAGAATGGATGTGTTGTGTATGTGTGTATCAGAACACACACACTCTTTGACTCCACATTACACTACACAAACACACCCCCACAGGAAACAAAGCAAAAGGCACCAAGACCAGCAACAACCAGTTCTGAAGATGGCCGATAGCAGCCGAAACATGTTAACAAGGTAATATAAAATTGAACACGTGAAAGACACATAATACGTTTTCCGAGGTTTTATGTATTTCAAGTAGGTAATTATATAGGGCCTAAACTTTTAATTTTGTTACATTTTTGCTAGATTATAAAATTTCCTTTGAATTATTGATAAAGAGTCTGGAAAACTAATGCCATATTACAGCCTGAACTATACAGAAAAAAAAAATAATACAGTGTTTAAATCCTATCAATAATAAATCAACTTCCAAAGAGAGTAAAAAATAAAGATACTGTATAATACCTAATATATACCACAGTATTATCGTTTTTATTGAAACACTACCACCGTATTGGCTGCGAGTGTTCCCAATGAAGGGCTGCCCAAACTTGTACTCCATTTTGAGGTGGGTGTCCGGATATTTTTGATCACATATTCTATGAACACAATTATTAAAAATAGACAAATATTATCTGTTTACTCTAGGTTAATAGATCAGAATTTTCCCCTCCTACTCGGTCTGTGGTAGAAATATATAACTCTTAAATGTTGTGAATAATACCATCTATTATTCTTATATGTACAATCGATTTTATAACCGTAAAGTCATTCATTACTTTTATATTCTTCAATCAGAGAAATGGGAATAAACACTTCCAAACTCGAAATGATTCAGTAATATTTTGAAAATACATTCTAAACATGCACACAATAAAATCATCTTTCAAACCTGGAAGAATTTGACTTTGAGTTCCCTGTAGGATCCATTTTATTTTTAATCAAGTCCAAATTCTTGTATGCTCGTTCAAGAAACCTCACAACCTGCTCCATCACAGCTCGGTACATCTGCCGACTAGATTCAGTCTGAAAATACAATAAATGATGTTTAGGTATTAAATGCTTATTGTTCTTAATAAAGTGCATCTTGAATGGAAGATTGTATACAGATACATAGACTGACATACCAGTAAGTACTGTAGCCAGTGTTTATACTTTTTCTTGACATATGAAGTGTCTAGTTTCTGTTCCTGTCTCGGTCAATTAAGTGATACACATTTTAACGTGTAGAACACATTCTGCTCTTTACGAATTCACAAAAGTTTATTTGGACATATATAGGTTAGTTTCGAAATTGTACAATTTCTTTGAACGATTTTTTTCAATCTCTTGAAAACAAAAATTAACACTGACATTGTACAGTTCTCACAATACACGTACCAAATTGATATGTAACATACAAATGCAATATATTATCTTAATATGTATCGGTACTTGCTTTCAATTGAAACAGTTTCTGAAAGTAATCATCTCACTAGCATAAATTTTTGACAATAATTTCATTGAGGAACTGAGTGCAATAACAGCATTAATGTAAAAAAATCACTTTTAAGAAAAATTAGATAGAAAATTTAAAATTGTTAGAAACAAAATCGCTACATTTGGTAATAATTAATCTTAGTTCGGGGGTTATATACTATCAGTCTTACTAATAAACCGTGTATAGTTTTTATACGAGACTTATGCAGAGTTGAGACAGAAAACGTTACTAATAAACCGTGAATAAGCTATGGACGTATAAACAGGCTGTAACTATACAATGGGAATTGCTTTGCAGTAGTTATATACACGAAATCCCTTGTTTAAGTGTTGTATATAGGGAAAAAATGGCCGCCCCTTTAACAGCTGTTCGTATCGGCTGTCATTTTATGTTTACCTTGTAACCACAGAAGTACAAACCAAAGATCATAGAATTATTAGAATAATATTGCTGTAGCTTGTACTCTTTGACCAAAATGTAGTGTGGTAATCGATTAGAGCCAGTTGTACTATCGATATTTAACACGCCACACTAGAGCGCTCTACCGGATTCAGTAGAGAACCCTAGATATTCTATTACCTTTCGCAACGAAGTAATGACAAAACTATGACGTAGCTGTGTAACAGTTATACTGTTATACACGACGTACGTAGTGATTATTAGTAAGGAATTTACATACGACTTATAAACGAGCTACTCATTGTATAAGTATAAGACAGTTAAACGTCTGTATATAGAGTTTTTATTAGTAAGACCGTATATTAATAAAATTCAAGATTTTATAATGGGAGATTCATAAGGAAGTACATTGTGTATCATCAGATGGTTCTTTTAGACGGGCAGACATTATTGCTATCAACGGACGCTTAAAACGGGCTCTTGTTCTTGATCCTACTATCCTTTCGAAAGAAACCTAAATCAGGCCGCTGAAGTTGATATTGAGAAGAAGTCTATATATGAACCTCGTCTGCCTTATCTTTCTCAAAAGTACAACGTCCCTCTTAAACAATGGTCTGTCATTGGTTTGCTGTTTGGCAGTAGAGGTTCAATTACAAAATTCACATGGAATTATCTTAAGGAACTTCACATTCCTTTTGATTATGTAATGTCTATTCTTATAAATATTATCAAGGATTCTCTTCAAATATTACATCATCATCTCTATTTCAATTAATCCACTTATATTTGCCTTCAACAATTAACTTTCTTTTTTCTTTAATGTATCACATCACAATATACTGTACATGATTGTTGTATTCAGGACCCTTGTGGTCACTCAAATTCTTTGAGCTGATGTCTATAATTTAGAAAAATATATACAGCTATCTACACAATAACAACATTAACTGGTTAATGCTCTTATTGCATCCAGCTCCTCAATTTTAATGGCGTGTGATGGTATAAACAAATGGTACTTGTGGACACTTTACTGGTTGTTTGGTTGTCCGATCGCAGTAGGCATTAACTAATTCTCAAATGAATCAGTAATTGGAAGAAGGAAGAATATTAAAGTAACACTGTTTTGAAAAACAGGAGAGAACTTGCGAACTTTAAAAAATCACTGTTCTTATGATTTTGCAGTTCATTATGAAGTTTTAAAACTCTCTATTGTGGATATAATAGTAGTCAGTCCGACTGCATCTTCATAACAAATGCGAAATGATTGTAGTTAAAAGGCTTGTGCAATTTCAGTAGGTATTTCAAGTAGTTCTACGGAGTAAAAGCTTCTGTTACATTTTTAAATAAATTTACAACAAAAACACATTTGTATGGTATGAAGAGAAAATTTTTTATTTGGACATACTTAAGAATGAAATAACGGTACAGTAGCAATATTATTTTAAATTAAACAATGTACATGAAAATGAAATATTGCATGTTACAAAGTTGTTATTTCCTAGTACCTAATTCATTTTCTCTATCAGAGAAGTCGCTATTTCTTGTTGATCGCTAGATTGTACTGTTGTAAAATCCCCATACAGAATAGGAATAAACTTGAGATGTTTTTACTAAAAAAAAAAGAAGAAAAAGAGAGAGAGAGAGAGAGAGAGAGAGAGAGAAAGAATTTGAGTATTGTTCCTTTAAACTGGGCTTGTCTCTTGCACTGAAAAATCTGAAACTTTTAGTAAATAATTTATTCATCAGCAGATTTGAGGCCGTGATGTAAGCTAAGCATTTCTGACTTACAGATGAAGTATCTGATTATGGAAAGTAAGGATTACTGGTCAATTTGACTATCAATAATAACTGGACATTTCGTGGGGAGGAGGAAAGAAGGCTACTATTTATTAACATCAGTAATATCTTCATATTCAATGGCATTGACTTGGAAAGTAATAACAAGGGCTGGGTTTTTTGACCTAAAAATCTCCAAAACAAGCAGTATAGAATATGCACTTATGGTCTAAAAATTCCAGAAATATCCACTATAACATAAAAAATATGACCTAACAATTATTATAATTAGATAATAATTTCAGTTGTAAAATAAATGAGTAAATCAGTTTATGACAATGAACTATTTATTTAAGAATAAAATGCACATGAGAAGCAAGCTAAAGTATGGAATTTGATATTGTAGTATGCTTTTTATCTTATTAAAATTATCATCAGTAGTTGGCAGATGCTATTATTTTTTCACATGCTTCTTTCAGTTCAGACATGAGTCCTGAGTTGCAATGTACAATGAATACCTTGTGCAAATTTTCAAATAAAGATTTCCTATTGTCAGCCAACAAAGCCTTGTACTTCGAAAAACTTCTTTCTAGCTGACACAAGAGGAGCATATTCAAAATGGGCAATATCATTTGAATCTAATTTTGAGTTATTGAGAGAAAAATGTTCACACGGCAAAATCATTGATTTTTGCAGCTATGCTATTACTTTCGGAGTCTGACATCAGATTCTGACGTATCATCCGCGAGTTCAACAACAACAATAACAAAGACAACAACAATTTTGGAAAATAATATGTGATGATTACTTTCACGTGTTAATATTGAACTAAGTTTATAAATACATAGGTTGAATAATAATAATAATAATAATAATAATAATAATAATAATAATAATAATAATAATAATAATAATAATAATAATAATAATAATAATAATAATAATAATTTAATTTCCGTAATTTTGGTGCCGATTTATGCAGTAATAAAAATTGCTTAAAAAACTGCTCGATTCAATTAAAAGAATGCAGGTAATAAAATTGGCGGTTGCACAAACCTGGAACCAGGCCATAATCTTCATTGACATTTATACAAATTTGTATTCAACTGACAATGTCTTACATACAGTAGAACCTCTATTATCCGTGGTAATGAATGGTGTGGACTGAACGGTTAATCGAAAAAATTGGATAAGCCATACCATAAAAGATTTTCGTAAATTTAGTGAATAATATTTACATTTTCGTAATTTCGTCCATAATCTTCTATTTAACACGTTAGGTAGTGGCTGAGAAGTTCACTAATTTAAGTCTGGTTGTCAACGATGGGCTATAAGGGCCAACGAAACACCTTGTAATGATTGTCTTTGGAAATATATTAATAATGGAGGTCTCGTGTTGTAGATTTACATACTTTATACACTTCAATCTCGTATTCTGATACGAGGTGAGCCACAGTTTCTCATTCCCCAAACCACTCCATTGTTTACACGTTTTTATACTTTTTGACACCCTTATAAACATTTCATATAGAAGTTGTGTAAGGAAAAAGGCTTGTAATAACACTATATAGAAAAAATAACGTGCTAATACAATGTACAGTACTTAATATATTTCTGCAGAAAAAAGGCAAGAGAAAGACAGACGGATAATCCACCAATCGGTTAATAGGGTGACGGATAAGCGGGGTTCTACTGTACTTGCAAATTCTAAATCAACAGTAAAAGACAGATCTATGACAACACTAACATGGTAGTTTTAAAACTAAACAGGAAATTTAATTTTCAATTTAATAAATTTAAGAAATTGATATGTATTTTTTTTATAAAGCAGCGACGTTCTTCACATTTCTTTTAGACTGGAAGAAATAAGTCAAAAGCTACTTTGAACTATGAGCACAAACTTACTGCTTACCTGCTTCAACTGCCATTGCAGTGTATCAACGCGGGATTGCAGGATGGAGTTATCTATCACCTGCAAGCTTCTACCGTTCAATAAAGGCACTGAACGCAACTCTAAGGTCGCCTGAAGACGTCTGTTCTCCTCCAACAGACTCTGGCACTCCTGCAAGTGAAATAATATTCATCAGTCTCTCCGGTATGAATATTCACTTACCAGTAATAATTACAGATAAATATACCATGTTTAACAAAAATGCAGCCAATTCTCATGTATGCCTCCGAAATTTGGGCTATGACAGAAACTGATATCTAACTCCTTTATACATTTCAAAGGAAGACATTATTTATTTATTTATTTGTTTAACCTGGTAGAGATAAGGCCATTAGGCCTTCTCTTCCCCTCTACCAGGGGATTACAACTACAATATTAAGAATACAATTACAATTATAATTACAATTAATATTAAATTTACAAATACAATAAAAATCAAAGTACTAAAAGATTAACTGATTAATAAAAGCTAGACAGTTTATTGTAAAAGTTAAGAAGCGAGAAGCATTTCTTTTATTAAGTAAAAATTAAACCTACTCTACGCAGTAAGAAAATGCTTAATAAGTTTGCTTTTGAACGCTACTAAATTCCGACAGTCTCTGATGTCACTCGGTAGGGTATTCCACAAGCGCGAGAGCGAGATTGTGTATGAAGAAGAATACGATGATGTCTTATGTGTTGGTATGGCTAGTATGAGGCTATTTTGCGTGCGTGTGAAGAGATTATGATATGATGACAGGTAACTGAAACGGGAGGCAAGGTAGGTAGGTGTAGAAGTGTGATGGACTTGGAAAAGGAGAACAAGAGAATGAAAATTTCTACGTTCGTTAAGACGTAGCCAGTTTAGAGTTTGGAAGGATGGGGTAATGTGGTCAGCGCGACGGACATCGCAGACAAAGCAAACACAAGAATTATGAACACTTGTAATTTTTGCGACTGATTGACATTGAGGTCAGTCAGTAGAGAATCACAAT
The DNA here is from genome assembly GCA_025594305.2 of Periplaneta americana. Lineage (NCBI taxonomy): Eukaryota > Metazoa > Arthropoda > Insecta > Blattodea > Blattidae > Periplaneta > Periplaneta americana. The sequence continues at coordinate 129,787,589 of JAJSOF020000011.1, read as the reverse complement.
AATCGAAGTGGGGCATTACTAGTGTTTCCACTAGTATTTTCTTGAGTGATAGCGGAAGGAATTTTCGAATGCTGTTTAAGGAATGTAGTATGAAAAGCACTTTTTTGGTAATATGGGTTACTTGGTTATTCCAGTTTAAATGCGTATCAAAGTAAACTCCAAGGTTTTTAACACAGGAAGCAAAAGGGATTATTGTGTCGTTTAACTTGACTGGAAGAGCAGGAGTAATATTGCATAATAGACGTTGATGTCCCACTAGGATTGCTTGTGATTTTCTTGCATTGAGAGACAAACCAAACTTTCTGGCCCATGCAGATATAGATATATTAGGGCCTACGTAGAATTTTTGGCCCTATTAACGATGGTAATGGATGGAGACTAAGGTATAATAATGAGTTATATGACTCTACAAATCCTCTGACATACATTCGATCAGGATTTCAAGACTAAGATGGGCAGAGCATATAAGGAGGATGGAAGAGAACGAGATACCCAGAAGAGTACTGGAGTACAAAGTTGAGGGAAGGAAGAGAGCAGGACGACCTAAGCTTCGATGAGAGGACTGCATATGGAAAGATGTTCAAAGGCTTGGAGTGAAGAATTGGTGGATTGTAGGCAGGAATAGGAACAAATGGCGAAGAATCCTGAAAGAAGCCGAGGCTTCACCCGGGCTGTTGTGCTACTGATGATGATGATGATGATGATGATGATGACCAAAGATGTTAAAGCGATTATAAATAACAGCGAAGAAAAAAAAACATTGTTGGTATAATAGATATCTGCAATACCGATCGGACTGTGCAACACGAGATGTAATTCCGATTTTTGCCACCATTGGCTGCAACATTCGCTTATCTATCTATATATATATATATATATATATATATATATATATATATATATATATATATATATATATAATTTGAACTGGTAATGGAAATTACGGGAAAACGGCTGGACGGATTTTAATAAATGACCCCTCATTTTGAAGCTTGGAACTCAAAGTTTTTCGGAAAAATAGTAGTTTTCAGTGAAATGTCAATTTTTAAACATAATTTTCCTATTTTCCAAAATCCATCTGTCGTCAGTTTTGAGAACTAGCTAATAGCATTCACGGCCGACTTGATATTCCCTTCGCTTTTTTGTAAAGGAGAAGCGAAGCGAGCATCAAGTCGGCAGTGTTGAATTTCAGAATAAAACAAAACACATACAGTAACAATATTACACGAAGGCCATGATCTGCAAGAATGCTGACATATTTAGAGCTCAAATTAAATTGGTTATTAAAAACTTAACTTACTACAAATAATTTACAAATTCGATTCTGTGGTGTGTAATTTTCTGGGTACAGCTGTGTATTGGATATTAAAAACTACAAAACTTGAGGTGGTTTGATGACATTATTACTATTAGAAATGAAATATTATTGTAGTTAATGCCGTGATGTGACTATTTTTCATTAATTATACATATTAATGCTATATTGATTATATGAAAGTGAAACGTTTTGGGGTTATATAAGTAGATGTAGAGAATAACTTAAATTAGATTTTGATTTCTATATTTTACTGAGTGGCGGCTATATAGTATATATAGTATATGTTACTGAAAGCTATAAAACTTACGTAAGATAATATTATTAAAAATCAAATATTTTTATAATTATTAATCAAGTGGGGTTGGGTCTTTTTCATACATTCAATGGCGGTGTGGTGTAGATATTTATATGCGTGGTTCTCTTCAGTATTGGCTCGAGAAAATCTTTCACTGTTATGGAAGCAAATAACTTTCCGAATGTCTGGTATTCTTCATTGAAAATAAATCTGAAAAATGTTTATTTGAACGTCTAATGAACTTAGTTTGCAGCATTTGCTGCACAAGCCACTAGTAATAATTAATTTCAATAGTATCTCGGAAGTTCAGTATACGTTGAGTTGGAAGTCTTTCTATGTCATTTGTCTACGGACATGTTCACCTTTGAATGACATCACACGCTCGCAGTTGTTAAGGTTACTGTATCATGCTCTCAGCATAGTATTTGCGTAAGCCAAACAAAAAATGGTCCTGACTCCTAAACCTAAGAGATGGATTAAAACGGATTGCATTTTTTAAAGGATCGCATTTATTAATATACTTCACTCGCAATTGGTCCAGGTCCATCTTACGGTTTAACCGTAACAAGCGGTTGAAAGTCTGTAAAATTAGTAACAGTATTACATGTGTTTGAGTTATTATTTGAACAACGTGCAATTTTATTTTGGGAATAAAATAAAATAATACATTAAATGTCTTTATTCTTTCCTTCATACACAATATATTAAATGTGACATGAATATTATTATTATTATTATTATTATTATTATTATTATTATTATTATTACTAGCCGTACCCGTGCGCTCCGCTGCACCTGTTAGAAATAAATATAAAGTAATTACATAATTAAAATAGGACGTTTGATCCAGGGAACAACTTTTACAACAGCGCAAGATAATCTGCTTCGCTCATTACCAATTTTTTTTTTGCATTGCATTTATTGTATATATATTTTATGTATTTTAACACGATTCAATTGAGCATAGTTGAAATTTGAATTATAAAATAATGGATTGCTAAGCTAACGTACTATTATTGCATACTAAATCAATACACTCTCGTTGTTCGTTAATTCTCTGAGATTAAAATGAGTATTATTATTTTAAGAAATACAGAAAACAAATGTACAAAATAGCCTATCAAATTTTCTCTGCATAAGGAGCTATTTTAATCTTACCTGTCCTCGATTTCCTCAGACGTTACTGTAATAACATTATATCATTATGTCCATCTAGAGAAACTACACTTTCCAATGGTGAAATAATAATTAATTATACAAATCGGTTAATTTAGCTTCTGATATTACTTCATACAAACACAGAAACATTCTCTGTAGGCTATGTTTAATAGCTTTCGATTGTTGATGTCCAAGGCCCCTGTTTCGATTGTTATTGTCCAAGGCCCCTTATAGACGATGTCATTTGTTCTTAATTCATTGCACCGTCTTAGATGGCGTTATTTTAATTTTAAAACTCATTTATCTCATTAAATATCAGTCCTATCAAAATTTTGTAAAGAATAAAACTTATCGAAAATCATTTTTAAAGAAACTTTTGTTATGTAACATTTTTCACAAAAATCAATAATAAGCGAGATATTTCGATTTATTTAATTCAGGCCCCCTTATAGCCCCCCTTTTAAATAAAGTATTTTAAATGCCATATAGCCTAAAATCTAAGTTACAACGAACTTAATTTATATTCCAATTTTCATATAAATCAGTTCAGCCGTTATCGCGTGAAAAGATAACAAACATACAGACAGACATACAAACAAAAATTTCAAAAAAGCGATTTTCGGTTTCAGGGTGGTTAATTGTATATGTTAGTACCAATTATTTTTGGAAAATCGAAAATTACAGAAAAATTTCGGCTACAGATTTATTATTAGTATAGATTATTATTATTATGACTATTATTATTATTATTATTATTATTATTATTATTATTATTATTATTGTTTACTTGTTTGTCATTTTCTTACTCTGTTACCTTTCATTGTTTGTTTGTTCCTTTTTTTCTTTTGTACATGCTTCGTCTAATGGCAGCCTTTGATTTGAGGAAGCTTTGGTAAATAAATAACCATTACTTTTTACCTCATTAGCATCCAAAGATGCAGTTTCGACAGTAGCGCGAAAATCTGCCCGTTTCATCTGTCAGTTTCTGGTGACCTTCGAATAATAGGATTATTCAACGTTAAAAAATCGTTACCATACTATTATCAAATGTAAAAATCTATTGAGCTGTTATGAGTCTGAAATATGCGGGCAAGCAAGTACGACCTCCTGCAATTAAGATTACTTCCTGCACCTGGCGCGACGTGACATTCAGAGGTCGTTATACCTGGGAACAGAACTGCACAATGTAATCAAGAAGCGTGACCTGAGGCGACTGTATCAAAATATGGGAAGGAAAGATCATTCGGATATAATTTATCGATAATGACGAAACTATACTGTGCCATATTATGAATGTATGAAAATACACTGAACATAGTAATCGATATTCGTGAATGTGGCCTGTGTAAACATATTTATGAACTTAGCCTTCTTTTAAATCTAACTCAACGATCTTTGAACCACGAAACCGGAGTTCGATACTGGAGAGATCTTGTAACGTTAGTATCGATTTTCTTTACCAATCCCTTTCTATTATCGCTTACGTCATCAAATAATAACCTCACCAACAACGGACAACATTTGTCGAGGTTAATGGATTATACTGTTTCTGTTGGTGTGCCACAGCGATCCAGTCTGGGCCCTTTTTTGTTTATGTAGCCCTCTCTCCACCATGTTTATAGTATCGCCCATTTTTTCACAGTCGAAAATGCTGGAATGGGTTCCCCTTGTGTAATACTAAATTTAATTTAATTTTTGTTGGACTCATTCTCTTTGTTACGAAATATTTAATGACAGCACAAAGCTCGATATTTTCCATTTTTGTCAATCTGTTCAGCGCACTAACTTCAAAATTAAACTATACAAAATGCAGTCAACAGAAAATTATGTTTCGTGCTTGAACTAATGTAAAATGACCGCTGACAATGGCGGCAATGTTGACACGTTTTCAATGCCATCTATTTGTCAGGGCACGAAGTTTTCAAACGCACCTCGTTATATAATTCAACGAAAAATAGGTGAAAAACCCATTAGTCTTTTCTTGCATTGTACATTTGAAAAGTTTTGCGATCCTTTTATTAAGGAGAAAATCTCGAGGAAGTATTAACAATTGCAGACGTCGTGGATCGAACTCTGAACTTCATCATCATCATCATCCTTCACGACCTCTGTAGGCCTGTTTCGGCCCCATCTAGCAGTCTTCTAAAAGGTCTTCCTGGTCGACGATATCGTCTAGGTTTATACTGCATCATAATTTTTGGGATTCTTGAATTTTCCATTCTTCTTACATGATCTAGCCAATTGAATTTTTGTATCTGCTGATTTTTTCTTCTACTGACTCTACTTCTAATTATTCTAAAATTTCTCCATTCCTTTTTCGGTCTAAAAGAGTATATCCTGCTGTCCTCCTGAAAAATTTCATTTCCGTTGCTTTGATTCTGTTCATGTCTTTTTTCTTTAATGTCCAAATCTCGCTTCCGTATAAAAGGGAAGGTAATGCTAGTGTATTATATATTTTTATTCTTGTAAATTTTTGTACTAATTTAGCTTTTAATGTATTGTTTATTATTCCTAGAATTTGTGTATATTTGGCAATTTTGTTGTTCACATCTTTTTCATTTTGATAAGATATTTCACAACCCAGATAATTGAAATTTTGTACTTGTTCGAGACATTGGTTATTGTGTAGTATCTTACTTCTGACTGGGTCTTGTCCTAAAAATGCCATTACTTTTGATTTTTGTGCTCAAATTTCCATCCCAAAATCGTTTAATATTTTATTTAATGTATATAATCCTCTTGGTGAATTATCCTCCGAATTGGAAATTATGACTTGATCATCGGCATAGATTAAGGTATTTAATGTTAGAGCACTGGTTATTTTGATTCCTGATGTGTAGATTTGGTTCCATTTTAAAATAATTTTATTTATATAAATATTAAATAAAGTTGGTGATAGTGGACAAACTTGTCGAACTCTATTATTAACTAATTTTCTTTCGGATATACAGTTATTTATTTTGACACTTATTTTGCTGTCTGTGTAGATTTCTATTATATTTTGTAATAGCAAATTACAAATTACTTAAAAATACAAAACTGAAAGCAATGACGTTCTAGAAGTCTCTAAAAGTTATAGATTTCTGTTGATTTGTTAGCAACCCTGTAAGCTCTTTAAACATTCTACCAGCACCATCACCGCATGGATTATCACTAGTCCTAACAGCATTAAAATATTGGACGCATGATTCGAAAAGAATACAACACAACTCGGATGGCTGAAGGGTACAAAACATCAACAACGTATTCTTTAGAAGACGGAACATACATTGTGTACAGTACGCAATCGTGACTGAAATATGACTCACCCATCAAGGGGAAGAACACGTGTTTGTTGCGTGCATGCGTGCGTTACTTATGTCTGTGCGTGTGCAGTGGATATCGCACAATACAATTTCCTTCCTTTTTACGAATGCGCACAAAATATTGTGATTATTCCATTGTCATTCAATTTTCATTCTATGCATTAAGAAGCAATTTACAATGCAAACTAAGATACACTCGGAACTCATACAATTAAACAACGAACAGGCATGTCTAACAAAAGACTTTTTATTACACAAGATTGTGCATATAAAATTTTATTTTTTTTTCTTCACTGTGGAGGGGGCCCGAAGGCATATACCGCAGTGCGAGGTTTGTATTTACCATTCCCATCGTTGAGATGATTGTTAAGTCCGAAGGACTGCATTCCTTTAAGTACCATGATTCATTATTGGATACTTTATCGATTCAGCTTACAAAATATTCCATTCCGACGGAATCAACGTTTAACGACCCTCCATCCCCCTGAGAGTTCTGGAACTTACTCAGAATGAGTACTTAGAAGATAAGCTTTTTATGAGATATACAGGGACATCATTTTATTTTTACTAACATTTTTAATATTAACCTGGCTATACCTTTAGAGAACCGGAAACACAGTTTGCTACTCCCTTCCACGACTGTAGTTCGATGATACTGGCGTAAAACACAAACAAATCACTCTACTAGGCATAGAAGAGAAGAAAATTAGTTCATCCATTTACGTAAACTAGGAAATAACGCGATTTTGAGTTCGATAATTTTCATTAGGTTTTTGTTTAATCAAAATACAGTACTGTATTAAGAATAAGTGTTTTTACTCACGAACTGAGTTATCCATGCGAACGTATTCATTATGCAGTGTATATTATACTGTCTACAGCACATTAGCGTACAATATAGAGATTGAAGTTAAATTGAAAAATAATCATAATATATTTAAACACATTTTTGAAAATGGTGGCCGTTCATTTCGATACAGGCTTCAGTTCTTTTGCGCATATTATCGCATTATAGACTATTGAATCTAATTGCAATTGCCAGTTTCGTCCTTCGTACTAGTAACGCATGTTGAAATAATTCTATACCTACTCCATAAAAGAGTACCTTACGTACTGTAAATTCAATCTTCACTTCTGCCCGACCCGCACTGATAAAATTACTCAGACATGCTATCTACTGTCCGCCCAAGTGGTTATGCTGCAGGATCGTAGAAAGGGGGGAAATCACGTGACAGTTAATTACTTAACGAAGCTCTTTTATTTAAGTTATTTTAAACAGTTGTATGTATAATATTAAGTAAACGTCCAATTCCTAACAGAAATTAATGTTTTCAGAAAAGAGCTAAGACAGCCCTGCTTTTACAGAGAGCAGGTGGGGGAAATCGGGATGCGACGTAGGCAAACTGGCAGTACCTGTGCGAAAATATGATTCAATATTGAAAGCTCTTTCGTCACTGGAAAACGCGAACATATTTCTGGAACGTACTATACTCAGTAATTCAGTGCTGTTTACTATATGCGGTCTTCGTTTTGTGTGGAGGACAGTTGGAACTTCATTAGTAGAGGGGGTGGGAGTGAAGTACATTCAAAAACTTAGGTACAATAAAAACTGAAGTAAAAATAAAATTATGTCCCTGTATATCTGTAGTGCTCGGGAAAAGTGGCACAAGTCAAAAATGTTAATTTTACAGGAGAAGGAAAAAAACTGTCTTCACACTGGTTTATGTCGATTTGATTTTCTTCTGTATGAATTATTGTAATGGGAGAAATACTTATGTCTCTTTTCCCAAGCGAGCAGATGTTCCGTAAGTTGTCAATAAATTATTAAAAAATGTTTGTGGAAACTGACTTATGCCACTTTTCCCAAGCATTGCAGATATATAAAATAGGGTGGAGTGAATCTATACATGAAATTATTTTTTATCTGTTTTCTAAATGCAATAGTTGCAAAAATCTGTATTTTCACTTAACTTAGGAATGTGAAAAACATGGAGTTTCTATATTCCATTTTTGAGGTGCCCCAAGGGCTTTGAAGTTTCTTAAAATTATAATTTTTTTTTTGCCTCTTTGTAGGTATACTTGTTCTATTATTTTGTTTTTCATTACATAGCTAATGAATTGCTGTAAAATCATACAGTATATTTTACATTTATTTGGAAGACTCTAAATTGAAGTTGCAGTATACAGTACTTTTGATAGGATCCAATGGGACAAAATATATAGGCTAGTATTTTACATAAAATATAACAAAAATTCCATTTCAGCCCATTTATTTTTTGGTTAGAATTTATTCCTGTTTTCTTTTTCATTTCTTTCTGAGTGGTAACTAAATCAACAGGTCCAATTATCATCCTTCTTTCGGTTCTTTGCTCTACTAAAACATTCTTTCTTGTTTTAGAACACGGCGGTCTTTATCACAATTGCCTACAGTATTAATTTTTTTTTTGTTTGCATTTGCAACTGCATATGTAAATAGTATATCAAATAATTTGCTTGCTTCTTCTTTGAATTTTGCAACTGCAGAGGTTATATCAGCGTCACCAGTGTGCCGGAATTTTGTCCCGCAAGAGTTCTTTTACATGCCAGTAAATCCTGTTGCATTTAAGCATACTTAAATGCCATCTTAAGCATACTTAAATGCCATCTTAAGCATACTTAAATGCCATCGACCTGGCTCGCGATCGAACCCGCAACCTCTAGCACAGAAGGCCAGCACTTTTTGGTTTAACGTATGCATATGAATATAATGGTTGAACACTAAACTGAAAACTATTGACAACATATTCCCTCTGCTACTCGATATGTTCACATCAACGGCCTATTCTTCAATTCAAACATAACAGGATAATCAATTATCTAATCAATGGTCAACTGAACAGATGTGGCTAATATGACTACTTTGTCTTCGATACAAAAATACAATTTGATACTTAAATACCTAATAATAATAGTAATAATAATAATAATAATAATAATAATAATAATAATAATAATAATAATAATAATATCAATGTTATCAAACTCGCAAATTCTGTAAATAATAGGTATTCATAATATTTGTTTAAAATTGTCAGACTGGTAACACCTATAGCCAGTCTTTTACCCCCATCATTCCCATCGGAACAACACTCTGGCCCACTGTGGTAAACTGACGAACTATCATGATGATACACCTTGCATCATAAGAGTTTAAACCTTCCTGATCGATCACAAAAGGTTGATATTTACCTATCCAAAGGTTTGTAATAAATTAAAAAAAAGAAGGAAAACGTATTATATGTCTTTCACGTGTTAAATTTTATGTTACCTTGTTAACATGTTTCGGCCTGCTATTGGCCATCATCAAAACTGGTTGTTGCTGGTCTTGGAGCTTTTTGTTTTGTTTCCTGTAGGGGTGTGTTTGTGTAGTGTAATGTGGAGTCAAAGAGTGTGCGTGTTCTGAAATTGAGTTGTGTGTTGAGAATTTCATAAATTCTACAGATCCAATCAAAAAGCCAGAAACTAAACACACTAGAAAAATACGAAATATACAAACACACAAAAACGCATTCAAATGAAATTCAATTTCAGAACACACACTCTCTTTGATTCCACAAACACACCCCCACAGGAAACAAAACAAAAGGCGCCAAGACAGCAACAACCAGTTCTGATGGTGGCCACTAGCAGCCGAAACATGTTAACAAGGTAACATAAAATTTAACACGTGAAATACATATAATACGTTTTCCATAGTGATATAGTTTTAAAAGTTGTGTAATTAAGATGTATAAAAAATAGTGTCCTAAAGCATAAATGCGTGAGTCGCATTATGGTTTAATTCCTCACTGTAGCAGCTCGTTTATTTCGACATGGACGCTTTCATATTACTCGCGCTGCGCCGCTGATGCACAGATGGTCACGCTACGAGGCTTTCAGCCGGTTTCACCAAAGCTAATCAAAACATCTTGACGAATGTCAGATGTGTGACGACTGTCAAAGAGTTCATTTTCATTTCATCAATGTTCGCGATCTCTGACATTTCGAATTCACGGTTGTCAAATCAGAGACGAAGTATTACACAGTTGATCAACTTGAATACATTAAAAGAGTTATTGTAATCTGTTGTACTAATTCAATAAATATACAGGGTGATTCTGTGACTTTGTTACAGAATTTGATGGATGATAGAGGAGATATTTATGAGCAACTTTCATACAGAAACCTGTGACCGGAAGTTTCTTTTGGTAATTACAGAACGTAAATTTGTGCTAACCGGTTTAAGTAACATTACTCAATAACCCAAAACGTTCATTATTATTATTATTATTATTATTATTATTATTATTATTATTATTATTATTATTATTATTATTGTACGTTTATTGTTTGAAATATGACGAAAGTTGATGTAACCAAAGATTGGCTTTAATTTTATTATCTTTTGTATTTTTAGTAGGTAGTTATAATTTAATAAAGTTTTATGATTTCCAGGTTTATATATGAATAATTTTTTTTTTTACATTTCCTTTATCGATAGTTTCCAATAACCAACATGACGTGACGCATAACCTAAGTTATGCATTTTTTTTTCAAGTATCACACCAAAAGAGGTGTTTGCCTTTCAGGTTTCCTGATAAAACATGAGGTGGCAAGCCTCTAGTAATACAAAATCATTATAATAAAAATATTATATGAACACAACAGAAATGATTAGATTAAATGGCTAGTAAAATTTTGATCTTCTGGAAGGAAATTGTTTGATGTTAAAAATGTTATGTTTTATTTAACGACGCTCGCAACTGCAGAGGTTATATCAGCGTCGCCGGATGTGCCGGAATTTCGTCCCGCAGGAGTTCTTTTACATGCCAGTAAATCTACTGACATGAGCCTGTCGCATTTAAGCGCACTTAAATGTCATCGACCTGGCCCGGGATCGAACCCGAAACCTTGGGCATAGAAGGCCAGCGCTATACCAACTCGCCAACCAGGTCGACGGAAATTGTTTGAATTCACCTATAATTCACCTAATTGAAACTTCAGTACAATAGACATTTCAAAATAATTCTTAATGATCGACAGGGTCGAGTTGCGTTGGTTTACTGAAAGGCTGAAGGGTTCAGAGCCATAGTGAGCCAAGCGCCATGTTTTAAAAACGGAGAAAGCAAGGGTTAAAGTTAAGTGAATACCATAGTTTAATGAAGATTGACATGTAATTTAGTTTTAATGTGCATTCTTTATATTACTTGCTATATGTTTCCAGTGAATTATGGTAATAACTTCATTTTAACCTTTGTTTTCTACGGTTTTAGTTAATGGCGCTTGGCCCACTATGATCCTAAACACTTCAATTGTCGCCATGACTTCTTGTATTGAACATAGGCTACTAATAACGACACTTGCTTAAAAACATTCTTAAGTTCTAGTAAAAAGTTTTGGGATGTTGAAAGAACGGAACAATCTATGAAGTTCATGTAATTCTGTCTGTAACGGTTGAAATGTTTGTCTAGATGCGGATTAAGAATTGATAGACGCTATTTTAGCCCAAGTTGAAGTTGAGACCGAAGGTGATGGGAATTGCATTCTGAGTTCACTTTGTAGTATTGGTTTCGGCGTGGTGAGATTTACGTATGAAATAAACTTTGGACATTGACGATAACTCGCAGTATGTTTATCTCTACAATTTGCACATAGAGCTTCATGTTGTGGTCCTTTCTTAGGACAATCAGCCATAGCACGTTCACCCGCGCACTTAACACATTTACTTTGGTGATGACACCCTGTAGCCACATGACCAGATAGTTGCTGACCACTAGGATCGCTAATATCGCCTAATTACAGACAATGCGAAATAGTACCTGCACAGTCTTTTGTTCCTAGCACCCTCACAACTCAAGCTTCGTGACTGTAAATACTAGACTATGGTTTAGGTCGATAGCATTCAACAGTCATTTTAATATTAAATAATCCTGTACATTGACGTAATGATTCACCGGCAGGCAAATTTTCTAAGGTTACAATCCAAATAGGAAGTTTCGAAGCTCCTTTGAAACCAGTTGATTTTGAGGTAAATTGACGAACAGATTGAACGGAGTTGATGTAGCGATAGCTTGTCTTTCTTGAAAAACGAGTTGCATAGAATATTGTTTACATTAACCGAGGAAGATATTCCACAAAGAAATTCAGTCCCGTCTTATAGCCAAATATTAAAACAAAGAACGAGAATAGCGTACAATTTTTGAGGCGGTGCTTTATTCATGTTAACAGCTAGTTGGAAATGCGAAATGAAATTCCACGATATATAAGAAGATATAAGAAGTTTCGTGACAGCAAGCAATGATCATCATAATCGCCGCCCTATCACAGCATCTCTGTCAGCATCGTCATCGTTTTGAAGCCTCTCCACAAGAAACACTCGACCGCCCGCAACAGTTTACCTTCTCTGCCAACGTGCTTGATTGAGCATGAAATGGGGCCGTCGTGAATCACAGAATCATCCGTACAGGGAGAAAGAGTGGATTGGCTCAGAAGGGAGACTACAGTTATTGTGCCTATGCAAATCTTGGAAACTCTTGTGTTTTTGTGAAACAAGAACTGAGTAGGGGGAAGTCGAGAATTCGTTAAAGTGTGAAAACAATCAAATAATGTATTTTCGTAGAAATGTGAAAGTTGGTGGGATGTTGCTGTAAGAGTAGCTGGCCAGTTACAACAGACCTAGGGCTGTCCAATTTCATTTCCCGTGAACTGAGCAACGACTCCTTTAATTACTGCACTACACAATTTTATCTCGGAGACCACAGAGGTTCGCAACAATGAATGTAAACGGGGGGATTTGTCCATACAAAAAGAGAGAGAGAGATAGATATACTGAGATAGAGAGATATAGGGATGGATGGATAGATAGATAGATAGATAGATAGATAGATAGATAGATAGATAGATAGATAGATAGATAGATAGATAGATAGATAGATAGATAGATAGATAGATAGATAGATAGATAGATAGATAGATAGATAGATAGATAGATAGATAGATAGATAGATAGATAGATAGATAGATAGATAGATAGATAGATAGATAGATAAAAGAGAGAGATAGAGAGAAAGAGATATATAGATAGAGAAATAGAGATAGCGAGAGAGAGAGAGAACTATCTGCTGCTTCTTCTTATTATAAATTAATGCTTTTGCAAATTTTGGAAAATGCTAGATAATAAAAGCATTCCACATCGTCTACTTATTAGAGTACTAGAAAATATATACATAGGCCTACTTACTTACAAATGGCTTTTAGAGAACTAGGAGCTTCATTTCCGCCCTCACATAATTCCGCCATCGGTCCCTATCCTAAGCAAGATTAATCCAGCCTCTACCATCACATCCCACCTCCCTCAAATCAATTTTAATATTATCCTCCAATCTACGTGTCGGTCTCTCCAAAAGTATTTTTCTCTCCGGCCTTCCATCTAACACTCTATATGTATTTCTGGATTCACCCATACGTGCTACATGCCCTGCGCATCTCAAACGTCTGGGTTTAATGTCCCTAATTATGTCAGGTGAAGAAAACAATGCGTACACATCTGGCTTTCAGGTATAGCTCCCTGTGAAGCAGACTTGAATAATTTCAAGGGAAAATTGTTCCCGGGTATCGATCCCACTTAGTGCACGAGTGCTCTACAGACTGAGCTACCCACGACCTACGTCCGACACCGTCCGAATTTTTCCCTTTATATCCACACACCTCAGGTGGGCTGACAAGGCGTCAGAAACCCAACTTTGAGTGCACACAACTCTGTGTGACTTGAATTGTGGTTTTCTGTTAACGTACCTACAGTGACGTATATATTATTTAAATGCCAATAATGAAAAGGGATCTGTAAATTAAAAATAGGGGAAAATACAACTCTATAGCAGTATATAAAACTAAATAATGACCTTCATCGGCAATAGGCCTATACCAATAAGAACTAAAATATAGGCTAGATGAAATAAATAGATATTCAACATAAAATTGAACGTTTTAATCAGATATGTCGCACAATAAACAGAATCTTGAAAACTAAATAAAGAAGCAAAGAGACTGAGATGAAATTATATAAAACAATGGCTATAGAAATTTGTCTATATGGTAGGTATGTATGTCTATAATGGTTATACATAAACAACAAAAAAAAAAAAAAAGAGGCGACAAACTGCAGAGATGAGATTTTTAAAATAAATAAAATGGTGAACACATGCTACATAAAATTTAAAATGACAATTAATTATTTATTACAGACAAATGGTTAGAGCACGTACATCGGATGTCCACTGAAAGTTTTCTCGAACGTTTAATGAATTACATAGGCCTACCTAGAGACATATTACGGTTCATGTGAATAATAGTTTGTACCACTCCGGTGCGAAGAACAGTAAATTGTGATTCCTTGACAATCAGTTGTCCATCGTGATGATGCTGAGAATATGACACACGACTGAATAATAATAATGTACGACCATTACGTGAATACTGATCGTGAGTCATTAGGGACAACAATGAGACTATATCACAATGCATTTCATGACATCGGTATTCCCAATAGGACAACTTACGAAATCTAATTGAAATGAAAAGTAGAGAGTATAGGCCTATTAAATGAATACCGTAATTCAATGAAACATATAGCAAGTAATATAAAGTATGCACATTCAAACTAAATGATATGTCAATCTTCATTAAACTATGGTATTCACTTAACTTTAACCCTTGCTTTCTCCGTGTTTAATAAATGGCTCTTGGCCCGCTATGGTTCTGAACCCTTCATATGTTTCCATTGAATTGTGGTAATAACTTCATTTTAACCCTTGTTTTCTACGGTTTTAGTAAATGGCTCTTAGCCCACTATGGTTCTGAACCCTTCATATGTTTCCATTGAATTGTGGTAATAACTTCATTTTAACCCTTGTTTTCTACGGTTTTAGTAAATGGCTCTTGGCCCACTATGGTTCTGAACCCTTCATATGTTTCCATTGAATTGTGGTAATAACTTCATTTTAACCCTTGTTTTCTACGGTTTTACTAAATGGCGCTTGGCCCACTATGGTTCTGAACCCTTCATAGGTTTCCATTGAATTATGGTAATAACTTCATTTTAACCCTTGTTTTCTACGGTTTTAGTAAATGGCTCTTGGCCCACTATGGTTCTGAACCCTTCATATGTTTCCATTGAATTGTGGTAATAACTTCATTTTAACCATTGTTTTCTACGGTTTTAGTAAATGGCTCTTGGCCCGCTATGGTTCTGAACCCTTCATATGTTTCCATTGAATTGTGGTAATAACTTCATTTTAACCCTTGTTTTCTACGGTTTTAGTAAATGGCTCTTGGCCCGCTATGGTTCTGAACCCTTCATATGTTTCCATTGAATTGTGGTAATAACTTCATTTTAACCCTTGTTTTCTACGGTTTTAGTAAATGGCTCTTAGCCCACTATGGTTCTGAACCCTTCATATGTTTCCATTGAATTGTGGTAATAACTTCATTTTAACCCTTGTTTTCTACGGTTTTAGTAAATGGCTCTTGGCCCACTATGGTTCTGAACCCTTCATATGTTTCCATTGAATTGTGGTAATAACTTCATTTTAACCCTTGTTTTCTACGGTTTTACTAAATGGCGCTTGGCCCACTATGGTTCTGAACCCTTCATATGTTTCCATTGAATTATGGTAATAACTTCATTTTAACCCTTGTTTTCTACGGTATTAGTAAATGGCTCTTGGCCCACTATGGTTCTGAACCCTTCATATGTTTCCATTGAATTGTGGTAATAACTTCATTTTAACCCTTGTTTTCTACGGTTTTAGTAACTGGCTCTTGGCCCACTATGGTTCTGAACCCTTCATGTTTCCATTGAATTGTGGTAATAACTTCATTTTAACCCTTATTTTCTACGGTTTTAGTAAATGGCTCTTGGCCCACTATGGTTCTGAACCCTTCATATGTTTCCATTGAATTGTGGTAATAACTTCATTTTAACCCTTGTTTTCTACGGTTTTAGTAAATGGCTCTTGGCCCACTATGGTTCTGAACCCTTCAAATATTAGTTGGACTGATTAAATTTGCACTTACTTTCTTAATTAAATGACAAACATACAAACGACTCATAAAATAGTCATCAGGCTCTCGTCTCAAAAGAAATATGGTGGCTATTTTGTTCTGTATGGCTTTCTGTTGCCTACAGATATATCTCGTATACAACGGTGTTTCCCACTAGCGTCCAATCAGAAAATTCCATTGAAACGTTTAGCGATTCTGGTGATCGGGCAACAAAACAACGGCCTGCAGCATAGACAAATAACAGTGCCTGCAGTGTCTTGCTACCTGAAACTTCTCTCTCAGTTTCACCCCTCTGGTTGTTAATTCAATTCAATTTATTAAGCCATTGAACATAAAGTGATAGGATTCGTCACAATACAGAAGGGGGAAAAATACATACATTTGGAAATATACATATAATTGAAAACAGTAAAGTTTAATTAGAATGAAAACACAAAACATTTTAAAACTCTAAAAATTAATGAAAAAACTTCACTCTTAATATAATATTTGTAATTAAATGTAAATAACTTTATTTATTAAAAACAATTTCGTGTGAATTTATGTTAAGAAACTCATCTACAGAGTAGAAAGGATTAATTAAAAGTCAATTATAAAATCTAGTTTTGAAACTATTGGTTGGTAACTTATAATATTGACTGGGAAGCTTACTATACAGAGTTAGTTAAAAGTCCCGCACCACCTAAATAACTTTTGAAGCATGTGGTTCAGTGACATGAAACTTGGTATGTGAGGATAACCATATACTAAGAACTCAATAATGGTATTACCGAGTTTTTATACTTCCGGTTTAACCGGAAGTAACTCCAACTCCCTTATTTTAAATGGACCACCCAATATATTATTTTATTTTTGAATAGTACTCATTAAGAGCTTTTCAAAAATTACCCACACTCGATACTTCTATACAAATTCAGTGTTGCTAAGTCAAGAAAACAGAAAAGTGTATCGAATATTAAAATAATAAAATACTCCTTCCTTAACAAAAACAAAACAAAGCTAGCTCACCTTCTACATTATGTGTTCAAATTGGTAGCCCTCAGCTGCTTTACAATGTGTCACTCGATCATAGAAACCATTTAAGGAATGATTTAACCAGGCTTTAGGAATATCTTGCACCACTTCCATTTTTATTTAGCAACACTGAATTTGTAGAGAAGTATCAAGTGTTGGTACTTTTTGAAAAGCTCTTAATGAGCTTTATTAAAAAATAAAAAATATATATATTGGGTGTTCCATTTAAAATAAGAGAGTTGGAGTTACTTCCGGTTGAACCGGAAGTAGAAAAAACTCTGTAATACCATTATTAAGTTCTTAGTATATGGTTATCCCCACATACCAAGTTTCATGTCACTGAACCACATGCTTCAAAATTTATTTAGGTGGTGCGAAACTTAACTAACCCTGTATAATTTCATCCTCATAACAGAAAAATTTGTATTAGTTTTATGTAATCTACAATAAGGAATATTAATTTGTTCACTATTTCTAATTCCATGATCATGTATATCGACTACTAATGAGTAACTGTCTATATTTTGTCGAGTGTAGAGGACTAGATCGAGTATATATAGACAGTTAATATTTGTGATTGTTTGAAAAGTGGTCGACAATGTTCAAGATAGTTTGACATTCCCCCAAGCTGGAGGACCACTCCTTATCGGCTGTCCGCGACTGTTTATTCAACATATTCGCAGCTAACCTCCATATCTGGAGCCGTCTCCTCTATCCGCAACCTGAGGATGCGCCATGCCGTGGTGATAGGGACCCACAAAACAATATTTTACCATATTCTTTGTCAGAGAACTTTAATATTGTAATACCAGCCTATAACATTTCATATTTCATAAATTCAGATTCAGCTCTTGTTATTCTTTATGTTGCAACAAACGAGAATCACACCCTTCAACAAGACGCAATACAATGCTTTCTCCATTAGCAATCAAAACCTGATACAAGAAGAATAAATTGATGAACGTGTTTAGAATTGTTATAGCTCTACGAGATATCAAAATATGAGGCCAAAAGGTGGACAGCATTAAACAAAGGAATTGTTCTTTTCTCGAATATATTCAGTATCTCCTTGTCTGTTGTATTTCATCTTCCTCCACTGATTATACCGCCCACTACTACCACGGTATAATTCTGTAAAAACCGGAGTCACGCTTGGTCTGCGGTGCATGAGGGCAGCTATACCCAACAATGAGCCATCAGTAGCGTCATTTCCCCCCACCGGTCGGTCAGCAGGTAAAGTCAAATCAAATCATAGAGTGCGGGTGGGTGTAGCTGTAGTCCCGTTCATACAATGCACTGTTGCTGGGATCTGTCCAACGCCCTCCCCAAATAACCTTGCCAATGTTTCTACCACAAATCGATCGTAAACAGGAACAGAGCCTCATTCTTTTGAAGTACATTCATTTTTAAATATTGTGTAACTCCACTTTTGTTGACGTCGTACGAAATTTTGTCGAATATCCTTTTGAGAAGATTAACTCCATATGTAGATGAAATTATTGGGGATCATCAGTGTGGTTTTAGGCGTAATAGATCGACTATTGATCAGATTTTTTGTATTCGACAGATATTGGAGAAAAAATGGGAGTTATTCATAGGTTTCAAAAAGGCATATGACTCGGTTAAGAGAGAAGTTTTATATAATATTCTTATTGAATTTGGTATTCCCAAGAAACTAGTTCGATTAATTAAAATGTGTCTTAGTGAAACTTACAGCAAAGTCCGTACAGGCCAGTTTCTATCTGATGCTTTTCGAATTCACTGCGGGCTAAAGCAGGGAGATGCACTATCACCTTTACTTTTTAACTTCGCTCTAGAATATGCCATTGGGAAAGTTCAGGATAACACAGAGGGTTTGGAATTTAACGGGTTACATCAGCTGCTTGTCTATGCGGATGACGTGAATATGCTAGGGGAAAATCCACAAACGATTAGGGAAAACGCGGAAATTCTAGTTGAAGGAAGTAAAGCGATAGGGTTGGAAGTAAATCCCGAAAAGACTAAGTACATGATTATGTCTCGTGACCAGACTATTGTACGAAATGGAACTATAAAAATTGGAGATTTATCTTTCGAAGAAGTGGAAAAATTCAAATATCTTGGAGCAACAGTAACAAATATAAATAACACTCGGGAGGAAATTAAACGCAGAATAAATATGGGAAATGCGTGTTATTATTCGGTTGAGAAGCTTTTGTCATCTAGTCTTCTGTCAAAAAATCTGAAAGTTAGAATTTATAAAACAGTTATATTACCGGCTGTTCTGTATGGTTGTGACACTTGGACTCTCACTTTGAGAGAGAAACAGAGATTAAGGGTGTTTGAGAGTAAGGTTCTTAGAAAAATATTTGGGGCTAAGAGGGATGAAGTTACAGGAGAATGGAGAAAGTTACACAACGCAGAGCTGCACGCATTGTATTCTTCACCTGACATAATTAGGAACATAAAATCCAGACGTTTGAGATGGGCAGGACATGTAGCACGTATGGGCGAATTCAGAAATGCATATAGAGTGTTAGTTGGGAGGCCGGAGGGAAAAAGACCTTTGGGAAGGCCGAGACGTAGGTGGGAAGATAATATTAAACTGGATTTGAGGGAGGTGGGATATGATGGTAGAGACTGGATTAATCTTGCTCACGATAGGGACCAATGGCGGGCTTATGTGAGGGCGGCAATGAACCTCCGGGTTCCTTAAAAGCAAGTAAGTAAGTAAGTAACTCCACGAACATATTATAAACATCACATAATCAAGTTGTTCTTATAGTACGAGGGAGTCAGTACATAATTTTCAAATTTAAGTATCGTCCTACATTTTTTAACGAGGCACCTGAATCTATCACCGCTAGCTGGCAGTATTGTCGACGTGCGCACAAGCAGTGTTGCCAAGTCAGCGGTTTTGTAGCTAAATCTGGTGTTTTCAGGATTATGGTCAGCTACAGAATTTTACCATCAGCGGTTAGCTATTTATTTGGCGTTTTTTGACGATCCCGGCAGAGGGAGACGATATTTCTAACTTTTTTTCTGTAAAGATTTTATAATTTTTTTATATGTACTGTACTTGCGGGCAACAATATTAGTTAATCATAAACCAGAGATTAATATGGTATTATCACAATTTTTCATTGTGCGAGTATAAAATATCAATGTTTTATGTTAACTCGAATGTCCATTTCCTGCCTCATCCATTGTTGTACAAATAAGGCATGCCACACTCGTTAAACTCTTAGTCTAATCATATATGCATTGTTTTTGTAAAATATGAATTGATATGTTTAATCATAATAATAATAATAATAATAATAATAATAATAATAATAATAATAATAATAATAGTTTTATTTTCCCTGGCAGAGTTAAGGCCATCAGGCCTTCTCTTCCACTCAACCAGGATGAAATCACATACAAAAAAATCATAGAGAGTAGATAATGAACTGAATTATTATTGTAATTTATGATAACTTATGATTCATTCATTCATACTGTTCTGCCCATACTGTCTTTCACTACAAACCCAGCATTCTCCAGTCTTTCCTATTTTCTGCCTTCCTCTTTGTCTCCTCATGCGATCCATATATCTTAATGCCGTCTTATATTACATATTATTTAATTTATCATTCCGCATTGTAGTTTATGTAACATAGATATACTTAAAACTTAAAACCAGATTCATTATTGGCAGGCACGTCTCCAGCTCAGTGTGAAATCAAATTTCGAACCGACTGGTGTGATTGTGATTGTTCTCGAAGTGTCCTGTATATTGTTCTTGATCTATTTCATTCAATTTTGAAGAAATATGCCGCATAAAACTCCATACGTACAAAAGTTTAGAGATATGTGGAAAAAAAATTGTATTGAAAGATTAGGTGGAAGAAGTTGCCGGTGATAGTTCGAAAGCCCGGTGTAAATTGTGTAAGGTGATACTGAATGCAAAATATTCGGATTTAATTGTCCATACAATTTTGCATAGAACATAGAGCTTAAGAAGTGATACACACTTTCCATAATTTAGTCTACATTTTTATAAAATTCTCCAGTTCCTAAAACTGTATAGTTTGCATTTAAAATTTGGAAGTGATTTATTAAGAAAAATCTGGAGTTTTTCAACTACAGTTTA
Organism: Periplaneta americana; assembly: GCA_025594305.2. NCBI lineage: Eukaryota > Metazoa > Arthropoda > Insecta > Blattodea > Blattidae > Periplaneta > Periplaneta americana. The sequence continues at coordinate 129,766,305 of JAJSOF020000011.1, read as the reverse complement.
GAGGTTTTTTAAGCTTGTGCAGCGGTAAATGGAATTCTGAGTTGGCAACACTGCGCACAAGTGAAACAAAGAATCAGCAGCTACAAGATGACGCGGCACCTCTGCACAGGTGTACCATTGGCAGCTTCCTCAAAGCGTTGATGCACATTTGTCTCCGTGGCAATCTGTACTGGACGATCAAATCTGAGTTCATTTGTTTTATTTTGTTTACTGTATTCCACAGATCTTACATCAACGTTGTAGCTTTAAAATATGGAGCAAGTCTGAAGTTATAAATAAAGCTATAAAATACATATCGCATTAAGGGGTTAGGTACAGCTTACAGCAGTAAAAGTTTTGGAAATATTCAACATTTTTTCCCTCCATTACTGTATCTTGTATAATAATGAAAATTGGTGTGTGTAAAACACTGTCCTTCTGCTAAATGAAAAAAATATTTTTATGATTTAAAAAAATTATTTATAGCTTTTTTACAAATTCAAAATGGTTGCAGTTCATTGTGGAGTGATAAAGCATTTCCTTCATAATTAAAAAAACTTGTTAACGTTTTCATGTTCTCTCGCTTTTATTTTATTACTGAAACTCACGTTTACAATATCATGCTCTTTCAACTAAATTCCTTAATAAATGATATATATATATATATACATATATATATTTTTTATTTTGTGTTAGAAGAAAGTACTGATACTTGACCATTTTTGAATGAATTTATTTTTATCAGACAATCTATCAAAGCTAGAGAAGTGATCTTGTACCATATTGTAGATATAACATGCATAAATATACACAAAAAATTTCATCAGATAATGTTGAATAGTTCTTGAGTTATGTGAGAAATGCTTCATCACTGCACAGTGAAATTAATTTCGGAAAAAAAAATTAAATATTTTTTTTAATCGTAAAAATATTATTTTCATATAGCAGAAGGACAGCGTTTTACACATACCAATTTTCATTATTGTAAAAGATACATTAGTGGAGGAAAAAATTGTCGAATATTTCCAAAATTTATTGCTGTAAGCTGTACCTAACCCCTTAATTCAACTTATCATCATGTTGAGTATGCAGACATTTTGTTTATTTTGTTCTGAACCTTTTTTTCCTTGGCCCTTCGAAGCTTTAAGAAAATTAAGCAACGCACTGAGAACATGACACATAAATAATGAACTCGCTTTTGTAACACCTGAGGCTAATAGAGGGTAAATGGAGATTTGATTTGTATCATGTATTAAAATTATGCATGTTTTGATTAGTACTAAATGTATCTCGGTTTTAAATATGAAACTTCGTAAGGCAAAGAATGTACTCAATATTGATAAATTTTGGAAAATCTTTTTACTTCTTCAACCTTCAGAAAACTTACGTACCCAATGTAGATACTTGACATGACAACACTTTCTCACCATACACGAGTAGGATTTTTTTATTAATGTCATTTGCTATCAGATCTTTTTCGACAATAATACACTCGTACAAATGTGCCGTCATCTTGCAACTGCTGCTTCCTTGTTTCGCTTGTGCGCGCATCGATAATCTTGAAACCTGGATAATACTGCCAGCTAGCTGTAATAGAGTCATGTGCCTCAATAAAAAAAATATAGGTCACTATTTCTATTTGTAAATTACTGACTCGTCCTCGGTGGTCTAATGTTTTCCGTACTTGGCCTTGGATCCATATTTGCGGTTTCAAACCCGGGCAAGGGAGATAAAATTTCTCAGCAATGGCCTCCTTTACAAGAGAAGTAAAACTAGGTGTTCCGTGTCGACGTGTAAAAGTAATCTGTCCCTGATAAAGGGTTTCAGGTAAAATTATATCAATGGGATAATTGAAAACAAAATATTATCAAATAACGAAGTCTGTTAGTAAGGTGGTGTGAACTAGGTGCTTTTACATAATAACACAGTTCTTCCATCTGTGTCAGCAGCTCATGTTGCTTGCATGAGAGACTCACATGAAATATAATTAATTAGTAGTGTCGAGACTAATAGGGCACATAGTCTCGCACGTCTTGGAGGCAGTGGATTGTTAACGTGGACTAACTTCCAGCTGGAAGGTGAGCACTCACAATGTTAGCAGACTATCACTGATTTCTAATAGAATAATAATATTCGTTGAAGAAATTCAAGCCGCAGGTTCAAAAGTGATATTTAAATTTCTGTATGTCCAAGCTGCTGACAGAAGCGGACGGTGCGTCTACGCACTTCGTGTCTCTTACTGTATCATGGCAACATAAAAATTGGAGATTTATCCTTTGAAGAGGTTGAAAAATTCAAATATATTGGAGCAACAGTAACAAATGAGCCGTTCAGAGCAAAAGTGGTGTAAGTCAAAAATGGGTAATGAGGGTTAAAGTAAACATTCTGTAAAATACAGCGCAAAGTAGCAATTAATATTCAATTTATTTAAACTATTAGTAGTTTGTGGATAGCGAGAAGGACATTAATTGCTACTTTGCGCTGTATTTTACAGAATGTTTACTTTAAACCTCATTACCCAACTTTGACATACACCACTTTTGCTCTGAACGGCTCAAATATAAATGACACTCGGGAGGAACTTAAACGCAGAATAATATGGGAAATGCCTGTTATTATTCGGTTGAGAAGCTTTTGTCATCTAGTCTGCTGTCAAAAAATCTGAAAGAATTTATAAAACAGTTATATTACCGGTTGTTCTGTATGGTTGTGAAAATTGGACTCTCACTTTGAGAGAGGAAGAGAGATTAAGGGTGTTTGAGAATAAATTTCTTAGGAAAATATTTGGGGTTAAAAGGAATGAAGTTACAGGAGAATGGAGAAAGTTACACAACGCAGAACCGCACGCATTGTTTTCTTCACCTGACATAATTAGGAACATTAAATCCAGACGTTTGAGATGGGCAGGGCATGTAGCACGTATGGGCAAATCCAGAAATGCATATAGAGTGTTACTTGGGAGACCGGAGGGAAAAAGACCTTTGGGGAGGCCGAGACGTAGATGGGAGGATAATATTAAAATGGATTTGAGGGAGGTGGGGTATGATGATAGAGACTGGATTTATCTTGCACAGGAGGGACCAATGGCAGGTTTATGTGAGGGCGGCAATGAACCTGCGGGTTCCTTAAAAGCCATTTGTAAGTAAGAAGTTAAGGACATCAGATCTTCTCTTCCACTCCACCAGGAATATAAAAATTGTACAAAAGTAAATGAAAAAATAAAAAAAAAAATGTAGAAACACAGACATAATATTGCATACTGTATACACGTAGGCCCTACTTAGTTCCTAAACAAGTATTTGAGCATTCGAAACTGAGGAACTGTACAGTTTTGAAGACTTTCTTGTAATGAGTGTGTGAAGCTAGTCATGGTTGGAGAAAGTGAAGATCTTCTTGACGAGATTGAAATGAAAAATGTGAGTTTAAATATGCCCCTATAACCTTGGTTTGTGTAGAGCGTTTTTCTCTGCTTACAAATTGATATTCACTGACAAAAGACACAACTTGAGCATGGACAATTTGGAGAAATGTACTGCAGAGCAAATTTGATAAGTAAAAGTGTTGTATTTTTTTTGAGACTATAACTTTTGTTTCTTAGAAATAAATGAAATTTTTTAGGGCATATAAAAACATTTTAAGTGCCTATTTTATCATTTATAACCTTATTTTAATTGCCTAAACAAAGATTTCTTTACTTAATGGCTTTTAAGGAAATCTGAGGTTCATTGCAGCCCTCATGTAAGCCCGCCATCGGTCCCTATACTGCGTAAGATTAATCCAGTCTCTATCATTATATCCCACCTCCCTCAAACCCATTTTAATATTATCCTCCCATCTACGTCTCGGTCTCTCCAAGATCTTTTTCCCTCCTGCCTCCCAACTAACACTCTATATGCATTTCTGGATTCGCCCATACGTGCTATTTCGCCCATAGATTTCTTTAGTGGCCAAAAATCCCAGGTGTAATTAATCACATACACAATCGCGAAAATTATGATCAATAATGACATATTGATAAAATATTCTTGCAATTGGAGTATTATGATTAGAATATAGGAGTTCTAGTAGGTTACAGTAAATATAAAATGCCAACTGTAAGTTTATGTAGCATTCAGTTTCGGACCTGGTAACCATAACGAATTTATTTCCAGAATTCGAACAGAAATACACGTTTTGAGATCTCATCAGCACGTTTTGACTATTTTATAAATGATGTCTATGTGACTCTGTACAACTACGTGACGGAATCCTGTGGTCACAGAGTTGAAATAATAATTATTAACTTAATTGCCTGAAGTCTTCTTACCATATGGAATCACGGTTCGATTCCGAACAGATCCTGTGAGATTTCTGGATGAAAAATATTTGAGGAAATTTTTTCTCCGAAATACTTTGGCTTCCACTGTATTAAATTTCATTGTCTACACGCGAATCATCGTTTTACTTATTCTGAGTAGCCTTTGTAGTGAAGAGGAACATTAAAAAATAATCACTATTACAGTAATATGTTTCAGCAATAATACAGTATTACTAGGTACTATAGTTTATCAGAAAAAGTGGCAATCATCGTGGAATAAGGAGTACATTTCATTTTCATTGAATGAAAACACCTGAACGCGATCACATCAATAGCTTACCGGTACTTATGCAATAGGAAGTGACCACATTACATTGATGTGATTTATCATTAAAAATGGATACATTACTCATTCATTTTTTTGTTATGTTCACATATCTGAAGCTTATGCAACATTTCTCCACATTTGTTTAATGTATTATTGTGTAATGGTAGACCTGTTAGAGGAATCTTATGTCTCACTCAAACACACACACACATACACACACGCACGCACAAACACACCATGACCAGTATTAAGTAACTTTCGAGAGAATTTTAATGGTATGAGACAAAAGAATCAGAGTTTCCCAACTTGATCAAATTCTGTCCACTCAAATTTTCTTCTGTCAAATTAAAAATGTTATCATCGCTACTACTACTTCTTACTACTACTACCACTACCACCACCACCACCACCACCAACACCACCACCACCACCACCACCACCACTAGTGAGCAGTAAGTAATGTCATTAATTTCAGGGAGTTATTTTTTTTGGATGAGTTATTTTAAGCAAAAAAGTTTCATACAATTTCACTCGTTTTATCTTCCTTTTCGAGATAAAAATTGTTTCACATTAAACATTTCGTAGCGTGTTTTGGGAAAGCCATTGATTTAATTCCCAATATATTCAGACAATTTAAGAGAGCAGAGTATTATGATAATAGAAGATTGAAAGAATTTCAGTTTTGTCCTTTAAATGTGCAGAAATTTGATCCAAACAAAAGTTTTCATTCTGGAAAGGAATTTTTCAATATTACATTTGTTCGGAACAAATTTCTGCATATTTAGAGGACAAAACTACAATTCTTTCAATCGTTCGTTATTGTAATGTACTGCTCTCTTAAATTGACTGACAAGCAAGCATTCTGGCGGAGACAGATAAAAAAGTTAAATGTTTTCCTTCCACCATAATGTCAAAAGAAGGCTTATACAAATTTTGGCGACTCGACCGCAATTACGAGGCCGTCCAAAAAGTGATTTTCCCTAGGGATTTTACAGAAAAAAAAGCACAATTGCATGGAAAGATTTACTGAAACAAATATACAGCAATTGTTGCGCTATTTGTCAACATATTCCCCACTGGAATTGAGACATTTGTCATCCCATGGGATCAGTTTTTGTATCCTTGTGTCGTGAAAGTCAGTCGCCTGGGATCGGAACCAGCGTTTGACAACCGTCTGCACCTCTCTGTCGATTTTTTTTTTAAATTTTATTTTATTTAACGACGCTCGCAACTGCAGAGGTTATATCAGCTTCGCCGGATGTGCCGGAATTTTGTCCCGCAGGAGTTCTTTTACATGCCAGTAAATCTACCGACATGACCCTGTCGCATTTAAGCACACTTAAATGCCTTCGACCTGGCCCGGGATCGAACCCGCAACCTTGGGCATAGAAGGCCAGCGCTATACCAACTTGCCAACCAGGTCGACCTCTCTGTCGATCCCATATGACAAATATCTCAATTTCGGTGGGGAATATGTTGAAAAATAGCTCAACAATTGAGGGGTGTGGGGGAAAAACCAGGCAGCTCCATTTTTCCCCTCCATTTTTTTAGCTATTCTTGCACAGGGGGAGAAAAATACGCTCTATCGTTTGGTCGAAGAATCAGGTAGTTCCAAGAATTACATTCACAGTTATAATGCATTTGGACCTGCCTCTTTCTCTGCATGCTTATTGTTTGTCTATAAGTTTTTCTTAATTATCTCGAAAAGTACTGAACTGGAACTGCCTGGTTTTTCCCACAAACCCCTCAATTGCTGTGTCTGTTTCAGTAAATTTTTCCAATGAAATTGTGTTTTCTTTCTGTTAACGGCTCCTCGCGAACTTATTTTTTACGGCCCTCGTAATTGCGGTCGAGTAGCTAAAATTTGTTTAAGCACTTCTTTTGACATTATTAACCTGGTGAAAGAAAAAAATTATTTTTTTTTTTATCTGCCCCCATCAGAATGTTTGCTTGTGAGCATATTGGGAATTCAATCAATGGCTTTCCCAAAACACGCTATGAAATGTTTCATATAAAATAATTTTTATCTCAAAATTAAAGAAAAAACGAGCAAAATTTTATTAAATTTTTATGTTTCAATGTACTGTATATTGAAGAATAATCCCCTGAAATCAATGACATTATTTACAATTCATTCTGTAAATGTATAAAGCTATGTAAAATGCACGATGAGTTTTTAATAATACCAAGAATCATATAGGCCTAATATATAAATTTAGCTTCCCTTATGAAAAGGTTGCCAGACCTGACAAAGCGTAACTATTACATATAATTTGGAAACAAATCTAAAAGGTAAAATGATATATATTTGAAACGGTTAGGAAATCGAATATACAAAATGTCAGAAAAATTTACACCTAAGTAGCGTTTGTGCTCATTTACAGTTAAGAAAGGGGGAAAAAATATCATCAGATAGGTTAGAATGATTTGAATGCCATATACCGCGAGAAAAATAATAGTACGGATTTATTGGAATTGATATCTAAACTAATCAACAACCATCAGTTAAGATAACTTGAAATTTACATTATCACTCCCATACAAATGATTTCTCAACATCTGAACCGATCCTTTGAGGGCACTTATGGCTATTTCTTTCACAATGCTGTGTGTTAGGCCCAGGTTTTTACATTTGTTGACAAAGAAGGAGGGTTAATATCCAATATCGACCCAAATCTTCAGAAACAAAAGGGGTAAGTAGACAAAATTCCAATCCTTGAAGTAAATGGTGGTGAGAACGATAACAATGGTGATACGTGTTAAAGTCATACTTGCCAACGCCTTTGCTCATGTCGTAACCGGTGTGTTGCAAGCAATTTATTTTCATATTTTTATTTTGACGTGATTATAAACCCACTGTCAAGTTCCCATTGGCTTCCATTCGATTATGTATAAAAGCGAAATACGCCTCGGGCAGGCAAGAACGTCTTATGTAAACTGGAGTGGATGTAAGACTGACCTCCATGATCATAACTTTCCCCTTAATATCTCCCAGAATGTCGCTCTCCTCAATTTCATGCGAGCTTCGTATCATAATGAAAGAATGCGGTTGCTGCAGGTAATTGTTTTCTTGTCGGATGGCGCGGTGCCTTTCTCACGGTCCTCTTTTTGCTGGTTTCAGAAACAGAACAATAACGCGGCGGCGTATCACCGTTCTCAGCTACGACAAGAGCGAACAATGTTGCTGCAGAGCTCTGATAGATCATTTCTCACACTTTTACGAGTGTGGAAACTCCGAAGTACGAATGCACAGTTTTAAGGTCACTGGAGTGTCCTGATCGTTCACCGAACAATAGACTCCTCCGCTGTATGGAAAAAAAGACGTACGTGTCAGATCAGTTGGCCAATTTGTTTGTTATTTCCGTTACTGGATTCCGCAACTCAGACGAAAGAAAAAAGATCTAAAATAAGAAGTACTGCAACGTACTTGATTGGTCTGGAGAACTGAATAGTGGGATCCCAAAACACAAAGAGTCTATTTGGCTATTTTTATGATCTACAGTAAAACCTCGATTATCCGTCACCCTATTAACCGATTGGTGGATTATCCGACTGTCTTTCTCGCTTGCAGAAAAAAAATTTGAAGTACTGTACATTATATTAGTACGATTTTTTTCTACAGAGTGTTTTTTATAAACCTTTACCCTTACGAATTATAGCCTACTCTTCGAGTGGTCGTACTGTTTAACTTCTAGGCAAAATGTCTTGTACAAGTGTCAAAAGAAAACATGTTGTATTGCGGAAAAAAGTGCAAGTAATTGAGTGATTTGGGAAAAGAGAAAATGTGGTTCATCTCACATCACAATACGAGATATGAATTACAACTTTGCGCGATTTAGGCTAATGAAAAATAAAATATAAACTGTATAAAATTTGTAAATCTATAATATGAGACCTCTAATATTTCTATCTTTCCACAAACATAAGAAGTTGTCATAAGAAATTTTCTTGGCCATTAAAAACCCGTCGTTGAAAACCAGACATAAGTACAATAAATAATGTTTTAATAACTGACTTATCGGAAAATCAAACATGAACTGTAAAAAAACGAACTTAAATTATTGAACTTCTGATCCACTACCTAGCGTATTAAAAGAAAAGACCATGGAGGAAATTACGAAAATATTATGTACTTAGTTTATGAAAAGTTTTTATGGTACGGATTATCCTATTCTTTCGATTAACCGTTCACTCCATTCCCTTTATTACCATGATAATAGAGGTTCTACTGTATACATATCGAGGCATCATGTCAGAAGGGCGTACCAACGAAACTACAAGTTTACATTAGACTAGAGCAATTTAAATATAGAATGTTTCCTGTACTTGTTCCGGAAGCTCAAATGGAAAAAGTTCGGCATCAACATAAACGGAAGGAAGCTATCAAATCTACGTTTTGCAGACGATATCGTCTTGTTCGCAAGATCAGCTAGACGCAGATCTGCAGAACTGTAGCTCCTCAGAGCGACTGCCTTCTTACCCCCCTTCTACCTCAACCATCTTTTCTACCAGTGTGGTCATTGCATTCTAGTTGCGCTCAGCTATATCAACATTCATCCTAGCGGCGGCAGGTACACAATACGCGTACTGCAGTTTGAAGAGAACTGAAACATGGCAAAATCTAAACCCGTGAAGAAATACTACTTCCAAATGAAATGGGAATATGATTATTTGGTTGTTGAAGAATACACAAGAATCGTTTGTTTACTGTGTCCCATCCAATTTATTTCTACTGGTCATTTCAATATTAAACGACATTTAAACAAAATCCATATTAAGAATTATGGAATAGACAAACTTTCGGGTAAGTTCATTATTACGAACTGTATATTGATTACTTACTTATTTACGGCTTGTAAGGAACCCGGAGATTCATTGTTGCCCTCACAGTCCGCATCGGTCCCTATCCTGAGCAGAGTAATCCGTCTCTACAATCATATCCCACCTCCCTTAAATCCATTTGTATAATTATTCTCCCATCTACATCTCGACCTCGGCAAAGGTCTTTTTTCCCTCCGGCCTCCCAACTAACAAACTATATGCATTTCTGGATTCACCCATACGTGCTACATGCCCTGCCCATCTCATACGTCTGGATTTAATGTTCCTAATTATGTCAGGTGAAAAATACAATGCGTGCAGTTGTGCGTTGTGTAGCTTTCTCCATTTTCCTGTAACTTCATCCCTCTTAGCCCCAAATATTTTCCTAAGCACCTCATTCTCAAACACCCTTAATCTCTGTTCCTCTCTCAGTGAGAGTCCAAGTTTTACAACCTTACAGAACAATCGGTAAGATAACTATTTTACAAATTCTAACTTTCAGCTTTTTTGAGAGCAGACTGGATGATAGAAGCTTCTCAGCCGAATAATAACAGGCATTTTCCATATTTATTCTGCGTTTAATTTCCTCCCGAGTATCATTTAGCTATATTTGTTACTGTTGCTCCAAGATATTTGAAATGTTCCACCTCTTCAAAGGATAAATTTCCAGTTTTATATTTCCGTTTCGTACAATATTATGGTCACGAGACATCATCATATACTTCATCTCTTAGGGATTTACTGCCAAACCTATCTCTTGTATATTGAGTGTTTATTTATATCCTGTTAAATTAAGGACATCACTCGTTGTGTTCATTTTGTATTGAAATGAATAGTGACATATATTGACTTTCAATGTTCATTACTTAAATGCTACAAATTTATGTTTCCGTAGGTGATGATAAGAGGAAAGTTTTGCAAAATCTAAAACAGACTAGGTGCAAAGAAATCTAAAAGAAACTACCGACAGAAAACCTAGCATAATCCTAAACCTTGAAACGACATAACGCATTATAAATACAATGACTTTATTACAATCTTTTTCAAATTACAGTGGCGCCACTGATAGACCTTCCCACATTCGAAGAATATCAATAACTTTACGTAGAAGTCAATCATCCCCAATAGAAGTGGAGTGAGGCTGACGTCGTATTTCCCCTACTTACGAGTTCTGCAGGCCTGAGCTAGAGAATTGACAAACATGGTTGAAGAGTTGAACAGCGTGAGTAGAGAAGCGGGGCTACTCCTCGTGAACCCAAGTAATACAAAATATTGATGATGAACAGAAAGGAAACACAAGTAAAAGTGTGCGGGAAACCCCTAGAATATGTCAAAGATTACATCTACCTTCGGCAGATATCATTATTTCAGAACGCATGCCTTGCAGAAATTAAGGAGTCAGTATTTCATTCCATAGTTTGATAAAAATAAGTACATATATATTTCGTACATTTTTATGCCATACAAACCCATTCCCTGCTATCACTAACAATAACAAACTGAGATTTAGACCTAAAGAATCCCTTATGTGATCAAACTATCGATCGCCTTGTCACTTTGTTGTTGTTTAGTCAACTGTCCGAAGACAGATCTGAACCTCACAAGTAATACCAACATGGCACCACTTATGAGGCAACTATGCCAGGAGATAATGGAGTAGGGTGGCCAGTTCCTTTCCCCCTCCATTGCATACATCGCCGATTAAGCTTTATACCTGTTTTATTCTACTCTCACATTTCTTACAAAATGTCGTTTTATACATCCATTAATCTTATAATATTTTAATACTGTCTTCTAGATGAGCACTCATGATAATTCCTTAACTTCTCTGAACCAAAACAATTTAATAGCGATAACAATCGTTATCGACTTTCTCGGAGTAACTCAAGTCACAAACGATTCCAACTAACGAGACGTGAAGGATGGAGGAAAATGCCTGCATCCCTTCATGCCTCAAAGAAAGTTATCTGTAGCTCAAAGGTATTGCACTGCATGAGAAATAAATGGTGTCACAATGATTCAAATCTACACTATTTATGTACAATGACAAAGTGTAGAGATTATATTCCTCTATATTATATTATACGCTATCTACCAAAAAGTAATTGGGCACTATTTTTGCCCATTTAGAACTTCTTGTTGCTATAACAGCAGCCACCCTGTCAGGCATGCTCTCCACTAGTTTGTGTGGGATATCCACTGGAATGAGTCGCCATTCCTCTTGCAACATGACACTCAGTTGGACAATGGAAGTTGGTCCCATATTTCGGCGGCTACTATGCAGTTGTATGCAGACAATAATGTTCACCGGTTGGACTGGCCTGCACAGAGTCCTGATCTCAAACTCATTGAGCACCTTTGGGACGAATTGGACCGGCGATTTAGGTCTCGGGAGATGCGGCCAACTTCCATTGTCCAACTGAGTGCCATGTTGCAAGGGGAATGGAGACGCATTCCAGTGGATATCCTACACAAACTAGTGGAGAGCATTTCTGACAGGGTGGTGGCTGCTGTTATAGCAAGAAGAGGTGGTACCACGAGGTTCTAAAGTGGTAAAACAGTGCCCAATTACTTTTTGGTAGATAATGTATTTTATGTCTGATTTCGTTTATCGCCCGCACAATTCGAAATAGGAATCCGTCCTGATACTAACTGATCGGCTCAGAACTAGTCCCATGCCGAGATTTTTTAAGAATGACTTAGTTTTGAGTTCATCTTTCAGAAAGATGATACACCACCTCACTTTCACCATCATGTGCCTGAATGACTCAACGAACATATCCTCGCTGCATTGGCTGTTGCACTGCGAAAGACCAAAACTTGATGAAGTGGTCTCCATACTTCCTTGGTTAACCCCTTTGTGGTTTCTTCCTGTGGGGTACTTAAGATAATGTTCCTCCTACGGCGTTGCATCATAGCTGCTGTGCAGGCGATAGATGGTAACATGCTGCGCGAGTGTGGAATTGGAATATCGTCCAGATGTGTGTCGTGTGACTGGAGAACTTTTAAGGCATCAATCAAAACTTGGAGAGATGACATGTCTATTGGGACTTATTGCGTTGCTGTAGTGTTAATACAAAGATAAAGTACTGTGAAATCGGAGCGATCATTTTGGAATATGGTATAGAACCAACCATTCCAAAGTGTTAAAAATACAGAAATTCTCTGTGTTTTATTGAAACTTGAGATGTTTAGCTCGTTCGAGTAGATCAGAAAAGACTTGGAAGACGGTTATGAAACCTTTTAGTCTGTTACTTAACAAAGCACTTCGATGGATTCTACGCAGCACATGAACTGAATCTCTTCACTGGTAAACAACTTCGTGGATTGTCTTTGACACTGTCAGAACCAAACGCTCGATTCTCCCAAGCTGAAAGTCCTGGTACTGTTTTCCTTGGAAATGGCTGCCGATATCTCATTTGGAACTGTGTTATACCTTGTCATATTGTCTTTCGTAGATCCTAAGTCCAAACACTCCCAACTAAGCGCTCTTCAATCCGAAAAATCTACTCTTTTTGCCGTCCTACGATTTGATAATGTCCAAGATGGGAAGCTGTGTTATCATATTGGCATGATGTTTTGTATCATCAGATCTATTGACGAAAAGAACAGAAAGAGGAAGACTATGTCATCTTTCGAGACAGGCTAAGAGTTCATTGCCCCGTATTCGATCTATGAGTGTAAAAATAGCGTATTAGCGTACTTAGTGTAAATAATTTAAATTGTAAATATTAGAGCAATTCTGTGTTGTTTGGGTAGAGGGAGATAAGTCATAAAATGAGTTTTGAGATAAATGAAAATTAAACTTCGGACCCTTATTGCAAATAATTTTCTACACAAATAAAACACATCAAATGTTAGTATTCTTTTGATTTTTGCACATCCACTTGTATAATTTAACGTGTGTGTTCATCTGGGGAACAAAATTCCATCTGCACAAAAAAATTACTTAACTTCCTTTACCCGAACATCACGTTTTGTTCTGCCTCACTTTATGAAAAAACAGTCACGTGAGCATTCAGTCAAGTACCTCGCTTGCTAGATGCACGGGTGTTGTCGAGTTAAAAACTCCAGTAATCAGTGGCGGCTCGTGGGTATTGACTTCAGGGGGCTGCATGCAAAAATAAACTATGCAACTTACCTTATTTAAAGATTGTTCCATGCGCCTTGTCTTGTAGGTTGCAAATTTTTTAATCATTTTCTTATTAAAATCCGATGTCGTTTAACATAGTCTTTACAATAAAAAACATAGCTAATGCGGTCAGTCTCTCTTCTCTCATCGTATTTCTAAGATAGAATTTTACTCTCTTCAAACACGAAAAGCAACGTTCTGGTTCGGAAGTTGTCATTGTTATGGTGATAGCTCTGCGTAGTAGTTCCACAACTTCTGAAAATGAGGCCTGCAAGTTTTCAGATAGAAGAAACTGCAAGAGTTTGAGTGCGTCACTGATATTTCTGAATTCTTGTCTCTGATACAACACAGTGAGTTCCGTTTTTAGTTTGTCTTTATCGAACATTGGAAAAAAGCTTCACACATACATTTAGGTCATTTTCAGGAAATGAGCTTTTGTAGCAATCAAATTTTCCTTGACACAGAAGAGAAGATAATATCATATTATCTATGAACTGGATGGGGTGTTAGCTTGTGTGATAATGAGGTCACGCACTTCCTTGGCTGCCACAACCCTTGTCTGAATCCCTTCGACCTTACGACGCTTTTAGGGTTTTCATTTTCACAGATCTCGCTGCTCAACTGTGCACTGTTACTGTCTGTATGGCATTAACAAAGCTTGATATGCAGAGTCGGCTGCGAGTTCGATCACGGCCCAGATCGATGGCATTTAAGCATGTTTGAATGAGACAGGCTCATGTCAGTAGATTTACTGGCATTTAACAGAATCCTGCGGGACAAAATTCTGGCACACGGACGACACTGATATAACCCCTGCAGTTGCGAGTGTCGTTAAATAAACCATAATTTAATTTTTTATATGCAGATTTGAACCTTAGTAATATCTAACTGGCGATGTTGTAGTTGGTTTTATATCTATATCTATATGATACATCAATAAATGAAAAAAACTGAGCCAGAAATTGAATTCAGGATCTTCAAGAGTACGCATCAGGGCGCTTGCCTCATTTATTGTGATGTTGTTAGATGTTTCAGTTTCCATTATGGTTTGAAAACATTGTAGCAATGGCGCCTTCTTCTCATGAACAACATTTACTGTTCATATTTTAAAACTCCATCTTGTTGCCCCATCTGATGGACTTGTCTTTGAAACACATTAATATAATACAGACTGTGTGGAGATCGACAGAAGAAAGTAGGGATACTGGATAAATGAATAAAAAATATGCAAGTCTTTGTATTTTGTTTAGCGGCTCTTTCCATTATGAAATTCAACTGATGAGCACTTAATTTCACATTTCTCTTGAATTGTTAAGGTACTGAACTGAATAGACTGTAAATATTGTACAGAATTAAACATTGTTGCACTTGTTATACTCACAACATTAAAGAAAGTGTATTTAAAACTGCGCGCTACTGACAAACTGCTGCAAATTTTGCAGCGCCTGGAAACTCTGGATTCATGGCAAGGGCTAGCAGGGGGAGGGGTAAAACTAACGCGCAAAGCATCCGAGACGAGACTGGCAGCTCCAGGGGAGGAAGTGCTTCACCCATACTCCTTGTCTCTGGTTTCGTTCTTGCAGTACCAGGGGAGGAAGTGACTTCACTAACGATTGCGTGCATGTCAATGAGAGCGAAATGTTTAAAAAATTCGAGCCGCTAAATAGAGACTGTATAATACATGTATTTCACAACATAAAACGAGACAAGAACCACAAATGTCTGGGGGTGCTGCAGCTCCGCAGCCCCCCTTCGAAAGCCGCCCCTGCCAGTAATACTTAATCTCGTAGCCTCCTAGGACAAAGTACGGTCCCTATTGATTACCATATCGTCGGCTATAATAATGTGGTCAACTTTGTATTGCAGTTAATCATAATTTATTTATGGTCTTACTAATAAAAACTCTATATACAGACGTTTAACTGTCTTATACAATGAGTAGCTCGTTTATAAGTCGTGTGTAAATTCCTTACTAATAATCAGTACATACGTCGTGTATAACAGTATAACTGTTACACAGCTACGTCATAGTTTCGTCATTACTTCGTTACGAAAGGTAATAGAATATCTGAATATCTACTGCATCCGGTAGAGCGCTCTAGTGTGGCGTGTTAAATATCGATAATACAACTGGCTCTAATCGATTACCACACTACATTTTGGTCAAAGAGTACAAGCTACAGCAATATTATTCTAATAATTCTATGATCTTTGGTTTGTTCTTCTGTGGTTACAAGGTAACCATCATCATAAAATGACAGTCGATACGAACAGCTGTTAGAGGGGCGGCCATTTTTTCCCTATATACAACGCTTAAACAAGGGGTTTCGTGTATATAACTACTGCAAAGCAATTCCCATTGTATAGTTACAGCCTGTTTATACGTCCATAGCTTATTCACGGTTTATTAGTAACGTTTTCTGTCTCAACTCTGCATAAGTCTCGTATAAAAACTATACACGGTTTATTAGTAAGGCTGTTAGTATACATTTTATTCCATTCAAAAGCTACTGCATTTATCGTACATCTGTTAAATAACCGATTCAGAAAAAAAAACACTGTTGACGAAAAGACACGCAAGATTTAATAGAAACTGAAAATTCTCGCGGTGAGTCATGTCTTCTTTCTGCTATACTAACAAAGTAACTTCCATTGCCCTGCAAGGATCTTCTCTGATTTTACAAGAACGTAATTAAGAATTTTTGTTTCTCCTCAGACTAACCTGTTCACTAAATGCGAGTCCAAGTAGTTTCCTGTGTTACAACAATGAGTTACTTTGCATTTGCCAAAGAGTGTACAATAACAAAGAAGCAGGAGGGTGAGAAAGATAGTGATGTCCAACTAGGCATGACGCTGCTTCCGGTACCAACAGCAGCAGATGTTCCTTCACATGCAAGGGTCCGCTGCAACACGATTTTAATGCGTTCATACTAAACGTAAACAAAGGACGAAAATTATGACGACAGCACAGAAACAAGATTTCACCGACTCTCTGAAGTTGCGACAATTACGTAATTACAATTCACAATTATTTCCATACTTCAACAGTAATATTCAACATAATGTTACTTACTTTTAAGGAACTCGGAGGTTCATTGCCGCCCTCACATAAGCTCGCCTTTGGTCCCTATCCTGAGCAAGATTAATCCATTCTCTACAATCGTATCCCATCTCCCTCAAATCCATTTTAGTATTATCCTTCCATCCACGTCTTGGCCTCCCCAAAGGTCTTTTTCCCTCCGGCCTCCCAACCAACACTCTATAAACATTTCTGGATTCGCCCATACGTACTACATGCCCTGTCCATCTCAAACGTCTGGATTTAATGTTTCCAATTATGTCAGGTGAAGAATACAGTGTGTGCAGTTCTGCGTTGCGTAACTTTCTGCATTCTCCTGTAACTTCATCCCTCTTAGCCCCAAATATTTTCCTAAGCACCTTATTCTCAAGCACCCTTAACCTATGTTCCTCTCTCAGAGTGAGAGTCCAAGTTTCACAACCATACAGAAGAACCGGTAATATAACTGTTTTATAAATTCTAACTTTCAGATTTTTTGACAGCAGACTAGATGATAAAAGCTTCTCAACCGAATAATAACACGCATTTCCCATATTTATTCTCTGTTTAATTTCCTCCCGAGTGTCATTTATATTTGTTACTGTTGCTCTCAGATATTTGAATTTTTCCACCCTTTCGAAGGATAAATCTCCAATTTTTATATTTCCATTTCGTACAGTATTCTCGCCACGAGACATAATCATATACTTTGTATTTTCGGGATTTACTTCCAAACCTATCGCCTTACTTGCTTCAAGTAAAATTCCCGTATTTTCCCCAATCGTTTGTGGATTTTTTCCTAACATATTCACGTCATCCGCATAGACGAGCAGTTGATGTAACCCGTACAATTCCAAACCCTCTCTGTCATCCTGGACTTTCCTAATTGCATACTCTAGAGCAAAGTTAAAAAGTAAAGGTGACAGTGCATCTCCTTGCTTTAGCCCACAGTAAATTGGAAACGCATCTGGCAGAAACTGACCTATACGGACTCTGCTGTACGTTTCACTGAGACACATTTTAATTAATCGAACTAGTTTCTTGGGAATACTAAATTCAATAAGAATACCATATAAAACTTCTCTTTTAACCGAGTCATATGCTTTTTGAAATCTATGAATAACTAACTATTATATCATTATATTTTTTAAGGACGACGAAACTAAGCAACGTTACCAGGTTGAAATTTCCAATAGGTTTGCTGCTTTAGCAACTTCCGACGAAGCTGAGGAAGAGTTAGATGTTAATAGCATGTGGGACAATATCCGAGATAATATCAAAATTGCAGCTGAGCAGAGCATAGGTTATCATGAAACTAAGGAAAAGAAACCATGGTTTGATGAGGATTGTTCCATTGTAGTAGATAGAAGGAAACAGACAAAATTGAAATTCTTACAGGATCCAATTGAGGAGAATAGAGATAATTATTTCAATGAAAGACGGGAAGGAAGTCGTACACTTAGGAATAAAAAGAGAGATTACTTGAAGGAAAAACTGAATGAGGTAGAAACAAATAGTAAGAATAAAAACATTCGAGATTTATATAAGGATATAAAGGAATTTAAAAACGGATATCAGGCAAGGGTAAACGTGATTAAGGATGAGAATGGTGACTTACTTGCAGACTCTCATTCAATCCTGAACAGATGGAAAAATTATTTTGGGCAACTACTAAATATACATAGGCCAAATAGAAATGATCGGGACGAAATTCAAATACAAATAGCTGAGCCATTTACATCCTAATCCACATTTTCTGAATTCGAAATTGCGATAGAAAATCTGAAAAAGTACAATTCTCCGGGTATCGATCAAATTCCTGCAGAATTAATACAAGAGGGTGGAAACTCATTATCTAACGAAATTTATAAACTTGTACTTGCAATTTGGGAAAAGGAAATTGTACCAGAACAATGGAAGGAGTCCATAATCGTACCTATTTTTAAGAAGGGGGACAAGACTAACTGCAGCAACTTTCGAGGAATATCACTTTTGTTGACGTCGTATAAAATTTTGTCGAATATCCTTTTGAGAAAATTAACTCCATATGTAGATGAAATTATTGGGGATCATCAGTGTGGTTTTAGGCGTAATAGATCAGATCAGATTTTTTGTATTCGACAGATATTGGAGAAAAAATGGGTGTATAAGGGTACAGTACATCAGTTATTCATAGATTTAAAAAAGGCGTATGACTCGGTTAAGAGAGACGTTTTATATAATATTCTTATTGAATTTGGTATTCCCAAAAAACTAGTTCCATTAATTAAAATGTGTCTTAGTGAAACTTACAGCAGAGTCCGTATAGGCCAGTTTCTATCTGATGCGTTTCCAATTCACTGCGGGCTAAAGCAGGGAGATGCATTGTCACCTCTACTTTTTAACTTTGCTCTAGAATATGCCATTAGGAAAGTTCAGGATAACTCAGAGGGTTTGGACTTGAACGGGTTACATCAGCTTCCTGTCTATGCGGATGACGTATATATGTTAGCAGAAAATCCACAAACAATTAGGGAAAACACGGAAATTCTACTTGAAGCAAGTAAAGCGATAGGGTTGGAAGTAAATCCTGAAAAGACTAAGTATATGATTGTCTCTCGTGACCAGAATATTGTACGAACTGGAACTATAAAAATTGGAGACTTATCCTTCTAAGAGGTGGAAAAATTCAAATATCTTGGAGCAATAGTAACAAATATAAATGACACTCGGGAGGAAATTAAACGCAGAATAAATATGGGAAATGCCTGTTATTATTCGGTTGAGAAGCTTTTGTCATCTAGTCTGCCGTCAAAAAATCTGAAAGTTAGAATCTATAAAACAGTTATTTTACCGGTTGTTCTTTATGGTTGTGGAACTTGGACTCTCACTTTGAGAGAGGAACAGAGATTAAGAGTGTTTGAGAATAAGGTTCTTAGGAAAATATTTGGGGCTAAGAGAGATGAAGTTACAGGAGAATGGAGAAAGTTACACAACGTAGAGCTGCACGCATTGTATTCTTCACCTGACATAATTAGGAATATTAAATCCAGACGTTTGAGATGGGCAGGGCATGTAGCACGTATGGGCGAATCCACAAATGCATATAGAGTGTTAGTTGGGAGGCCGGAGGGAAAAAGATCTTTGGGGAGGCCGAGACGTAGATGGGAAGATAATATTAAAATGGATTTGAGGGAGGTAGGATATGATGGTAGAGACTGGATTAATCTTGCTCAGGATAGGGATCAATGGCGGGCTTATGTGAGGGCGGCAATGAACCTCCGGGTTCCTTAAAAGTAAGTAAGTAAGTATATCATTATATTTAATAAAAATAAATGTGTGTCGCGATATCGTGGGCGTTCAGTGTAATGTGTCGTCAGTCGAAAAAGGTTGGGAACCACTGGTTTAAAGTAGTGAAGCTGGAATAGGAAGATGAACCTGATTCTTTAACTTCATGATAACGATCATCATGATGAAAGAATAACTAGCGAATTTGAGGTAAAAGTTACACAGCGGATGAGTGACCAGCCAATGACTAGCAGAAATAAACAAAGTAGTGTCGCAATGCGGTTCCTTAATTGCTTTCTGCATCAGTGACAATGATGATTGTACATTGTTACGGAGAAATGGCAGAAGGAAACCCAGAGCTAACATATTGTCTTTGTGTATTACAAATTCTACTTGGTCTTCGAGTTTTGAACCCACATTTCCGGAGAGGAATGTCGGGGTAACGGTGTGCCCGCTTCTCTCGCAGTAAAAATACCTTCCAGGCTATGGAGACGTACGAGTTTAAGCGGTCAGCATACGCTTTGATCAGGAAGAGATCTCTCTCTCTCTCTCTCTCTCTCTCTAGAAAGAGGGAGAGAGAGTAGGGGGAGACAAGGATGAAAGAGAACCATTAGTACTCTCCTGAATGGGTAACTTAATTTTCATCGGTCATCAGAGAAGAGTTGTCAGTGAGAATTTGCTTGATAATATTATTTTAAAATTAAGACCTGAAATTCAACTCTACAGAAAACAAGGGCGAGTATGGAAAACAATAAATTGAAGGATTCAGAGCCATAGTGAGCCAAGCGCCATATATTAAAAACGGAGAAAACAATGGTTAAAATTAAGTGAATACCATAATTTAATGAAACATATAGCAAGTAATATAAAGTATGCACATTAAAACTAAATGATATGTCAATCTTCATTAAACTATTGTATTCAGAGCCATAGTGGGCCAAGCACCATATATTAAAAACGGAGGAAACAGGGGTTAAAATTAAGTGAATATCACAATTCAATGAAACATACAGCAAGTAATATAAAGTATGCACATTAAAACTAAATGATATGTCAATCATCTTAAAATTATGGTATTCAGAACCATAGTGGACCAAGCACCATATTTTAAAAACGGAGGAAACAATGGCTAAAATTAAGTGAACATCATAATTCAATGAAACATATAGCAAGTAATATAAAGTATACACATTAAAACTAAATGATATGTCAATCTTCATTAAACTATGGTATTCATAGCCATAGTGGGCCAAGCGCCGTATATTAAAAACGGAGGAAACAAGGGTTAAAATTAAGTGAATACCATAATTTAATTAAACATATAGCAAGTAACATAAGTATGCACATTAAAACTAAATGATACGTCAATCTTCATTAAACTATGGTATTCAGAGCCATAGTGGGCCAAGCGCCATATATTAAAAACGGAAGAAACAAGGGTTAAAATTAAGTGAATATCACAATTCAATGAAACATACAGCAAGTAATATAAATTATGCATATTAAAACTAAATGATATGTCAATCTTCATTGAACTATGTTATTCATAGCCATAGTGGGCCAAGCACCATATATTAAAAACAGAGGAAACAATGGTTAAAATTAAGTGAATACCATAGTTTAATGAAGATTGACATATCATTTAGTTTTAATGTGCATACTCTATATTACTTGCTGTTTGTTTCATTTTGAATTATGGTTCTCACTTAATTTTAACACAAACGATTACAAACTCAAACGATTATTCATCAGTTGAACTATAAAATATAATATATAACAAGTAAGCTAATTCAATTTAAAAGCATAACTAATTCAATCAGTTGGGATGTACAAAAATGTATAATACATATCACGCAAATTTCTCCAAATTACAAGCATAAATAATTCACCAGTTAAGCTATACAGATTACTATTCAATTTAAAGCATATAGATACAATTTATCAGCCAAACTATACAAACATATACAATACATAGTAAACAGATTAATTCATACATCTTGATTACACAACTTTTAACACTGTCACTTCGGAATATGTACATATGATAAGAACTTTCTTGTGTTAAATTTTAAAGTACCTTGTTAACATGTTTCGACCTATTTTGGGTCATCTTCAGCACTGGTTGTTGTTGGTCTTGGCGTCTCTTGTTTCCTGTGAGGGTGCGTTCGTAGTGTAGAGTCAAAGAGTGTATGTGTTTTGAAATTGAGTTGTGTGTTGAGAATATCGTTGAGGTGTGTACTAGAACAATATGAAATATACAGACACACGAAAACACATCCCAACGATATTCTCAACACACAACTCAATTTCAAAACACATACACTCTTTGACTCTACACTACGAACGCACCCTCACAGGAAAAAAGAGGCGCCAAGACCAACAACGACCAGTTCTGAAGATGACCCAAAATAGGTCGAAACATGTTAACAAGGTACGTTAAAATTTAACACAAGAAAGTTCTTATCATACATATTCCGAAGATTAATTCAATTTACAAGCTTACTTTCGTTAAGCTATACAAAATTGTACAATTCATATCAAATAGATAAATTCAATTTATAATCATAAATAATTCATCAGTTGAGCTATACAGACTATTCAATTTACAGCATAGCCTATGCAATTCATCAGTTAAGCTATATAAGACTACTATTCACTTTAAACCATATACAACTGATCAGTCAAACTTTACAAACATATACAATACATAATTCAATTTACAAACGTATTTTCGTTAAGCTATACCAAACTTTAAAATTCATATCAATTAGATTAATTCCATTTATAAGCACAAACAATTCATCAGTTGACTACACAGACTACTATTTAATTTACAGCATATACAATTCATCAGTTGAGCTATACAGACTAGGCCTACTATTCAATTTACAGTATACACAATTCATCAGTTGAGCTATACAGACTAGGCCTACTATTCAATTTACAGTATATACAATTCATCAGTTGAGCTATACAGGCTAGGCCTACTATTCAATTTACAGTATATACAATTCATCAGTTGAGCTATACAGACTATTATTCAATTTACAGCATATACAATTCATCTGTTGAGCTATACAGACTAGGCCTACTATTCAATTTACAGTATATACAATTCATCAGGTGAGCTATACAGACTAGGCCTACTATTCAATTTACAGTATATATAATTCATCTGTTGAGCTATACAGACTAGGCCTACTATTCAATTTACAGTATATACAATTCATCTGTTGAGCTATACAGACTACTATTCAATTTACAGCACACACAATTCATCTGTTGAGCTATACAGACTAGGCCTACTATTCAATTTACACCATATACAATTCATCAGTTGAGCTATACAGACTAGGCCTACTATTTAATTTACAGCATATACAATTCATCAGTTGAGCTATACAGACTAGGCCTACTATTCAATTTACAGTATATACAATTCATCAGGTGAGCTATACAGACTAGGCCTACTATTCAATTTACAGTATATATAATTCATCTGTTGAGCTATACAGACTAGGCCTACTATTCAATTTACAGTATATACAATTCATCTGTTGAGCTATACAGACTACTATTCAATTTACAGCACACACAATTCATCTGTTGAGCTATACAGACTAGGCCTACTATTCAATTTACAGCATATACAATTCATCAGTTGAGCTATACAGACTAGGCCTACTATTTAATTTACAGCATATACAATTCATCAGTTGAGCTATACAGACTAGGCCTACTATTCAATTTACAGTATATACAATTCATCAGGTGAGCTATACAGACTAGGCCTACTATTCAATTTACAGTATATATAATTCATCTGTTGAGCTATACAGACTAGGCCTACTATTCAATTTACAGTATATACAATTCATTTGTTGAGCTATACAGACTACTATTCAATTTACAGCACACACAATTCATCTGTTGAGCTATACAGACTAGGCCTACTATTCAATTTACAGCATATACAATTCATCAGTTGAGCTATACAGACTAGGCCTACTATTTAATTTACAGCATATACAATTCATCAGTTGAGCTATACAGACTAGGCCTACTATTCAATTTACAGTATATACAATTCATCTGTTGAGCTATACAGACTAGGCCTACTATTCAATTTACAGTATATACAATTCATCAGTTGAGCTATACAGACTAGGCCTACTATTCAATTTACAGTATATACAAGTCATCTGTTGAGCTATACAGACTAGACCTACTATTCAATTTACAGCATATACAATTCATCAGGTGAGCTATACAGACTAGGCCTACTATTCAATTTACAGTATATACAATTCATCTGTTGAGCTATACAGACTAGGCCTACTATTCAATTTACAGTATATACAATTCATCTGTTGAGCTATACAGACTAGGCCTACTATTCAATTTACAGTATATACAATTCATCAGGTGAGCTATAGCCTACAGACTACTATTCAATTTACAGCATATGCAATTCATCAGTTAAGCTAAACAAAAATATACAATAGGCTACATAGTAAACAGATTAAGTCAATATAGCCTACAAACATTTTAGATGAGCTATACAAAATAAATTGTACATTTCATATCACGTAGATTAATACAATTTACAAGCATAAACAATTCATCAGTTGTGTAGAAGGTATGAGTATGAAGAGATGGATTTTTGCGTTTTAAATTTTACGATACATATTTGGAAATTTCACGACGGACGCTCTCGGACGGAGGCGTACAATTTATTAATGTAAGAGGGAGAAATTACGCAAGAAAAATAAAATTATGAAAAATATGTCCTAAAATCTTGAGGAGGTAATTTACTCTAGTAGATACGGTAAACGTTAATCAACGTTAAAAACCGTGCAATTTTACAGGCAAGTAATGTACAATGTGCACATGTAAAACTCGCCGGGCAAGAGTTTTAAATTATTTCCTAAAGGAAGACAGTAACCAAGAGTTCTTCTCTAACTTCTGGTAAAGAATAAAGGATATGAGCAGCTTTTAAAGCTACAGCGAAGCCTCTCTTCTAACCCGTTACTATTCGCCCTCAAATCCCGCTGAACGTACATTTACTGTCTTATTTCAACGTGTAATTTTATAAACGCAGCGTCATCAACGACAAGCATAATTTTACGATATTACTGCGAGGAGTTCCGTTAGCACGAAGGAGTTTGGGAAAAATCTCTCTTTCTTTCTCCGACC
Source organism: Periplaneta americana (assembly GCA_025594305.2). Classification (NCBI taxonomy): domain Eukaryota; kingdom Metazoa; phylum Arthropoda; class Insecta; order Blattodea; family Blattidae; genus Periplaneta; species Periplaneta americana. Next base: position 129,741,227 of record JAJSOF020000011.1, on the reverse strand, counting down.
TGCGGGCACTTCAACCTTGCTCACGGTAAACGGGGATTACGAAACTCAGCCTTCCCGCTAGCTACGAACCTGACCGGTGAAGAGTCAGCCTGCATATGAACAATACAGAGGTATCTTGAGCGACGCTCACTTGGATGAGACCACTCTTCGAGGACACCCCATCCACGTTCTATCCTCAAGTGCCTTTGTTTGCATCCGAAACAATTACAGTAGAACCCCGATTATCCGTCACCCTATTAACCGATTGTCGGATTATCCGACTTTTTTTTCCTAGCTCCTATTTTCTTTTTGCTGCAGAAATAATATGAAGTACTGTTCGTTATGTTTCTACAGAAGATTACTACAGGGACATCATTTTATTTTTACTTCAATTTTTATTGTACCTGAGTTTTTGAATGTACTTCACTCCCACCCCTTCTACTAATGAAGTTCAACTGTCCTCCACACAGATCCAAGACCGCATATACAGTCATAGTAGCCTTACGGTCATAGTAAACAGTATGTTCCAAAAATATGTTCGCGTTTTCCAGTGACGAAAGAGCTTTCAATATTGAATCATTTTCGCACAGGTAGTCTACTGTCGTCCATTTGCCTACGCCGTATCCCGGTTTTCCCCACCAGCTTTTATTCGCCAACTAGTGGCTGGGCTGTCTTAGCTCTTTTCTGAGAACATTAATTTCTGTTAGGAATTGGACGTATATGTAATATTATACCATACAACTGTTTAAAATAACTTAAATGAAAGGGTCTCGTTAAGTAATTAACTGTCACGTGATTTCCTTCCTTTCTACGACCCTACGACAAAACCACTTGGACGGATAGTAGATAGTATGTCTGAGTAATTTAATTTTTTCGGATCGAATTTACAGTACGTAAGGTACTCTTTTATAGAGTAGGTACAGAATTATTTCAACATGAGTTACTAGTACGAAGAACGAAACTGATAATTGGGATTAGGTACAATAGTCTATAATGCGACAATATGCACATTAAAACTGAAGCCTGTATCGAAATGAACTGCCACCATTAAAAAAAAATGTGTTTAAATATCCATATTATGATTATTTTTCAATTTAACTTCGTTCTCTATATTGTACGCTAATGTGCTGCAGACAGTATAATATACACTGCATAATGAATACGTCCACATGGACAGCTCAGTTCGTGAGTAAAAACACTCATTGTTAATACTGTACAGTATTTTGATTAAACAAAAACCTAATGAAAATGATCAAACTCAAAAGCGCAATATTTCCTAGTTTACGTAAATTGATGAACTACTTTTCTTCCCTCCTATACCTAGTAAAGTGATTTGTTTGTATATTACGCCAGTATCATCGAACTCCAGTCGTGGAAGGGGTAGCAAACGGCGTTGATCCAGAGGTATAGGCAAGTTAATATTAAAAATGTTAGTAAAAATAAAATGATGTCCCTGTACAAGCCTTTACTCTAACTACAAAGTATGCAGTAGAAATACTTCGCTGTCGGCAACAGACATAATTACTTATAAAATAATCACTACCTGCTTCCAAAGAAATTACTCCAAGAATTTCTACAAACCCGTGTAAAATTTATTCAGTTTGTTTTCCTTACTATTCGAGTGGCCGTACTATATGACTTCTATGTAGATGTCTTCCACAGCTGTCGAAAGAAAACGTATTGTGTTAATTATCGAAAAAAAAACGAATAATTGATAAGTTTGGGAAAGAAGAAATTGTGGTTAATGCTGCTTCAGAGTAGAAAATTGGCGTTACAACAATACGCGATTTAAAAAAAAAAGGATAAAAAGTATAAAGTACGTAAATCTACAACATGAGACTTCAAGTATTCCTATCTTTCCGCAGACAATCATCAAACATCAACCTTGGGCCCTTAAGCATCCGTCGTTGACAACCGAACTTTTAATGAGCTCCTGATCCACTACATAGAACGTTAACACAAGACCAGGCAGGAAATTACGAAATTGTGTATTATACACTTAATTTATAAACATTTTTATGGTACGGATTATCCGATTTTTTCGATCAACCGTTCAGTCCACCCCCCTCATTACCATGGATAATAGAGGTTCTACTGTACTTCTCACGTTGTTTCAATACATGTAGCGCACTGAAAATAGTCAGAAGGGTAACTGTAACTACAAGAAATGTCTGTAAAGGCCCATTCACAATGAAAATTAAACATAACCGTAACATAAACACAGAAGTTTGCGCCCAGGCTACCAAATGGGATCATTCACAATGATTCACATAAGCATTGACATAAACATTACCGTAAGACGTTAACATGAAAGTTTGAAAACTCCAAACTTTCATGCTTATGCTTACGTGATTTGCAAACAGAACACAATCGTGGAGCGCTGAAGTATACGACAGAATATGAGGAAATGGCGTCGTTGTTATGTTTCCATGGTTACCAAGTATGTTTGCTGTTATGTTTACAGTATGTTCCCATCGTGAATGATTGTATGACTTCTTGATTTTACTGTAACGTTAAGTTAACGATTACGTTATGTTTAATTTTCATTGTGAATGAGCCTTAACTAACATGCAGTGAGAACCCACTCCTCTTCCATGGCCATATGCAAGGTATTGGGATGAAGTGATACGGGTAGCCTACTTGTAAAAGGGTACCATTCACGATCCGTTTTTATAAGGTGGAAGTGGAAGTAATGTAACTGTTCAGATTGAAAGGGGCTATAGAATTAAAATAAATAAGTACATAAATAACGAATTATGCGTTTTGTGATTAGTTTGTGTGTAGTTTTCCAACAGCGTATCGCTGGCTCAACTATGAATACGCACACGAACTGAAGTTTTGAATAGCAGCATTCCGTCCCTCATTCACTGCAACAGCGTTGCGAGACTTACAGTGGCAGGAAATAATGACACGCGGGAATCTTTTTATTTAATTTTGTAAGAAAATCGGTCATTGTATTGAAAACTGCAAAAAAAATAATAAATAATAATAAAAAATCCTTGCTTATCAGTTTCTCTAATGAGAAGAGTATAGATCAGAATCGCACGAATAGTACTTATTGAATAGTGTTAATATTTAGGTGAACATTATTTTCTTCTGAGAAAAGTTTTCATTTGGGACCAATATGTTACTAGAATTTTTTTGCTCTAGTCAAGTGATGTCAAAGCAAGCGCACTTTTCTGACCTTGACGTCGTGCGCGGGCAGCAAGCGCTAAGTATGGAAAGAGGAAGGGTTGTGTATATGAATAAGCAACCTGTTGGATTAAGAAAAAAGTGGTGCACAAACTTCAAACGGAACGTGAAATTTTATGTCCTTATTTTTATATGGCCTCTTTCTGTTTAATATTATCTATATTGTCTGTAGAACAAAAGTCCTAACACTGATTTCTTAATATTGCACTTGTGTTTTAAATCTTAATAACATAATAGAGAGTTAAGAAGGAATATTCACTTCAATTCCATAGTAGTATAATATTATACTGTATTAAGTGGATGAAACACATCATTCATAAAAAAAAAGTGATATTCCAAAGAAAGAGATTGAGCATGACATGATAAGTTGGAATTGATATTGATGGTATCTTTAGCCTTACAAAAGTAATCAATAAACTAATCAAAACAATAAGTTACAATTCATGTTGGAAAATATTCAGCTAAGCCTCGTGTTAATAACAAATATCAAAATCTGATTAATTATTATTCAGTCAATATGGCTTAAGCATTGCATTACATGTGAAAGAAAAACATATGAGAAAGAATATTGATGTGTTACATCCTATGTAATCTTGATACAAACGTTTTTGCCCCTAATGGGGCATCTTCAGGTACAAATATAAGTATCATCTAAAATCAATTACAATATAAGCTTACATTAAAACTGCCTTGACTAGAATAAAGTATGACATAGTGACTATATTATCTATATCAACATTAATTGTCCTGTCAAAATTAAAAACGAATCCATTTTAAAACAATGTGAATGTGCTTAGCTATACGAAGTAGATCCCTTGTATGGTATCTCAGATGTATTGTGTTGTCAATAAAATCATTAAAATACTAAAACTATACAAATTAAAATCTAATATTATCAAATGTGGAGTCATAAAGCCTGTATAGCTAATTTCATGGAGCAATTGGAATTTTCGTAAAATGTTCAATGCCCTCGTATCTGAAAACAAACATATAACAGTGATAGGTGAAATAGAGATTATTATGAAAAGTCATGTGAAGGTATGAAATTACTTACAACATCATGCGAGTCTAATCATCATACACGAGTTGTTGAACAGAAAGGGATGTGTTTTTGCCCATAATCGGTCTAATGGAATAAGCTGCAATCCGATGACAAGTTGTTTGTATTAATATTAATCTGTAACATATGTTTTTAAATTATAAAATGAAAAATTTTGAAAAGGAGGGTCAAAAGAATGTCTAACAAAAATTATTACTTACGTGCAGAGTAATAGAACCGTGTGTAGCTATGGCTTGGGTGTTTTCTTACAACTGACCAAGTGTAACGTATTATGATGTTTCGTGTATCCGCGGAGTAATCTGTATGAAATGATTACAGATTAATATTAATATAAACAACTTGTCATCGGATTGCAGCTTATTCCATTAGACCGATTACGGGCAAAAACACATCCCTTTCTGTTCAACAACTCGTGTATGATGATTAGACTCGCATGGTGTTGTAAGTAATTTCATACCTTCACATGACTTTTCATAATAATCTCTATTTTACCTATCACTGTTATATGTTTGTTTTCAGATACGAGGGCATTGAACATTTTACGAAAATTCCAATTGCTCCATGAAATTAGCTATACAGGCTTTATGACTCCACATTTGATAATATTAGATTTTAATTTGTATAGTTTTAGTATTTTAATAATTTTATTGACAACACAATACATCTGAGATACCATACAAGAGATCTACTTAGCATGGCTATGCACATTCACATTGTTTTAAAATGAATTCGTTTTTAATTTTGACAGGACAATTAATGTTGATATAGATAATATAGTCACTATGTCATACTTTATTCTAGTCAAGGCAGTTTTAATGTAAGCTTATATTGTAATTGATTTTAGATGATACTTATATTTGTACCTGAAGATGCCCCATTAGGCGCAAAAACGTTTGTATCAAGATTACATAGGATGTAACACATCAATATTCTTTCTCATATGTTTTTCTTTCACATGTAATGCAATGCTTAAGCCATATTGACTGAATAATAATTAATCAGATTTTGATATTTGTTATTAATCAAAACAATATTACAGCACAAAGCAAAGTTACCTAGGTACAATATCTGTTTTAAGTGTAACTAATATTACATAACAAAACTCTTATCGCATTATGCTTTTAAGGTGATATTTGTGAGCAACTTCCTATCATTAGAATATTAAATTATTTTCTCTAAATCTGCTGAAGCTATAGAGCTGACATTTTTACAACACGTATCTTTTGCTTATGATGTAACAGTAGTTGCCTTGTTAATTCATTTCTTTACAAACGATTTCCATCGAATATTTTCAAAATGTTCAATACATTATCTTCAGTAATACGTATATACGGTATATTAGATTTACGAAAACATTCTGTAAGACTACTAAATAAATAGGCCTATACCTGAAAATTTCACTTTTCTACACGAGAAGTTGAGAAAATATTTCTTTTGAATAAAAAAATCAAACTTGTGAAAAATGAGCATTAAAATTAAAACTTATATTCTTATAATGTACTTATACTTCTCAGGCAAATCTAAAAATTAACATGGATACAGTTTTAATAAATTTTCTTCCCTTTATCTATTGAATCAGTGCTGGCCATCCCTGAATATAGCTCGACCAAGTGGCATATACCACCTTTTTCTTCTGTCTCTTTCCTTTCCGCTGTAAAGCGCTCAGGCTCTCCTGGGCTCTAAAGCGCGCGCTTGCTCCTGTGGGCATCAATTGACATGCCTGCTGTAGTCTATCCAAGGAACGAATTGTTAAAATCTGCACAATTATATTACTTCAACTTTCTATTACACTTCTGGACTACAGAATCTACCAGAAGTTTGACATCACTTCGAAAGAGATGTTTCACTCCTAATTTTCTCTCTTTAGCAAAACATTCAAAACACTTGACCAAACTTCGTGGAATTGATTCCCAAGAAAGCTGTTCGGATTTAGTTCTCGATATTCATGAACTGCTTCTTAACAATCTCCGCTTGAGCTGTTTCTCTGTTTTGTGCATGTGAGTGCGGCGACTTGAGTAGAAATTACCATAAAACAAAATGCCGTTTTGTATGTTTCTCTTTGTGGAAGTAGCAAAGAATACAGTGTAAATAATAATAAACATGGCTATAATTACAATAATCATAAATTCATAATAAAATTTTCTGAATGGAATAAAAATGAACATACCATCACGCTTCGGATGAATTTCTACTTCACTTTGTTTCAAACTATACCATTGCAGTGAATTTAACTTCAGCGGTTTTATATTATTACTAGCCGTACCCGTGCGCTCCGCTGCACCCGTTAGAAATAAATATAAAGTAATTACATAATTAAAATAGGGCATTTGATCCAGGGAACATTCGTCTTTGATAGAAGGATAAATCGTTTAATATGTTACTTAATTTAAATTGTGTTTAAATAATTAAAATGCGATCATTTCGGTCAAGAGAGCACTCATTTGGTGCAATGACAATTCCTTTAACATGTTTCTTAATTGTTATTACATGCAACCATAGTTTAATGAACATTGACATCATTTAGATTTAATGTCTATACTTGCTATATGTTTCCATTGAATTATGGTAATGACTTAATTTTAACCCTTCTTTTCTACGTATTCAGTAAATGGCGTTTGGCCCACTATGGTTCTGAACCCTTCAAATAACTTAAATTATATTATATAATATTACATATTATATTATATTATATTATCTTATATTATATTACATTACATTATATTATATCAGAAGTTACTGTAATAACATTGTAGCATTATGTCCATCTAGCGAAACTACACTTTCCAATGGTGAAATAATAATTAATTATACAAATCGGTTAATTTAGCTCCGATATTACTTCATACAAACACAGAAACATTCTCTGTAGGCTATCTTTCATAGCTTTCGATTGTTGTTGTCCAAGGCCCCTTATAGACGAAGTCATTTGTTTTTTGTTTCATTACACCGCCTTAGATGGCAGTTATTTTAATTTTAAAACTCATTTATCTCATTATATATCAGTCCTATCAAAATTTTTCAAAGAATAAAACTTATCGAAAATGATTTTTAAAGAAACTTTTGATATGTTACATTTTTCACAAAAATCAATAATAAGCGAGATATTTCGATTTATTTAATTCAGGCCCTCTTATAACCTCCCTTTTAAATAACGTATTTTGAATGCCATATAGCCTAAAATCTAAGTTACAACGAACTTAATTTATATTCCAATTTTCATCGAAATCCGTTCAGCCATTATCGCGTGAAAAGGTAACAAACATACAGACAGACAGACTGACAGACATACAAACAAAAATGTCAAAAAAGCGATTTTCGGTTTCAGGGTAGTTAATTATATATGTTAGGGCCAATTATTTTTGGAAAATCGAAAATTACCAGAAAAATTTCGGCTACAGTTTTATTATTAGTATAGATGATGTACCGAAGTACATATGATATTTCCGTGCAGATATTCTGCGTCATCATATGATGAAAGATGAATGGAACAGAGAAAAATACTTCGGTATATCATAATAATATATGATATGCGTGACGGCGCTTATTCCGTCGGATCTCGGCCACTTAGTCACTCATAACGAGTGGTGCACATTTGTGGACATTGTGCCACTGTTATACATCTATGACGCAGTGCATGAGGGTAGGCCACTATAGGGAACCCAAGTGGTGGAACTTAAACTGAGAGGATTCAATCCGACATCGGGATGGGAATCCGGTGTGGCTTAGTGGATAGAGCGTCAGCACGTAGAGCTAAAACCCGTGTTCAAATCCCAGTGTCGGAGAGAATTTTTTTCTGTTCCATTCATCTTTCATCATTAGTTTTCATTTAGTATTATCTGAAGTTTTTCTTTTTTTTTTTTTTCTTCACGAGTGCCCAGCAATTACCAATGTACACACGAGTACTGGGTTTCTACCTCCCGTAATTACCGTTTCTGCATTTCACCAATATTTTAATGAAAATTTTCACCATGCTATTCACTCATGTTTCCAAGATTTAGGTCAGGGATTCTAAACGTGAGTTCTCTTTTTTCTTTCTTCCTTATTTTGTTTAACCTCTCGATTTATTTGACTTTCACACCACTGCAAGTAAGAGAGGGCGATTCATAGAATCGCACACTAGACATGTTACAAAGTGAACCTTCCTGGTTATGGATCGACATGAGCAGAGCTATCGCTGATACATCACGGGACAGTGACAAGCAGAGGTCTGCATCGGACGTTTTCGCTCGAGAGCCAAGTAGTTCATAGCATAATCCGATAGGTAGCGCACATGCATGATGGATAAAATTGTCGCGAGCGATAAATCCTCGAACGGTGTAAGCCGAGCGTTAGACATTCTTTCTTGTTATAGTGATGAACTGTGTAGTAACATCATAGATGTTTATCATTTCAAAACTTTGCAGTGTTTAACTAACCTCTCCATAGCACAACTACAAAACTTGCTTTAAAATAATTATTGTTGTAGGTACAAATGTTTTTTTTTTTTTCCACACAGGAATTATTTTGTTTTTGCCACATCTGATAGGTGTTATTGGATGTAAATGTAATTATTATAAACGGAGAACACAATCACGATAATGCAAGAACCGTATCAAGTTTTCTAGTAATAATAATAATCTCTAATAAATAGTGTATCAATCTTTGCGTCTGTAACAGTTGTGCAGCATGGTTATTCGTTTTATTATTTTTCTGTGGCGTTATCTCTGTACTAATATTGTTATTAATCTACTGCTATATCAATAATATTTTGTAAAACGTTTCTACATTGTCGCAGTATATAGGCGGAACACTATGTATGGACCTATCATATTATATATGTGATAAATCAAATACTGAATAATTATTAATTAGCAATAATAACTGTATATCGAAGTTTTTCATACTATTTTATTTATAACTTCATGTTACTGTTTTGGTACGTTCCATTAGATTGTTCCACTAAACGTTTGTCAAAAACGCAGAAAATAAAGCCTTATTTTTACCGTGTGAGCAAAACATATGTGTATCTTATCTGTCGCCTTCCATACAAGATAAGACATGTCGGTGAGATGACCTTGTACTGTGCTATTTATTACGAGCGTATCACGACCGATCGTATCTCACTCGAGGGTGCGACACTTGACCAAGTTCAAGCGAGCGATTTAACTCCAATGCAGCACTCTGATTATAAGCCTGTAGTAACTAGTGTCTTAAATTTGCTGATTTGCAAAATTGTTTGCAAATATTTTTAAGAATAATCAAATCATTATCTAATTCAACACAATCTGTCACAACTCTCTGATCTGGGCCCAAAGAAACGTACCTTTCTTTACATTACCATCTCTGATTACTGGAAACTTAATTCGTAAGCATTCAAAACTGACCTTTTATAAAGTTTTCTTGTATGCCCTAATTTGATATGAAAGATTGACGAAAGTACTTGGAACGATCACATATTTCATTGGTGACATGTTTTATGTCAGGTGCAATATTTTTCGAAGGGATTAAATCTCAGCACGACTGTCTCACCCACACATAAAGTACCAACAATGTAGACTTAATAGGATGACGATGACTTTGAAATCTCCGCAAATGAACCATATTTTTTGTGAGAGAAGTTCCATGTTGTTATAACTTTCTCTTATCCGTACTGCATGACCAATCGGTACAGATGGTCGCACATTTTTCTTGAAGCATTAGAGCAGTCAGGCCGAAATTTTGACGAATCTACCAACATTCTCTATTCGTCCGTACCCTGTTTTCTCACCAAAGACAACCAATATAAGAACAAAAGCAAAGAGAATCATCCATGTTGAAATATTTAACCAGTAAGTCTTCTTTAAGATATACAGAATTTCGTATTTTCGTTCACTAGATCGTTTAAAACACAATGAGTTACTTTACGAGATATATTTTTCTAGGCATTCAAATTCTGATTGTGAGCCTTGTCAGAAATTTGTCCACTGCATCAACATACCAACATTTCCTTCGATGTCTTTTCAATGTCCACGTATAGAAAACAGCAAGAATTAAGTAAATTATAACTGTGACTATGGTCTGTCCAAAACAACTTCCGACCTGACAAATGGCGCCTTTAGCATGTTACCATGGCAACCATTCAAATCAACCAATCACGAGAGACCCGTAACCATGGTAACGGGACGGTGTTGCCGTGTCTATGTTTACATGTAGCACGTGAATACCACGGCCTAGTGGTGAATACAGTGGCCGGAATTACTTTGAGTTGGCTGGTTAGCGTGTGCTTTGTGTGAATTAAAAATATTATTTAGTTGTCTTATTGTTTTAGTGTATCGATAATTATTGTGTTTAAATTATATTACACGTATTATCTTCGTTGTCATTGATGGAATGTGTGGCTAGTGTGTGTTTTTTAGTTTCTGCGAGAGTTTCTAAACAGGTCGGAGGGAAGGAAAGGCAGGCGGAGAACAAAGAATATTGGACAAGGTGCCCCGTTAAAGAGTCAAGCGTGAGAGATGGTGGGTTATGTAAGAGAATATCTTGAGACGAAAAAAGATAATGGCGGGCCTCTTTTACCTTTGGCGCAAGTCGTAATGAGAACTGCTGCTTGTGTTAAAATTAATAAGGGCAGTGTTATCGATATTGGAAAAGAAAAAGGCCGTGCAGATTTTTAATCATAAATATTTTTTAGTTTACAATTTTTTCAACGTTTTTCTAACAATATTACATTGACGAATACCGACACTCATAGAAGTAAAGGCTTCGTATTAAATTTAAACCTGTTTTTTAAAGTTTACAGCCTTTCGACGCTTTTCTAACGGAATTACATTAAAGAATACCGGTACTACTACTACTACTGATAATGATAATAATAATAATAATAATAATAATAATTATTATTATTATTATTATTGACTAATAAAAATAATAATGTACATAAATTTATAATGCCTAGTGTTCAACAAATTGGTTAGAAATGTATGTGTTCATGTCAGTCTATCGGCAGCGCGCTCGCTTACACGAAAGATAGGCAACATGACAACACTGCTCCCCCTTCTCTGTAAACTGTCAAGTCGGAAGTAGTTTTGGTCAAGGTATAATATGTATGTATAATTATATATATGTGAGCCTTATATATACAGAGTAGAAGGGGACAGATGCACCGACATTTTTGAGGTGATTCAACTTGTTAAATATAGATAGGCCTAACAAACTTTTGTGCGAGATCGTGCGTATTTGCTTGGTTTCCGCACAAAACCAATCCGCGGAAAGTCTAAAATTCCACATTCAGTTTTCCCAACCTAACACACATAACAATTTCCCTCTACTTACCGCTTAAGTGACATATTGATTTCACTGCTTTAGGTTTTTAACATATTATTTTTAGAGACGTTCAATATAGTAATAATTATAAATTGGAAACTTACCACTGCAATTTCACCTAAATTGAACTGTTAATTATTGTTTTTAAATATTTGCAAAAATTAAGTAAACTCTACAACTCCACTAAAGTTACTGCATTCGTGATGCAAGTAACATTAAGGAAGCCGTGAAAAAATCAACAAGATTCCAGACTCATCATAGACTGGGGGGGGGGAAGGCAGACGTATATCACGGCCTGCTGGAGTATAGTAAACACAGAAAACATTTTAAAGCAACAATGTTGAAGATAGATATTTTTGTTTTCCAAAATTGCCGTCATTGAACAGAAACCAAGATGGAGATTTCATTGCAACTAATTAGAAATTCCTCTTTCAGGTATGTAATAAACGATCTTCGCACAAAATAATGTACGATACACGAGCGGTATGTTTTCTTTCAATTCTCGGAAATTAAAAAAGCTCAACTACGTTTCGCTTTTTCAAACTTTTCCTCGAACATGAAAACTTCAACATACCGCTCTTGTAACGCATATTACTATAATTACACTTTTCCTTCGATAACACACCGTTAAGGTGTTAGGTGCAGCTTAAGCAGTAAAATTTTGAAAATATTCAACTTGCTTTTCCTCAATTACTGTATCTTGTACAATAATGAAAATTAGTATGTATAAAACACTGTCCTTCTGCTATACCTATGAAGAAAATAATTTTACGATTTAAAAAAAATATATATATATTTACATTTTTACAGTTCACTGTGCAGTGATGAAGCGTTTCCCTCACAACTCAAAAACTATCCAACATTCTGTGATGAAATTTGTTGTGTGCATTTATGCATGTCATATCTATAATATGATGCAAGATCACTTCTCTACCTTTGATAGATTGTCTGATAAAAAATGTCATTTAAAAAATGGTCAAATGTCAGTATTTTCTTCCAACACAAAATAAAAAAAAATATTATTTATTAAGAAATGTAGTTGAAAAACATGATATTGTAAACATGAGTTTCAGCAACAAAATAAAGGAGAGAGTGCATGAAAAAGTTAACAAGTGTATGAGTTATGAGGGAAATGCTTCATCACTGCACTGTGAACTGTCACCATTTTGAATTTTGAAAAACAAAAAAAAAATTTTTTTCCATATAGCAGAAGGACAGTGTTTTACACAAACCAATTTTTATTATTGTACAAGCTACAGTAATGGAGGGAAAGAACGTTGAATATTTCCAAACATTTTACTGCTGTAAGCTGTACCTAACTCCTTCAAATTAGGAAAAAAAAAAGTACACTCAGGGACAAAAAAACCGGACACTTTAACATTTGCTGGTATTTTGCAAAACATTATCTTCTCATACAATATTATGGTAGCCATCTGTTGTTATGGAGACGTTTATACATTGTTGATTGTTTTTTGTTTTATAAACAAGCCATTACAACCAAATATTCCAATTTTGCTTTCGGAGTCTCAGCTATAACAATTTTGTCTCAACCATTTTGTGCTTCATTATCGTTATCATTCGTTATTTCTTTATTTTTACAATTTCTGAGTTTAAGTGGGGTTGTAACATTTGTCTTAAAACAAGATGCGACCTGAAGATGTGGCTCGACCTGTAGCCCTTTACGATGATGGACGCAGTGTACGTTACATTGCAAATGTTATGAATATGGCTAGAAGCACAACCCATGATGCCATAAAACGGTATAGAGAGACCCTAGAATATACCAAAGACCAGGTTCGGGTCGTCCAAGAGCTACAAATCCAAATGAAGACAGGTATATGGTGTTGAGAGTTCTTAGGGAGCGCAACCTGCCAGCTACTAGTGTAGCCCAGCAATTTGTTAACATGCATGGACGCCCAATTTCGGCCAAAACAGTTAGAAGGAGGTTGAAAGCAAGTGGACTGATATCAAGTAGATCTGCAACTGGTCCCAGACTTCTCCGGATGCATCGAGTTGAGCGACTGCATTTTGCAAATGATCACAGGGATTGGAGAAATGGACAGTGGAGCTGTGTTCTGTTCACCTATGAGTCCCGTTTCAATCTGTGCTCACCTGATGAACGTGAAAGAGTTTGGAGAAGGAGGGGAGAACGATTTTTACAGTGTTCCATTTCCGAAAATGTGCCGTAAGGAGGTGGTGGAGTGATGGTTTGGGCAGAAGTGTGTACAGATGCTCGTACAGAGTTGGTTTTTGTTGAAAATGGAAGAGTAACAGCTGATACGTATTTAAATGAATGTTTGGCTGATCATGTTGTGCCATTTGGCCAATTTGTAGGCGATATTTTTTTTTTAATGCATGATAATGCACGGCCGCATATTGCCCATGCGGTCGGAGATTATCTCCAAGAAGTGGGAATCCATGTTCTTCCATGGCCAGCAAGGAGTCCAGACATGAACCCAATTGAACACGTGTGGGACATGCTGGGACGGCGTGTTAAGAATAGACGACCGAGACCAGAATCGTTACAAGAGTTGAGGCGAGCACTTGGCGAAGAATGGGAACTTATTCCTCAAGAAGACATTGCTAACCAAATTGAGAGCATGCCAAGACGTATGGATGCAGTTATTCAAGCCAGAGGGGGTAATACCCGTTACTAAAAAAGAGTTTTTAATGTTTAAGGCACCATAACATGAAAAAAAAAACAGTTAGACCAAACGATGCCATAGTTATACGCCCTTTGTAATTTTTTGAAAATTTTCTCATCAGAGATTTTTTTTTTTCAAATGTTGTCGTATAAGGTGCTAAATGAAACATTATTTTCTTTAAATGGGTTTTGTTTCATTTTGAAATAATTGACAACAAAATATAAGCAAATATAGAAGTGTCCGGTTTTTTTTTGTCCCTGAGTGTATTTGCCCAATGTTTGCAGCGCTCTATTCCAGTAATGGACAGAGAGGCAGGCGAGAAAATTCAGACAGACAGGCAAGCGAGATAGTTCAGCCAGGCAGGCAGTCAAGACACTTCAGACAGACAGGCAAGCGAGATAGTTCAGCCAGGCAGGCAGTCAAGACACTTCAGACAGACAGGCAAGGGAGATAGCTCAGCCAGGCAGGCAGTCAAGACAGTTCAGACAGATAGGCAAGCGAGATTGTTCAGCCAGGCAGGCAGTCAAGACAGTTCAGACAGATAGGCAAGCGAGATAGCTCAGCCAGGCAGGCAGTCAAGACACTTCAGACAGACAGGCAAGCGAGATAGTTCAGCCAGGCAGGCAGTCAAGACACTTCAGACAGACAGGCAAGCGAGATAGCTCAGCCAGGCAGGCAGTCAAGACACTTCAGACAGACAGGCAAGCGAGATTGTTCAGCCAGGCAGGCAGTCAAGACAGTTCAGACAGACAGGCAAGCGAGATAGCTCAGCCAGGCAGGCAGTCAAGACACTTCAGACAGACAGGCAAGCGAGATAGTTCAGCCAGGCAGGCAGTCAAGACACTTCAGACAGACAGGCAAGCGAGATAGTTCAGCCAGCCAGACAGTCAAGACAGTTCAGACAGGCAGGCAAGTAGTTCAAACAGCAGGCGAGACAGTTCAAACAGACAGTCAGGCGAGACAGTTCAGACAAACTCGCGAGAGAGTTCAGACAGGCAGGCAGGTAGAGACAATTCAAATAAGCAGGTTGGCAAGACACTTCAGACAGGCAAGCGAGATAGCTCAGCCAGGCAGGCAGTCAAGACACTTCAGACAGACAGGCAAGCGAGATAGCTCAGCCAGGCAGGCAGTCAAGACGCTTCAGACAGACAGGCAAGCGAGATAGCTCAGCCAGGCAGGCAGTCAAGACACTTCAGACAGACAGGCAAGCGAGATAGCTCAGCCAGGCAGGCAGTCAAGACACTTCAGACAGACAGGCAAGCGAGATAGCTCAGCCAGGCAGGCAGTCAAGACACTTCAGACAGACAGGCAAGCGAGATAGTTCAGCCAGGCAGGCAGTCAAGACACTTCAGACAGACAGGCAAGCGAGATAGTTCAGCCAGGCAGGCAGTCAAGACACTTCAGCCAGGCAGGCAGACAGTCAAGTCAGACAGACAGGACAGTTCAGACAGGCAGTCAAGACACTTCAGACAGACAGGCAAGCGAGATAGTTCAGCCAGAGTCAAGACACTTCAAATCAGCCAGGTTGGCAGTCAAGACACTTCAGACAGACAGGCAAGCGAGATAGCTCAGCCAGGCAGGCAGTCAAGACACTTCAGACAGACAGGCAAGAGAGATAGCTCAGCCAGGCAGGCAGTCAAGACACTTCGAGATAGTTCAGCCAGGCAGGCAGTCAAGACACTTCAGACAGACAGGCAAGAGAGATAGCTCAGCCAGGCAGGCAGTCAAGACACTTCAGACAGACAGGCAAGCGAGATAGCTCAGCCAGGCAGGCAGTCAAGACACTTCAGACAGACAGGCAAGCGAGATAGCTCAGCCAGGCAGGCAGTCAAGACACTTCAGACAGACAGGCAAGCGAGATAGCTCAGCCAGGCAGGCAGTCAAGACACTTCAGACAGACAGGCAAGCAAGCTCAGCCAGGCAGGAGTACTTCAGACAGACAGGCCAGATAGCTCAGCCAGGCAGTCAAGACACTTCAGACAGACAGGCAAGCGAGATAGCTCAGCCAGGCAGGCAGTCAAGACACTTCAGACAGACAGGCAAGCGAGATAGCTCAGCCAGGCAGGCAGTCAAGACACTTCAGACAGACAGGCAAGCGAGATAGCTCAGCCAGGCAGGCAGTCAGAGACAGTTCAGAAGACACTTCAAGACAGACAGGCAAGCGAGATAGCTCAGCCAGGCAGGCAGTCAAGACACTTCAGACAGACAGGCAAGCGAGATAGCTCAGCCAGGCAGGCAGTCAAGACACTTCAGACAGACAGGCAAGCGAGATAGTTCAGCCAGGCAGACAGTCAAGACACTTCAGACAGACAGGCAAGCGAGATAGTTCAGCCAGGCAGACAGTCAAGAAACTTCAGACAGACAGGCAGATAGCAGGCAGGAGACAGTTCAGACAGACAGCCAGGCGAGGCAGTCAGAGACACTTCAGACAGGCAGGCAGGCAGGCAAGACAGTTCAGCCAGTTCAAATAAGCAGGTTGGCAAGACACTTCAGACAGACAGGCAAGCGAGATAGCTCAGCCAGGCAGGCAGTCAAGACACTTCAGACAGACAGGCAAGCGAGATAGTTCAGCCAGGCAGACAGTCAAGACAGTTCAGACAGGCAAGTAGGCAGGCGAGACAGTTCAAACAGACAGTCAGGCGAGACAGTTCAGACAAACTCGCGAGAGAGTTCAGACAGGCAGGCAGGCAGGTAGAGACAGTTCAAACAAGCAGGTTGGCAAGACACTTCAGACAGGCAAGCGAGATAGCTCAGCCAGGCAGGCAGTCAAGACACTTCAGTCAGGCAACGACTTCAGACTTCAGACAGGCAAGCGAGATAGTTCAGCCAGGCAGACAGCAAGACACTTCAGACAGACAGGCCGAGATAGTTCAGCCAGGCAGACAGTCAAGACAGTTCAGACAGGCAAGTAGGCAGGCGAGACAGTTCAAACAGACAGTCAGGCGAGACAGTTCAGACAAACTCGCGAGAGAGTTCAGACAGGCAGGCAGGTAGAGACAGTTCAAATAAGCAGGTTGGCAAGACACTTCAGACAGACAGGCAAGCGAGATAGCTCAGCCAGGCAGGCAGTCAAGACACTTCAGACAGACAGGCAAGCGAGATAGTTCAGCCAGGCAGACAGTCAAGACATTTCAGACAGACAGGCAAGCGAGATAGTTCAGCCAGGCAGACGTTCAGACAGGCAAATAGGCAGGCGAGACAGTTCAAACAGACAGCCAGGCGAGACAGTTCAGACAAACTCGCGAGAGAGTTCAGACAGGCAGGCAGGCAGGCAGAGACAGTTCAAACAAGCAGGTTGGCAAGACACTTCAGACAGGCAAGCGAGATAGCTCAGCCAGGCAGGCAGTCAAGACACTTCAGACAGACAGGCAAGCGAGATAGTTCAGCCAGGCAGACAGTCAAGACAGTTCAGACAGGCAAGTAGGCAGGCGAGACAGTTCAAAGAGACAGCAAGGCGAGACAGTTCAGACAAACTTGCGAGAGAGTTCAGACAGGCAGGCAGGTAGAGACAGTTCAAATAAGCAGGTTGGCATGACAGTTCAGACAGGCAGGCACGCAGGTGAGACAGTTCAGACAGACAGAGACAGACATGTAGGCAGGTACATATGTAGACAGATAGATAAAGACAAGTATACAGACGGATGGAAAGTTAAAAGTGCCTTAAGGACTATTTTCAAAATAGATAATATAAACAATAATTATTTGAGCACAGACTGTTTTAAAATTAAAAGTGATTTGCTTTTCTTAAACTTCTTTTCTCGTACATTTCCCACTGTTGCTTTGTAGACGTAATTCGATAACTTCGTTCAATCTCCTATTTTTTCTAAACAGTCAAATGAAGTACAGAAAACAGAAATGGTTAAAACAAAATCCCAGTGGCCCCATTCCTACTGAAGTGGTGTCAATGTTACACAACGTAACAAATGTGAACCACTACTCAGCTGGTTGTCTTTTCACATTATAGAGACCGGGCTTCGAATAGTAGACGTGCCTGAACGCTAAATCGGCCATGGATCCGGGTTGAGGAGGATTCTTGACATTTCAACACGAAGCTGCTTGCATCCACAGTCACCGCATGTGTCGGAACTTTTTTCTCTTGCCCGTCTAGATCTCAGCCACGATCAAGGAAAGCAGGAATGCGTCCGTTTCACAAGATCTGTTCTCAAAATAAATCACCGTACATATGTTTATGAAATTCCATAGCGTTTTTAAGAAATGCTCCGAATAGCGCATATACAGGGTGATTCACGAGGATTTACCGTCACTTTCGGAGCTTATTTCCGAAGACATTCTGAGCAAAAAATGCCATGTAAACATGTGTCCTAATCTCAATATTTTCAAAGTTACACTAATTTGAAGTTGTTTATACAATACCATTATTCTTTAGTTTTAAGGGTAAAATAATATTACAAATAAAGATTTAACTATTCAGAAGTATCATTTCTTTAATTAACTAGTATTCTGTACAAAATTGCATGATTCTACTTTAAATACATTCAGAGAAAAGGGTACATAAAGTGCACAACTTAACATGGCGGAGATACCTACATTCTCCCCTTCAGGAAGGACAGCCTTCAAAGACTGCTCCAGGCAGGTCATTCCAATCATTTACAGTTAGATTTAAAAATGAGAATTTATCTACATCCGTTCTCTGTTTCCTACATTTGATTTTGTCCATACCTGTTGGAGTAACGGTCAGCACGTCTGGCCGCGAAACCAGGTGGCCCGGGTTCGAATCCCGGTCGGGGCAAGTTACCTGGTTGAGGTTTTTTCCGGGGTTTTCCCTCAACCCAATATGAGCAAATGCTGGGTGACTTTCGGTGTTGGACCCCGGACTCATTTCACCGGCATTATCACCTTCATTTCATTCAGACGCTAAATAACCTAGATGTTGATACAGCGTCGTAAAATAACCCAATAAAATATAAAAAAATACATTTGATTTTAAACTCATGATGTTCCTACCATAGTACGTTGGCTTCTCTAACAGAGCCGTTACGTCTACCCATGCTTTTTGACCTAGGTGTGCTCTGTACAATTATATATAGGGTGTTAGAAAAGTATCCATTATTTTAGGAAGTGATAGTATGCATCAAAACAAGAAAAAATGCCTAATAAACATGCATCCTACAACACATACTTTCTGAGATCTGAACACTTGTTCATAGGAGGTGCTAAATGTGACGTCCATTTATGGCAATGCATTTTTCTGCCCTACAATACAGCAGGCTACCAGATAATCATACCGTAGCATGGAATGCTGATACGTCGCAAGGAATACTGAAAAGAAAAGTTTGGTTGCGGATAGTCTATAAGCAAGGTTCAGCAGAGATGGTGTTGTGAATTTTCGTAATCAGCATGTGTGGGCTGATGAAAAGAAACAAGGCATCAGCACCGATTCTCAATCAACGTATGGGCAGGCGTTCTTGGCGATAGATTAAGGGCCACAGAGATTAACTGGGGTTCGTTATCAGGACTTTCTTATTAACGTATTGCCTACCTTGCTGGAGCATGTGCCATGTCAGCAAATACTACAGATGCAGTTCATGCATGATGGCACACCAGCACATTTTTTCCACAATGAGCGTGAACACCTGACGCTGACATTTCAGGACCGCTGGATTTTTTTGAGGAGGCCCCACACCTTGGCCGGCTTGTTCCTCAAACCTAAATCCCCTAGACTTTTGGTTATCAAGAACAACCAGGTCAATTTCAAAGAGTGCGTGATTCCTTACGCCGAAGGGCAGAGGAATACATTCCCATGAATGGACGTCACATTGAGCACCTCCTAGGACAAGTGTTCAGATCTCAGAAAGTATGTGTTGTAGGACCCATGTTTATTAGACATTTTTTTTCTTGTTTTGATGCATACTAGCACATTCTAAAATATTGGATACTTTTTAACACCCTGTAGAAAATATGCACGCTTAGGGACTTCGGTATGTGAAGACAGCTAGACATTAGCTCAAACATTAAAAAATATAGAATCAAGGTTGCGTGAATCTTGATCACAGACTCGTCGGGTATAATATCGTCAGAACAGCAGCTATACCGGTATCACCAAGATGATTGGAGATACTGGGGTCAAATTCGAGTGCCTAGCGAGGCCCATCGGAAAAGGGAAATCATTGAACTACATAGTTTTCAGTGCACTTGTCCAAGACTTTATTCCTCATCATTACTCAGCGCAGAACATGACCCGAGCTGGGGCGATGATGCAAGCGAAAGTATCTTTGTGCTGCCAGTCCGGTAAACAAGTTGTGTGGATCCTTCACGCTGCCGTGCCTTGCCCCGAAGCCCCAACCTGTTTGACCCTCGGGGTCATCGAGATTCACATGAGATTTCACTTTTTTATACACTGTTACTGCGTTGCATAACTAATAAAGGCGCTGCATCCTTGTACATGAATGCCCACACATCAGTGAAGGGGATTACATATTATCCAATAAACAAGTAGGCCTATCCCTTACAAAGGTGAAATATCGATAATCACCTTGCTACTATTAAAAAATACAGAGCTCGTCAGAGTTACTGAGCGGTTTCCTGGATGAAATAAAATTCTTTTGGCAATTCACTTCATTCATAATTTTCTGTTCAAGAGCAGGTCCTTCACTGCAAACTCGGCATTCTTCAATCTTCCCTCTTTTCCGCCTTTCTCTTAAGATAAGTATTCACTACATCGTATCGCACTCATCGCACGAATCGGAAAAAGACAATCTTTGCTGTATTTGTTATGTAACCGCGTTCGTTACATCGTATCGCACGCATCGCCTCTCGGTAAATCCGTCCACGTTTCTCGGATGGGCAACTTTTCCGATACGTGCGATCATGGCCTTCTTTAATAAATCAATTTTAATTGCCCAACTGTTACTATTATGTTGTGCCATGTTCAGTGTCGCGCCAAAATGGCAAATGGAAAACATTTCTTCTGTAGAAAATTGCGAAGAATGATATAATTTGAGGCATTCCCATAACAGTAATCAAGTCGTTTCTTACATATAAATTATGTAACCAATATCTCTTTCGTTTCTTCCTCTTCAATTAAGAAGCATGAAACAATTACAAATTCTTATTCGCTAACACTCATGATTAATAGATCTAACCTCAAAACTCCTCTGTTTTCATCAATGTCAATATCGTACGTCATACGTCTTAAATAGCTGATAGGGAATCCGATAAGACGATGAGGTAGAGCCGTTACAGTGAACGCACTGCACTTAAAATATCCGTTGCGTACTATTCACCCGAGGAGTGCGATACGATGTAGTGAACGCTTATCTTTAGTCACCGCACACGATTCATATAATATGTTACTGTTGTCAATCATCTGATTTCTTCTGCCCCCAACTTCTCTCACGTTCACCATTCCTTTCAGTGCATCATTCAGCAGTCAGTTTCTTCTCAGCCAGTAACCCAGCCATTTCATTTTATTTTCTGGACCAGTTTCAGCATTATTGTTTCTTCAGCCAGTTTTCTACCACAGTTTCATTTCTTAATTTTGTTTGTACATTTCACACACTCCATTCTTATTCATATTCACATTTCAAATGCTTCTAGTCGCTTCTCTTCACTTCTTCGTAATGTTTATGTATGTGCCCTATACAATGCCACACTTCATTCCCTATTTCACTTCCCTCTGACATTTCTTATTCTATCCTAACTTTTATTCATTGCAATTGACAATAAGTTAGATACTTATAATTTAGATAGAGACTCAGTTACTTACAATTATTGCAGTTTGTCCGTCATCACTTTCACTATCGCTTTTTAAAAATTATATCTTTAGATGAGCTTCATCGCTTTCAATGCACTGCTGCGCCCGAAGCTTGAACTTCTTATTTCTCTTTAGATTCGTCTTTTTATTTGTTTCAGGTTTTCCATTTTATTGCCATTCACTTTATTTTTTTTATATACCTATCTACACAAAGAGGTCAGAGACCCATAGATCTATCTGAGAAAAGTACAAGTAGTAGGCCTATTGTACCAGTACAGGGTTATTTCCGATCTCTGTTAACGAATTTGAATGACATCATGTGCGCCAGGAGTCACACGACAGCTGAACTGTAGCGCGAGGTGACAGACCAGTAGTGAGTGATCTCGTAGTCAGAGTGCACGGCGATTCACAGCAAAATTACCAAGAAAATCAAGCCTTTTTGGGAGGGGTACATTACGACCCTTTCCAATGCCAAGTACAGTTAAATGAGAAAAAGAAGCCTGCAATAAACGAGGTTTTGTTATTTCCAAGAAAGGCATCTTCTGTGTACGTAATAAGATTGGTAAAGCTCGAATGGAATTAATTTGTATATCTCGTGGGGTGCGTCGACTTGTGACGGGGGGGGGTGGATTTGCTTGCTTTTTCCACTTTGGAATTAATCCCATCCGAGCTTTGCCAGTCTTATTAGATACACACAAGATGCCTTTCTTGGAAATAACGAAATCACATTTTTTGCAAGCTGCTAGTATTTTTACGTAACTGTACTTGGCATCGGAAAGGGTTGTTATGTACTCCTCCCAAAGTGGCTCGATTTTCTTGGACATTGCTACTGTGATACACCGTGCACTCTGATTACGAAATCACTCACTATTGGTCTGTCACCTGTCGCCGCAATTCAGCTGTCTATGATTCCTGACGCACATGAGGTCATTCAAATTCGTTATCAGAGATCGGAAACAACCCTGTAGTATTCATGGCACGATGCAAAAACGAGAAATTAAATACTCTGGAAACAATTTTCGAAATTTCGTCATATTAATTGTTGCAGCATATGCAATCGTACTATGTTGCTGAAACCATTAGTGATTATGTTCTGGAATTGAAAAACTCCTAGTGCTAAGAAATTTTCAATCGCACAATGTAGCGATCCGGGTTAAAAGCGATAGTTTCTCCACCATTATTTTCGAAGAAATATGGTCTGATTGTTTTGATAGACGACACTACACATTCTACTGTCACTATTAAGCCACGAAGGGACTTTCAGAGGACTAATAGCAAAAATTATTTTATTTGTGAACAGGAATTAACGAAGAGATAAATGGAAGGGACAAAGGACTAAACGAAGAGGAAAACGAAAGAACCAAAGAGGAATTAACGAAGAGGTAAATGAAAGAAACGAAAAAATAAAATAAAATAAAATAAAAAGTTAAACGAAAAAAAAACTGAAAGGAACAAAAGATTAAACGAAGACAAAAGTAGCAAAACAAAGAAAGAAACTAAATGAGAAAGAAAGAAAATATGCACAAAAGAGATAAAAAGACCTATACATACAAAGGCAGTTACACAAATAGATCTGGAACTGGGTGCGTTTATGGCATTCCAGAATCAAAAGAACTGCTCTGGGAATGTTGGCAATTTGTTACTCTGTCTCTTTCTCTCTCTGATGTCACATAGCAACATATTTTTAACTAACATAATGGAATTTATTGTGCTTGCATACACAATTAGTTTCTCCCACGCCCTTTATAACTCGTTTTCTAATCAAGGTTCATTGCATTCTTCATGAGAAGCCGAAGTCAAACAATGGCACGAAAGTAAATGCTATTTTCGAGATGTTTTTATAGGCATACTGTTAACCTAACCGCTTTCCAAGTCGGGGACTCTGAATCAAATTGCGGCGAATCCAAGTGACATTTTCATTGCTCTAAATAGCCTCTGAATTTCAGACACGTCATAGCCTATTGATGTAGGCATTGCCAGTCTGTTATCGATTTGAAGAGAATTCTTCCTCTCACGCAATTAAAGGAGGTTTAACCAATAATAAAACTCTCAGCAGCTATCAGTAGGCCTAGTGAGAATTTTACACGATCGCACTACGAATGATGCGCGAAGTCTTTCGGCAGTGAGACTGTTTTAATTTCCAGTCAACAAGCTAGGTTAATAAGAACTAGCCTTTTCAAACACGGACATGTTGGATTTGTTAGTGTGTTCAGCTCTTGAGTTATAGCTGAGGCAGGCAAAATGTGAAATTTCATATTCTAAATCAGTGGCTCCCAACATTTTGAGGTCCACACCTGTGGAGTAACGGTTAGCGCGTCTGGCTACGAAACCAGGCTGCCCGGGTTCGATACCCGATCGGGGCAAGTTACTTGGTTGAGGTTTTTTTCCTCAACCCAATATGAGCAAATATTGGGTAACTTTCGGTGTTGGACCCCGGACTCATTTCACCGGCATTATCACATTCATCTCATCAGACGCTAAATAACCTAAGATGTTGATAAAGCGTCGTAAAATAACCTGCTAAAATTAAAAATAAAAAAATATTTTCAGTGTCACTTACCTCTTAAAGTTCCTACTTCATGATGGTGGACCCCCAAAACCATTTTGCATAATTTCGGCCCATAAATGTTCTACGCATTACAAATTTTCATAATGTAGTGAATTAAGTATCCTTAATGAATTGGCAGCGATATTACATTTTTGTTTCACCTTTTGAATACAATTTCGGCCTAAAACACATGAATACAAAGATATTGCCTTTTCCTCAGAAAAAAGAAATTAGTTTCTAACTAACACATTTCTGGATTCACCCATACGTGCTACATGCCTTGCCCATCTCAAACATTTGGATTTAATTTTCCTCATTATGTTAGGTGAATAATATAATGCGTGCAGTTCTGCGCTGTGTAACTTTCGCCATTCTCCTGTAACTTCATCCCTCTTAGCCCCAAATATTTTCCTAAGAACCTTATTCTCGAACACCCTTAACCTCTCTTCCTCTCTCAAAGTGAGAATCAAAGTTTCACAATCATACAGAAGATTCAGGCTTGAAATGTCCACAGTTTAAATGGCTGTTTCTTCTTCGGAGGCTACATTGAAAATATAGGTAAGAAAAATATTGAAGCCTGAACAGTTGGAAAAACACTGTCAGGTAATGATAGCAGACATGTGGCATAAAGCTGTGTGTGTGTGTGTGTGTGTGTGTGTGTGTGTGTGTGTGTGTGTGTGTGTGTGTGTGTGTGTGTGTGTGTGTGTGATGTATTGTACAGTCATGTAATGACTACTGTAATTTGTTGGTGGCGAGTTTATCGTGTGAGTTATAAACTGTGACAAATTTCCGGATCCGGAAGTCCATTGCAGTTAAGAAGGGAAGGATCTTCCTTGAAGGAAGATTATTATTATTATTATTATTATTATTATTATTATTATTATTATTGTTATGATGGTTTGTATGCTTTATTTTTTGGCAGGATTATTACGGCATTTTCGTAGAAATTGACTGAAGAAGCATGCACGAAGTGTGTCTTTCGCAGTCTGACTGATTTGCCGAATGTCATGAAGACTGATCCTGTCATAATGGAAAGTGGTTGGTTTGGTTAAAGCTGTAAGCCATGACTGCTAATCCTTAAATTTGGAAGAGAGTTTGAAAGCGAAACAGTTGTAGTTACGCTTATGAGCTTGTCAACTGCGTACAGCCTGATTTCTAGTAAGGATCCGGTACGATAACAGTAGGTGTACAACATCATCATCATCATCATCATCATCATTAGTGGCACTACAGCATCTTCTTATCAAGTTCCTGTCAGGGTTCTCTGTTCATTGCCACCCCATTTTCCCACCGGAGTTTTGATCGTCCTTTTGTATATTTGGTCTTCAGTTTTTGTGCTAAGCAATTTGATTTTTGGTGTAATATTAGTATTAGATATTACACCAACAATCAAATTATAATTTAATTCAAAATTATCGGAACTAATGTTTAAAAAAAGTACGTCAAGGTTGCAGTCACTCACTAACACTTTTCACTGTATGTTTCCATGAAATAATTAAGAAATGGCAAGAATAATAATTCACAAGGATTAAAATGGACAAAATTATGACATAAAAGTAATATTATTTTCAGATGAGTAAGTATTTAATTTGAAAAACGAAAACAATTTACAATTAGCAATATACAGGGACATCATTTTATTTTTACTTCAATTTTTATTGTACCTGCGTTTCTAAATGTACTTGACTCCCACCCCTTTCACTAATGTCCTTCCTAACATCAGTCAAACAAACTTACGGCCGCTGTTGGTAGCAGTGAAATAAACAGTACAGAGTACAGTGTGTTTCATAAATATGTTGCATTTTCTATAGAAGAAAAAGCTTATATTATTGAAGCTTATTTTCACACAGGTATGGTGTGTAGCATAACTGAATTTATCTGTGTGGACTGAACACAAGTGAAGATTAGAGTTACCGAAAGTTCGGTACTCTATAATATGGTACGGTACTTAACAGCATTATTTAAACAAGAGTTTTATTTTACTATTTGTAGGTATGAAGGACGATGCTGGAAACTGGAATTACAATGTAACCGAATGTGAACAACAGTTTTTCTTTTTTTTTTTTTTCACAATTTCCTGATTATATCATTACGTAATATTTTCGTAGAAATGTCATTAATCTGGTAGATGAATTTAGAGCAACAGAGTGTACAGAAAGGAAGAAAAGTGTAAGATGGCCAACAAAGGTGACAGAAGATGCTGTAGAAGATGCTAGAGAAAGGATGCAGCGAGGTCGTAATAAGTCGGTCAAGAAGTTAGCTGTAGAAATTGGGGTTTCTTACGGAAGTGGTCACAAAATTCTCAAGAATAAATTAGGTTAGTAATATGCTGAATAAAGTAGACATTACATAATGTATATAATCGCCTGAAGACTTGAGTTTGTGAAAAAAAATTGTTACTATTCTACTGTTTTTTTTTTATAAAATATTGTAAAGTAATGACCAAACTGAAAATCGTAATACTATATTTCCCTGTAACATAAATGGATACGCTAATACACTACTTTTCTCTCCTCCTATAGCTAGTAAAATGATTTGTTTACATATTGCACTAGCAACTCCAAACTCCTGTAATGGAAGGGGGTAACAGTGTTTCCGAGTATAGCCAGGTTAATGTTAAAAATGTTAGTAAAAATAAAGTGATGTCCCTGTACAAACTGAATAAATTAATGGAAGAATATGGAATGAAAATTTCAACAGAGAAAAGAAAGACAAGGCTTTTAAGGGGCAAGATCCAATAAGGAGTAAAATAGTAATACTTTTATTAATAAGCGACACAATTATTGAACAAACTAGCTAATTTAATTGTCTAAGATACTTACTATCCTGTGAAAATTAAAAAGGCGTACATCATAATATTTCAATATTCTTAAGAATAGCAGAAATTATTAACATTTTATTTAAACGCACAAAATCTACAAATAATACTCCTTTTTATGAAGAGTGCACACACACACACACACACACACACACACACACACACAAAAGGAGAAGAGGGGAAGCACTTTGAATATTGTATTAAAATTTATCTTTTCAAGAAATTTAATATGAAATAGCCCAGGGGCGTATACTGGTTAAAGGGTTTGGGCTACCGCTGACCCTATTATTACACAAAATATATCTAACAATTACTTTAATTTTAATTACTATGGTAAAACTAATAATACAAAATTATTACATTATGTTATATTATAAACTTTTTCTTTTGTAATTTCCTTGGGGTACCACCGGTAGCCGCAAAATACGCCCCTGAAATAGCCAAACATATAGGGTAAAGTTGCCTAATTCCGTGATACGTTTTTTTTTCACTAAATGCCACGGGGTTGAGTATCTTGCTAGGAAGTTTACTGATGTCTCAAAAGTAGGCGAAAGATGCACTCTTTCGAGAAAGATGTCTGGCGCTATGGTCGAACGACAAAGCTTTGACTGACATTCAATTTCAAAAAAGTATCTCGGAAATAGGCAACTTCACCCTACATATGAGCTTTAAATAATTGTTTCTTTTTCTGTTATTTACCTGAATACAAAACTACGACACTTCATTCTTATATCATTTGAATCAGCATGAAGAATACAACAAATTTATGAAATAAAATATAGAGTGTACCCGTGTACCATTTGAAAACATGAGCTAACTTTGTGTTTATAACTACCAGTGTAATTGCCAAGTATTCTAAACGGTAAGCTATGGGCAACTCTGTAACGTACGTACGAAGCTATTTTTAGATACACTAAAACACACTTACTTACTTACTTACAAATGGCTTTCAAGGAACCCGAAGGTTCATTGCCGCCCTCACATAAGCCCACCATCGGTCCCTATTCCTGTGCAAGATTAATCCAGTCTCTATCATCATATCCCACCTTCCTCAAATCCATTTTAATATTATCCTCCCATCTACGTCTCGTCCTCCCTAAAGGTCTTTTTCCCTCCGGTCTCCCAACTAACACTCTATATGCATTTCTGGATTCCCCCATACGTGTTACATGCCCTGCCCATCTCAAACGTCTGGATTTAATGTTCCTAATTATGTCAGGTCAGGTGTAACTGTTTTATAAATTCTAACTTTCAGATTTTTGGACAGCAGACTGGATGATAAGAGCTTCTCAACCGAATAATAACACGCATTTCCCATATTTATTCTGCATTTAATTTCCTCCCGAGTGTCATTTATATTTGTTACTGTTGCTCCAAGATATTTGAATTTTTCCACCTCTTCGAAGGATAAATCTCCAATTTTTATATTTCCATTTCGTACAATATTCTGGTCACGAGACATAATCATATACTTTGTCTTTTCGGGATTTACTTCCAAACCGATCGCTTTACTTGCTTCAAGTAAAATTTCCGTGTTTTCCCTAATAGTTTGTGTATTTTCTCCTAACATATTCACGTCATCCGCACAGACAAGAAGCTGATGTAACCCATTCAATTCCAAACCCTCTGTGTTATCCTGAACTTTCCTAATGGCATATTCTAAAGCGAAGTTAAAAAGTAAAGGTGATAGTGCATCTCCCTGCTTTAGCCCGCAGTGAATTGGAAAAGCATCACATAGAAACTGGCCTATACGGACTCTGCTGTACGTTTCACTGAGACACATTTTAATTAAACGAACTAGTTTCTTGGGAATACCAAATTCAATAAGAATATCATATAAAACTTCCCTCTTAACCGAGTCATATGCCTTTTTGAAGTCTATGAATAACTGATGCACTGTATCCTTAAACTCCCATTTTTTCTCCATTATCTGTCGAATACAAAATATCTGGTCAATAGTTGATCTATTACGCTTAAAACCACACTGATGATCCCCAATAATTTCATCTACGTACGGAGTTAATCTTCTCAAAAGGAACACACTAGTTATGGGAATCTCTCAAAAATAATGGGACACTCTGAAAAATCTGCGGACCAGTATTTTAATAATTATGATCACAGTTACGAAATAATTAACAATTTCAATCGAAAATATAATAATAATAATAATAATAATAATAATAATGATTTATTTTAGCTGGCAGAGTTAAGGCCGTAAGGCCTTCTCTTCCACTCAACCAGCAAAAAGTGTATATACATATGCATGAACTTACAAAGAATCCAACAATTTGATTTAGATGAGAGTTACATGTATACAAAAGTTATTTACAAATTAAACAACAAAATACTATGAACTATTAATTAAACACTGAAATAAACTGTGTAGCAGAATTAAACTAAAATACATAGAATGTTAATATATTTCAAATAATATTAGGTAATAGAAAGAGATTATTACGAGACAATTAAAATACAGCACAATCAGGATGATGTCTAAAGAAAAAAGTAACAATGTAGTCAGTGATAGTTTAAATCAGTATGATTGGAGTGAAATGCTAAGAAGGTTCTCTTTTAAGCTGTTCTTAAAGGTGTTTATTGTCTTGCAGCCCCTAATACTTTGTGACAAGGAATTCCATTGACGCGAGGTGGATATTGTAAAAGATGATGAATAACAAGATGTTCTATGAAGAGGTATACTTAGCGTGCCACAGATAAGTGATCTGGTATTTACGTCGTGGTTAGAGTATATATAAGAGAAACGAGACGAAAGGTAATTTGGTGTTGAAGTGTGCAGAATTCGAAAGAGTAAAGACAAAGAGTGTAAAGTTCTACGTTCTTTAAGTCGGAGCCACGAGAGACTTGCGAAGGACGGTGATATGTGATCATACCGTCGGATGTTGCACACGTATCTGACGCACATATTCTGAGCTCGCTGTAACTTGACTGACAATTCAGAACTTAGGTCACTTAACAAAACGTCACAATAATCGAAGTGCGGCGTTACTAGGGTTTGCACTAGGGTAAGTTTTAGTTGCTGGGGCAAGAAGTTTCTCAAGCGACTCAAACAGTGAATGGAGGAACAGATTTTTTTATCGTTTCTTTAACTTGAAAATTCCAACTTAGATTATTATCAAAAAAGAAGCCAAGATTTTTTTACGACAGATGAATAAGGGATTAGCGTGTTGTTAAGGGTAACAACTGAAAGATTACTGTTATTAAGGGAGTTAACTAAACGCTTATGTCCAATAATTATGGCTTGAGTCTTACTTGGATTAAGTGCGAGTCCGAAATTGTAATTTATATAAAATTTATTATTATTATTATTATTATTATTATTATTATTATTATTATGAGATTGCAGTATTAATTTATATCCCATGTTTAAAATTAATTTTGTCAGTCGCTCCGCTCGTACGCCGTTGAAAACTCATCTCGAGAGAGAGCACGGAGCTCGGGGAGAAAGCGAAGTGAGTGAACTGCAACGGCCGAAAGGAAATTTAATGTTTGAGAAGTTTGTGTGTGCCCACGCTACTTTGATGCACGAGTGACCCTCGCTTCTGAATCCAATGAAATGAAGCGCATTTTCCGAGCACAGAAATGAGACATTGTTATGTCAGGCTTGTCATTCTCGCATAGCGGCGCTATCGACCGCAACCAAGGACTGTTGCAATCTGGAAACCAGCACTCCATTGTATTGTTTCACCGTTACCAGACGTGTGTACAGAACAGTTGCCTTAATACACAATAACCATGCGCAAGATATTTTCTAATCTGTCAATCATGTTGTTACGAAATTTTTTCCTGAATTCTATCGATGAAATCTGGGATATATTTCCCCGTCTCTCAGTAGGTATAAAAAGGAACCAATTCACTTTTCCAGTAACGTAATTTCGGAACAGAGGTCACTTGAGCAAGAAGTCTAGAAGTTTTCTTTTTCTTTTTCTTAAAAATAAGCTTAAACTGCATATCGTCGTTGTTCCTGCAATAACTCCTATGTGCAAAATATAACAATTTTCAGTAGGAAGAAAAAATACATTTATTCATCCTATGGCAGCCGTACATAGGAGACTTGAATTCTTACATTTTTGAAACAAACAAATATAATGACATATAGGAGATTTTATTATTTGCTGTACCACTCTTTAAGTTATTTAATAGAGAAAAAATCCGAAAACCGATAAATATGCCACATAGGAGTTATTGCAGGAACAACGATATATAATACCTCTTTGTGTGCCACTTTGTCATGACTTGAGAGCGGTACAATATGAAACATTTTTGCCAAATTACGAAATTGATTTTCCCTTAATAAGAAATGTATATGATATATGGAGGCCAGAGAAAAAGACCGAGACGTAGATGGGAAGATAATATTAAAATGGATTTGAGGGAGGTGGGATATGATGGTAGAGACTGGATTAATCTTGCTCAGGATAGGGATCAATGGCGGGCTTATGTGAGGGCGGCAATGAACCTCCGGGTTCCTTAAAAGCCAGTAAGTATATGATTACGTCTCGTAACCAGAATTTAGTACGAAATGGAAATATAAAATTTGGAAATTTATCCTTTAAAGAGATGAAACAATTCAAATATCTTGGAGCAACAGTAACAAATATAAATGAACTCGAGAGGAAATTAAACGCAGAATAAATATGGGAAATGTCTACTATTATTCGGTTGAGAAGCTTTTATCATACAGTCTGCTTTAAAGAAACTGAAAGTTAGAATTTATAAAACAGTTACATTACCGGTTGTTTTTTTTTATTGGGTTATTTTACGACGCTGTATCAACATCTAGGTTATTTAGCGTCTGAATGAATGAAGGTGATAATGCTGGTGAAATGAGTCCGGGTCCAGCACCGAAAGTTACCCAGCATTTGCTCATATTGGGTTGAGAGAAAACCCCGGAAAGAACCTCAACCAGGTAACTTGCCCCGACTGGGATTCGAACCCGGGCCACCTGGTTTCGCGGCCAGACGCGCTGACCGTTACTATATGACGGAGGGAGTAGGGCAGAAGTAAAAATACACAAGTACTGCTATAGATGTTGCTATGTAGATCCCTTTTTTATATTCCATTGTTGGATATAGAGTTAAACGACACTCTGAAATACAAGCTCATGTCTAGAGCCCGGATTTTAGGCAAAATGCCTTTTTTAAACTGAGTGTATGTATGAAAGATCTATGACAGATAAAAACGTTTCCACATGGACGATAGACCCAATTTTTATTTTGTCTTTTTTCGCCTATTTTAGCTCCCGTCGCCTATTTTAAGGTTAAATGCCGTTTTTTTTAACCTTTTTATATCGTTATTGTACATTTTCTATATTTTCAATGCATTTAAAATAAACCGGATATAAATAATTTCAAGGAAAAAATTGTTCCGGAGCTGGGTATCGACCCGGGACCTTTGGTTTAACGTACCAACGCTCTACCACTGTTCGTTAACAGAAAACCACAATTTAAGTCACACGGAGTTAGTGTGCACTCGAAGTTGGTTGCTTGACGGTTGTCAGCCCACTTTGAGGTCTGTGGATATACAGGGAAAAATTGGATCGGTGTCGGTTAGAGTTCCCGAGTAGCTCAGTGGTAGAGCGTTGGTACGTTAAACCAAAGGTCCCGGGTTCGATACCCAGCTCCGGAACAATTTTTCCCTTGAAATTATTCAAATCAACTTTACAGGGAGTTATACCTGAAATCTTGATTTGCAAACCGGATATAAATTATATCAAAAAACGAAAAAGGATGGTTGTATAAATTAAAAATATATATTCACCTCACACACACGGGAATTTTACTGGAAGCAAGTAAAGAGATAGGTTTGGAAGTAAATCCCGAAAAGACAAAGTATATGATTAGGGCCTATGTCTCGTGACGAGAATATTGTACGAAATGGAAATATAAAAATAGGAAATTTATCTTTTGACGAGGTGGAGAAGTTCAGATATCTGGGAGCAACAGTAACAAATATAAATGATACTCGGGAGGAAATTAAACGCAGAATAAATATGGGAAATGCCTGTTATTATTCGGTTGAGAAGCTTTTATTATCCAGTCTGCTGTCAAAAAATCTGAAAGTTAGAATTTATAAAACAGTTATATTACCGGTTGTTCTTTATGGTTGTGAAACTTGGACTCTCACTTTGAGAAGAGCATAGGTTAAGCGTGCTTGAGAATAAGGTGCTTAGGAAAATATTTGGGGCTAAGAGGGATGAAGTTACAAGAGAATGGAGAAAGTTACACAACACAGAACTGCACGCATTGTATTCTTCACCTGAAATAATGAGGAACATTAAATCCAGACGTTTGAGATGGACAGGGCATGTAGCACATATGGTCGAATCCAGAAATGCATATAGAGTGTTAGTTGGGAGGTCGGAGGGAAAAAGACCTTTAGGGAGGCCGAGACGTAGATGGGAGGATAATATTATAATGGATTTGAGGGAGGTGGGATATGATGATAGAGAATGGATTAATCTTGCTCAGGATAGGGACCAATGACGGGCTTATGTGAGGGCGGCAATGAACCTCCGGGTTCCTTAAGAGCCAGTAAGTAAGTAAGCATTCACCTCACACAAATATTTGCTGAGAATCTTATTCTCCAGCAATACATATGTTTCCAAGAAGTCGTAAACTTTTCTCTCCTACCTATGCCATGTTTTATGTCACTTAACAAAGATGTTTGAACAGTATAACCATCAGTGCTCAGGTCACTTCGGAGTTTACAAGCGAAAGAAAGGGGATGAGTAAAGTATGAAAAGCAAATCTCCAGGTCCCGTTACTGTTGTCGCTTGCACGCACAAGTCACGCGTACTTTGAAGTCTCTAATCCCTTCTCACACTCCTCTTTTTGAGACAATACACAGTCGGCTTTTCCCGATCTCTGAAAGAAAGTAGAGACAGTCCTTCTGAAATAAGTTGTCTTAAGTTTGCTCCAATCACTTCAGTAGAAGTAGAAAGATCTTTTTCCACCATGAAAAACGTTCTCTCTGAGAGGCGGCTCACTATGACAGTTGGCAACTTAAAAAAGCATCTTGTTGTGACATGTAACCAAGGAAAGTGAGTACCGTATGGGATAGTTTATTAAGTATTTGTCTGTTTCCATGAATAATAAATGTCTGTTTCACTGCCTATTTTAACCAAAATAAATACCTAAACATCCGGCTCTACTCATGTTTGTTACTTTGCCCTTGATTTATGGACAGGAAGGCACGCTATTGTTAAAGAATATTAATTTGAAAGCACTTGCGATCAAACCAACAAATAAAGGTGAAAAACTTGGGGCGTTTTAAGACAACTGCACGCCTCAACGGCTCCATTCATGACTGCCCAGGAGAACTTCAACAGCGAGATGCTAACAGATATATACAATTACAGGAGTAGAACTGGCAATAGCATGTAGCTCTTTCCGCGTTCCTTTTGCCGCTTCCACCTTGGGCATGTTAGCCCCGGGGACACTGTCATGCTCGCTGGGCATCTTAGGAACGTGATCATGTTTATGCAGACGAAGAGAGAACGCAGTTTTCCCCTCCTACATAACCATCAGTTTCGAGGTATCAGTTTAAATTACATATTCCTGCTTTAGGGAAAAGTATACTGCAATGAACATAGTTGCTTGGGACACGAGTTCTTGTCTCTCTCAATGTAGAGATAGCAAGGTCTCAGTCTTTACTTAAAGTGAGACAATGTTGAATCAATCAAAGAGCTAAAGGAAGGAAATTACTTACTTACTTACTCACTGGCTTTTAAGCAACCCGGAGGTTCATTGCCACCCTCACATAAGCCCGCCATTGGTCCCTATCCTGAGCAAGATTAATCCAGTCCCTACCATCATATCTCACCTCCCTCAAATCCATTTTAATATTATCTTCCCATCTACGTCTCGGCCTCCCCAAAGGTATTTTTCCCTCCGGCCTCCCAACTAACACTCTATATGCATTTCTGGATTCGTCCATACGTGCTACATGCTGCCTATCTCAAACGTCTGGATTTAATGTTTCTAATTATGTCACGTGAAGAATACAATGCTTGCAACTCTGCGTTGTGTAACTTTCTCCATTCTCCTGTAACTTCATCCCTCTTAGCTACAAATATTTTCCTAAGAACCTTATTCTCAAACACCCTTAATCTCTGTTCCTCTCTCAAAGTGAGAGTCCAAGTTTCACAGCCATACAGAACAACTGGTTATATAACTGTTTTATAAATTCTAACTTTAAGATTTTTTGACAGCAGACTAGATGACAAAAGCTTCTCAACCGAATAATAACTAGCATTTCCCATATTTATTCTGCGTTTAATTTCCTCTCGAGTGTTATTTATATTTGTTACTGTTGCTCCAAGATATTTGAATTTTTCCACCTCTTCGAAGGATAAATCTCCAATTTTTATGGTTCCATTTCGTACAATATTCTGGTCACGAAACATAATCATATACTTTGTCTTTTCAGGATTTACTTCCAACCCTATCGCTTTACTTGCTTCAAGTAGAATTTCCACGTTTTCTCTAATCGTTTGTCGATTTTCTCCCAACATATTCAAGTCATCCGCATAGACAGGAAGCTGATGTAACCCGTTCAATTCCAAACCCTCTGTGTTATCCTGAACTTTCCTAATGGTATATTCTAGAGCGAAGTTAAAAAGTAAAGGTGATAGTGCATCTCCTTGCTTTAGCCCGCAGTGAATTGGAAAAGCATCAGATAGAAACTGGGCTATACGGACTCTGCTGTAAATTTCACTAAGAGACATTTTAATTAATCGAACTAGTTTCTTGGGAATATCAAATTCAATAAGAATATTATATAAAACTTCTCTCTTAACCGAGTCACACGCCTTTTTGAAATCTATAAATAACTGATGTACTGTACCTTTATACTCCCATTTTTTTCCAATATCTGTCGAATACAAAAAATCTGATCAACAGTCGATCTATTACGCCTAAACCCACACTGATGATCCCCAATAATTTCATCTACATATGGAGTTAATCTTCTCAAAAAGATATTCGACAAAATTTTGTACGACAACAAAAGTGAAATTCCTCGAAAGTTACTACAGTTAGTCTTGTCCCCCTTCTTAAAAATAGGTACGATTATGGACTCCTTCCATTGTTCTGGTACGTAATTACGTAATTTGAAAGTACATGAGCGCGTTCCTTGAAGGAAATTTGGGGCTGTGGGGAGAATCTGTGTGAGCACCAAGCCGAGTGGCCACTTGTCTCGGGATCTAGCGGATTCGTCACAAATTACAGGTCACACGGGAAATTTGTCATACATTACATAATCGCCACCATACAATTTGTCACATATTATATAGTCGTTACCATACAGATTGTCATCTATCACGTATTCATCATTGCAAAATTAGTCACGTATTAAGTATTTGTCATCTGGCAATGTCACATACTATACGGCGTATTCGTCATCGACAATATTGTATTTACTAGACATGCGTGACTAACTAGTTACCCTAATCTTTACGCAATTAATTAGTAAGATGCATCAAGTCTATAATAATATACTACTCATTTGTCTTTGAGTTGCCAGACAACGGACGAATTGGTGATCTTCTTCAAGGTTTAGGTCTTCATCGTTGAGTCGCTTAAGTCAGTTTGATGCTGTCCTACCATTGACCATAATCTTCAAAATTCTACACTGACTGTACCTTAAACAGTTAAAAAAGCTTATCTACGAGTAAATGTACACAGCTAATTGGATGGAGATACGCAACAATAAACAAACCGACATTTTGAAAAACAAATTTATTATTATTTGTGCTATTTCTTTTTGTAACATTACGAATGTTACAATACTTCTTGCAAAAGATATTTAATAAATAACCAAATTTACTTCAATGGTGAATATCGAGTAAATTTGTTTTTGTCGGTTGGTCTCTTATACCGCAACTCCGTCCAATTGCTGTACGGATGTAGGATCTACACGTATGTCAATTTGAACGGGAATAGTAGACCAAGTGTATCTTTACCTAAGCAAAACAATGTCACCGGTCAAACTTTCCAGATCTCTTCCTAATATCTTTTTTAGTTTGTTTAGGAGAGAAAGTCCAAAATTTATCGAGGTGACCTGCATTCATTTTTATAGCATATATCCGATTTTGTTTGTGTTTATTACTTTATTATTTTCTTCTCAGAATGTATGAGATTTGTAGTTCCCATAAAATTTCGTTACTTCTTTTTTAAACTTTTTAATCAGGCTACAACAGTTCTTGTGCACATTCCCTAATGAATTGGCTCGTATCTGCTGAGCGTGAACAAATGCTTGCAATACTTCAGGTTAAATAGCTGTGTATGGTCAGACAGAGACAGTATGCCAAAAGCTATCTTTTCGGTGATAGAGGTACTGGGCTGAAGATATCGAAAACAGATCATTTGCAGAATCACAGAACATTCAGCACTTCAGTTGTTTTATCGTATGAGCAAACTTTAAGATAGGCCCTACTAGAAAATACACCGTGTCCCGCTTAGAGGGATCGAGAAATAAATGCTCACCACTTAAAATCATATGACGATATCGTTGTGATTTACATCTGACAAGATGCAGAAACTGTCGAAGTTCATGTACCAATGGTTTGAAAATAGTTGCATGTTCATGCGCATGCGCACTAAGGTTTATCGTGGAAACAAGTCTGGCGTCAGTCAGTAGAACATTCCGTCATTGGACCATTCTTCATCGCGGCAACAGTAACAGGGAATGTGTATCTGGACATGTTGCAGAACTTTTGTTGTTGATCAACTCCTCCCAGAATCGGTTTTTCAGCGACACAGGGCTCCACCCCATTACTATGGAGCAGTGCGTGGCTTCTTGAATGCAAACTTTTCCAATAGGTTGATCGGAAGAGGAGAACTCTTGTCTTGCCACCTAGGTCAACCGACTTGATGCCCATTGAGCTTCCTCTGGGGCTTTGTGACAAATGTTGTGTACCAACGTGATACAGTTGACATTTTGGAAAAACTGAAACAACGGATTATAAATGCAGCTGCGCTAATCATCCCACAAATGTTATGGAACACTTGGCAGAAGGCTGAGTCCCTTTTGGATGTCTTCAGGGTAGCTCGAGGCGGACACATCGAGTTGCACTGACCATTCTCCGAAACTCGGAGAGTTTTTATATCAAGTTATACAAAAAGTTATGTTATAAAACCATTATTTATACTTTAAATTAGCACTTATTTCTCGATCTCGATCGAGGGACACGATGTATTTCTCTGCCATGTTCTCTTGCCACCTGGGTTGCAGCCTTGCCAGAAAACCTGTAAATACTAGCGACAACAATTTTCTAGCCACTTTAAAAATTCAGTGTTCATGTCTGCGCACGACTGACAACACAAGCTGACAGAGCCGTGTCGAGCAGCACAGAATTCGCAAAACGGTAAATATTTCCACACAGCGTTAACTCTTGCGGAAACCCAAAACAATACGGAAGATTAAGAGGAAACAAGCATGAACTTGTACCTGATCAGGAGCTGATAGTCTCCAACTTGTGACTGCCATGCGTGAAGAGTACATGCAAAAATAACTGGCAAGATTTTCACATTCATTGTTCTCTCCGCTTCAACGTCGGTGGCACAGACTAAGGGGAATATAAATGTGTTAAATTTCAGAGGAAATTGCGTGAAAAGGAAATGAAAGGCCCAGGATAAGTTTGCGGCGAGCCTGTTAACAGTGTAACAGTATAGCTGGAAACACATTATTGCCACGGCATGTGTTCTCCTGTGAGATCATATAAGTTGGAAGGCACGTGCTGTGTCGCGTTGTGTGCACATTATCGCCACGCCATGTCACTTTACACTAAACTTACAATCTGTTCAGTCGCTATTTTATTCAGTAGCTTTCTGTAGCAGATGGAAGGTGAATGGGTTAGTAGTTCCAGTAGTTCTTCAGAGTTTGAAGAAGACATCGAAAATGCGGCTGCGGCTGTTATCATTCAGGAAAGAAGGTGTTGGAAGTGGGTGCATGATATAAACTTGAAACGGGAGGAATCTGGTGAATTTCATACTTTGTTTAAGCAACTAGAAGAAGACTCACAACGTTTTCATATGTACTTTAGAATGCATAAAGAAGAATTTGAATTTATTCACTATCAAATAAAAGAGAAAATACAGAAACAGAACACTCAATTTCGAATAGCAGTTAACACTCGAGAATATTCATTTTATCAATAGAATTATTTTGTGCTTCTCGATTCTTTCCTTTTCTCGTGTTCAAGTTGTTTAAATTTGGACAATCTGGATTATTACGCGTTATTCCTTGTCCAAATTCCAGATCTTGAGAAGCAGTGTTTTGAGACGTAGAATCTTCAAAATCAGGGTTTTCAGGTGAAGGGTGAGGAGCAGGCTGTCTGGTTCATCTTGAGGTTCTTCTTGTAAATCCTCTAAGTTGTCATGTGTCCTAAAATAAAAAGTATATTTTACTGAAAACTAGTAATATAAAAGACGACCTTAATAACTAAATAGTTATTTATACTCACTTCCGATTTTCCAAATATGGCAAAAGGAAAGACATCTGCTGTTCAAATTTCCAGGGTGCAAATTTCCTAGCTGCCTGACCAGACTTTTTATTACGGCGTCTATTCATTGCTTGAAGGAAGCTTTTTCTTAGTTTTTCCCAAATTTCCTTTCCCGTCATAGCTGTAAAAATTAAAAGTGTTTGTATAATTAATGCTAACCTCGCATTTTTTATACTCACTGTATCACTGTTCTCTACGTACAAAAAAAGTTTCATTGTATTTAGAAATTTTAAGGTCAATTTTCTCTATATTTCGGTCGATTTGAGATGGAATAGCTCTTGGAAATAAGTTAACATACAGTACTCACCGCTTATATTCATCTCTTCCTATTTCCTCCCAAGCTTCTTTTCTCATGTTTAAGTCTCTGTAATTGGATGACTTAAAATTATACATAAATTCATATTGCCTTACTTTTTCAATGATATATTCCTCCATAATGAACCTGCACGTGCTCTCCACCGTCCAACAATGGCCGGTGCGACAGAAAATCTAAACGTGATGGCACGAGTGCTACACAGGAGAGGACGTGGCGTCCGTGGCGTGGGAATAGTGTGATTCTAAGCAACGTAAATAAATGGAGAAAACGAATACCACACATTGAATGCAGAACGTGACAGCACAGGAAATCACATTTCGTGCCGTGCCGTGGCAATAATGTGTTTCTACCTTATAAGATGCAGCGAATGTTGGATTCTACGTTACGAGACATCTACTGAAAATTTTTAACTATAAATTCCAAGAAATTTAATTATACCGTAGGCCAGTGGATAAAGAAGGCGTCGTGTACTACGAATTGCTTCACAGGAATGTAACCATAACTGCTGAAATTTATTGTCAACAACTCAATTAAAGGAAAACGATCGGGAAAACTGAATCAACTGTTGCTGCAACACGATAATGCAAGTCAGTACTCCGCTAACATGACTAAAGCAGCCATCCAGAAGCTTGTTTATTAATTGATTCCACATCTCCCATATTCTCCCGATCATGTCCCTCAGATTTCCATCTTTTCCGTTCTCTATCACAATCTTCAAGGGAACTTATTAATTTCTGCCTTCTATTCACCTTCATTAAAACTTTTG
This sequence comes from Periplaneta americana, assembly GCA_025594305.2. Taxonomy (NCBI): domain Eukaryota; kingdom Metazoa; phylum Arthropoda; class Insecta; order Blattodea; family Blattidae; genus Periplaneta; species Periplaneta americana. The sequence continues at coordinate 129,700,388 of JAJSOF020000011.1, read as the reverse complement.
TCGCAGAAAAAAAAAACGGTATGAACTTTTGATTCAATCCAGTATTTGCATATACCGGGACATCATTTTATTTTTACTAGCATTTCTAATTGTAACCTGGCTATACCTTTGGATTAACGGTTGAGAACCGGAAAAGCTGTTTGCTACCCCCTTCCCGACCAGAGTTTGATGATACTGGCGTAAAATACGAGTAAATCACTTTACTAGGTATAGGAGGGAAGCAAAGTAGTTCATCCATTTACGTAAACTAGGAAATATCACGATTTTGAGTTTGATAATTTTCATTAAGTTTTTCTTTAATATAGTACAGTATTAACAATAAGTGTTTTTACTCATGAACTGAGTTATCTATGAGGACGTATTCATTATACAATGTATATGGGTATTATGCTGTCTACAGCACATTAGCGTACAATATAGAGTGAATTTAAATTGAAAAATAATCATAATATGGATATTTAGACACATTTTTGGAAATGTTGACCGTTAATTTCGATAGAGGCTTCAGTTCTTTTGTGCATATTATCTCACTGTAGACTATTTCATGTTGAAATAATTCTGTACATACTCTATAAAAGAGTACCTTACGTACTGTAAATTCAATCTTCACTTCTGCCCGATCCGAAAAGATAAAATTACTCAGACATGCTATCTACTGTCCGTCCAAATGGTTATGTTGCAGGATCGTAGAAAGGGGAAGAAATCATGTTGACAGTTAATTACTTAACAAGGCCCTTTTATTTAAGTCATTTTAAACAGTTGTATAATATTACGTAGACGTCCAATTCCTAACAGAAATTAATGTTTTCAGAAAAGAGCTAAAGCAGCCCACCCACTAACCTTTACAGAGGGGTGAGTTGAAGCAGGTGGGGGAAATCGGGATGCGACGTAAGCCATCGGACGCACAGTATCTGTGCGAAAATATGATTCAATAATGAATGCTCTTTCTTCACTGGAAAACGCGACCATATTTCTGGAACGTGCTATACTCACTAACTGAATACTGTTTAAAACGGCCGTAAGGCGACTTCGACTGCATATGCGGCCTTGGTACTGTGTGCAGGACGGTTGAACTTCATTGGTAGAAGGGGTAGGAGTGAAGTACATTAAAAAACTCAGGTACAATAAAAATTGAAGTAAAAATAAAATGATGTCCCTGTATAAATCTATATATATATATATATATATATATATATATATATATATATATATATATATATATATATATATAATTTCAACTGGTAATGGAAATTAAGGAAAAACGGCTGAACGGATTTTAATAAATGACCCGTCATTTTGAAGCTTGGGACCCAAAATTTTTCAGAAAAATAGTAGTTTTCAGTGAAATTTCAGTTTTCCTACATCATTTTCCTATTTTTCAAAATCCATCTGTCGTCAGTTTTCAGAAATAATGACTTTTAGGGAATAAAACAAAACACAAACACACTACAATAAACAATATCACACGAAGGATACGACATATTTAGAGTTCAGATGGCTCAGATTCTCTGACATCATAATACCAATATGTCGATCTTCGTTTGTGTAACTTTTTCAGAATGCTTCTGTAATATTGGTTATTAAAAACTTCAAGATTTACTAAAAAAAATTACTGGTCAGATTCTCTGGTGTGTAATTTTCTGAGTACAGCTGTCTGTGTATTGGATATTAAAAACTACAAAACTTAAGAATGTTTGATGACATTATTACCATTAAAAATTAAATATTATTATAGTGAATGCCATGATGTGTGTATTTGTAACTTATTATACAGATTGATGCTTTATTGATGATGTGAAAGTGAGATCTTTTGGGGTTACATAAGTAGGCGTAGAGAATATCTGAAGTTAGATCTTCATTTCTATAATATTTACTGAGTGACGGCTATATAATAGTCTATACAAAACTTAAGTAAGATAATATTGTTATTAAAATGAAATATTTTTATAGTTATTAATCAATATATTTAATGAAACTCAAGAACTGAAGATGTATAGGTTCAATAAAAATATTTAGCACAAAGAAAACCATTCAGAGGGATATGTTTCATTATTATGGAAGCAAATAACTTCCAAAAATGTCTGGTATTCTTCAATGGAAAAAATTTTGAAAAATTTTAATTTGAACTTCTAATGGATTTAGTTTGCAGCATTCGCTGCACAAGCCACTAGTATTATTTATTTTAATTCGTGCACATTTTCAATTACGCTATGCATATTCAGAGGGGTGAAGCCCATAGTTATTTTGGAGGTGTTGTTGTTTTCTAATGCCAGGCGTTTGACAATAAAGTCATTTGACCTCTTGCACTCCAATATTTTTCAAAGATATCATCATGGTCAGCCACTGAAGCACAGATTTTGAGGTGTTCCGAATCCATTTCTTGGTTTGAGTTGCACAATGGGCAGTTAGGGGACTGATATATTCCAATTCTATGCAGGTGTTTGGCCAAACAATCATGGCTTGTTGCCAATCTAAATGCAGCTAAAGACGATTTTCGTGGTAAATCGGGAATTAACTGTGAATTATGATGCAGAGAGTTCCATTTTTTCCCTTGAGATTGTGTTATCAAATTTTGTTTGTTGAAGTCTAAGTATGTAGATTTAATAAATCTTTTCACAGAGTAATATGTAGATTTAGTAACAGGTCTGTAAGTAGCAGTGCTGCCCTTCTTTGTTAGTGCATCCGTATTCTCGTTTCCCAGGATTCCACAATGGGATGGTATCCATTGGAATACAATTCTTTTATTGAGTGATATTAATTGAGATTATGGTGGAGGTAATACGAAGGGAATGACTCTATCCGGCAATATCCCTCCTCTGTACTATAGTCCTCAGACTGGCAGAGTACGGATTTCAAACTGGACGTACTGTAACTGCATTATATTGTTATTCACGAGACCCAAGCATACAACATTTTGTGAACCTGGTAAACACGTACTTAAACGCGTGTCACTTGTCCATTCAAGGAAAAGTCCAGAGACGTTAGCTCCCGATTTCATGCAAGATGTTTTTCTAAGATCTAAGCGAAGCTGTGAGAAATGACGGAAGTAAATGAAACGCAGTTTCACTTTTTAAAACGGCACAAGAACAGGATGAATTTAAAAACAAGTGGAGAATTTATAGCAAGTGAGAAAACAAATCCCACGGCCTCCCGCCGATTGCAATGTCAGTGCGTCGACCTATAGTATGTTGTACGTACCTGGCAGAACGTCGTAAATTGCCCGCATCGGCAGAGCGTTGCCCCGCCATTATAGAAAACAGGACATTTTGCAGAGAATGTTCAGTTCAATTTTACTACCCATTACCAATATTACAGAATATGAATAAACATTGAGTTATTTCATAGCGAGACTAACGCGGAGATATTGTACCAAATAAGTCACAAGATTTTATATAGACCGGTACCTTCATTTCCCATAACTATGATCCAGGAACACAACTATGGGACAATCAAATTTTTTACTCCATAACGTAGTACCTCGTTTATCTATATTTTTGCTGTACTGTAGTTTGAAGTCAAGTCTACGAACGATCTATGTTACTTCCACAATTCAAATTCAAATTTATTCACAATTGAAATGATACATATGAATATATACCCGAAATGAGCATATGCTCGTGCTCGGGTACAGTCCAGTAGTCTACATAAATTTTACAGAGATTAATAATAATGTTGATGATAGAAATAATAGTAACAACAACAATAATAATAAAACAAAAATATTTACAATAATAAAATAAATACTAAGACGGATAAAATAAAATATAAAACCACTTAGCGAGAGTTAACACAACTTACATAAGCATATAATAACCAGAAAAAAAAATGAACTCGAAAATCAACAGAAAAGTTCGTTGAATCGCAGACGACAGCAACCGCCGTATTGACATTGTGTTATGCATTATTGGTAGTAGGGGGAAGCCGAAGGTCTACGTAACTGCCGTTCTGTTCGAATCTTCTCATACAATCATGGGGAGTTAATGCTGAAAAACAAAATGTCTACGAGTCAAACTGTTCTTTATTACCAGGATAAATACAAATAATACTGAAATATATTAATCAAGTTTCAGTTATAGATCTCCCCTTTTGTGCAAGAGGTATTCATATCAAAATATTTTATGAAAGGCGGGGAAAATATAAATTTCAATAACTCTCCAGTGACAGAGATAGTGACAAGTGCAATGAAGTGTATCTGTGGCGATGCTAAGAAATCATTTATTGGAGATATACGCTGTTATTAAGAAAATTATCTATTTATATTTATTACAAAAATGTTCTTTGAATGGTTGTATCGTGGACCATAGTTGTGTTCCAGGATCATAATTATGGGAAATGACGGTACTTATTTTTGTCCACGATGGCTACTCGAATTTCTCGACATTGTACCAATAGTCCTGTAGGACTTGCCGACACTGTGACTCGCTTTACCATCACAGATAGCCACCATGATGTGCTGTACAGGAGAACTCTGTGTGGCAAAGGAAGAGTAGGCCTATAATACGTGGTACAGTCATTAAGTTCTGACACTGACGCCTGAAGGGTAGGCACCCACAAGAATCTGGATGTCTCAGAAGATGCCGCGTGATACGGCGTACACTTAAACAGATCGACATCCTCCCTCAATATAGTCGCCGTTGGCCGCTATGCACGTCTGCCAACGTTGGTGTAGCTGCTGGAAGCACCGCTGAAAGATGTTGGCAGGAAGATGCCGTACGGCTTCTCTTGTGGCAGTCATGACCTTTTCGGCCGCATAAAAATTACGCCCAAGTAGGATTGATTTTATGAGGGGAAAGAGAAAAAAATCGCATGGTGCGAGATCAGGTGAGTACGGAGGGTGTGGCAAAACAGCGACCTGTTGCCTTGCAAGTTCCTCTTGGACAAGGATGGAGCGATGTGCAAGGGAGTTGTCTTGTAGCAACAGCCAATTCTTCCTATGCCAAAGCTCAGGACGCTTACGACGAATTGAATTGAGTAAACGGCCAAGAATCTCTTTGTAGAGGATCTTGTCTACAGTTGCACCTTGTGGGATGAATTCTATGTGAAAAATTCCATTTGAATAAAAAAACTGTTAAAGCATCACCTTGCCTTTTGACCTATCTTGTTGCGGAATTTTCTGTCGTGGAAATAATGGCGTTTTCCAGGTGGCGGATTGTCGCTTCAGTTGCGGATCGTAAAGGAAACACCATGTTTCGTCTCCAGTTATGGTCGGTTATAGCAGTTTCGCTTAATTTCCGACAGAACGTGACGTTTGCCCGTTGCTCAAACTGCAACATACTCGAGTTCCGACGCGCGCATTCAAATCACCGTCACAACAATGACCGTAGTTCTGCTTACACTATATGCACGTAACTGTATGTTGCTGGGACGAGAGACTAACTGACAAGGTACCATATCATGGCGCCACCTATCCGTTCTAGTGCACCACACCGCCACTATGCCCTCAGTCTCAGAACTTAATGAATGTACCACGTACAAGGTTGAAATGCTATAAGGAAAATGGGAATAACCCACTAATTACATGAACAGTTTCAAATTTTACAATGTCCTATATTTTATAAAAATCTGGTTTTATTACTAGGCTACTGTATTAAAATAGGATGACCAAGCTGTAATTAAACATTTGGAAGGCAATTTACAAAGGGGATTTTTAAAACTGAAAACATAGCAAAGAATTTCGGATTAAGGCTGGTTCACAATAAACCGGGAACGGAAACGAGAACGAGAACGGAAATATCGTTAAAATGTATTTAAATGTGAGAATTCACAATAGTTAATTGTGAATTCTCACACTTAAATACACTTATTTTAACAATATTTCCGTTCTCGTTCTCGTCGTTTCCGTTCCCAGTTTATTGCGAACCAGCCTTTAGAAACATCACCAGAAAAATGTAAAATATTGACATTATCAGTGAATACCCAACAAGAACTAAACTCATTCATTCATTCAAACATAGTTTCGGAGTCGGAACATAATGTAGGTTCCCCCTACCGGGACTTTAAAAAAATTAAATTATGGTTTCTTTAACAACTCTCGCAATTGCAGAGGTTATATCAGCGTCGCCGGTGTGCCGGAATTTTGTCCCGCAGAAGTTCTTTTACATGCCACTAAATCTAGTGACATGAGCCTGTCGCATTTAAACACACTTAAATGCCATCGACCTGCGCAGGGATCGAACCCGTAACCTCGAGCACAGGTCAGCGCTATACCGACAACGCTACCGAGACTGACTCGGGGCTTTAACTACCTACAAGAATTTACTTACACTTATTTGTTGATAGGGGGACAGGGACAAGTGGTAAGCTCAAACGCCACCTAGTATGTAATTAAGGTATTACTATGACGCGAAAGAGGAAAAATTTAGTCCAGACACTCTAATTTAAGTTTGACGGTCTTTAACGTGCCGGAAAACACGGCTTAAAGTCCATCCCAGAGGACATGGGCTCCAAATTTTTGCGTCCTGAAAAAAACCAATCGACCCCAGCCGAGTTTGAACTTGCAGCTCTTGGGCCAAAAGAGCGCTTTACCCCTAGACCACTGGGGGCGACTACTAAATAATAATAATAATAATAATAATAATAATAATAATAATAATAATAATAATAATAGAAGTTTGGGACAAGCGAACACATTCGAATATTTAGGCTTTGACATATTATCTCATGAAAACGAGAAACATGTCCATACAAGGATTTTAAACAAGACTTCAAAACCTGATTTGGTACAAGAATTCTCTAGACTCGAATCTGTAACACGTTGGTCCTGCCTTCTCACCTACATGGAAGTGAAATTTGGACACAAAGACAAAAAGAAAAATATAAACTACATTAATTTTCGGAAAATAGCAGTATATTATCCGACAAATTAGATTTATTCCGATTTTAATGTTTTTTTTTAATTGAACAAATGAATCTCCTAGAATCAAACTGCACTTTCTCAAAATTATGAAATAAGCTTATGTGATTAAGGTATGTTTCTGTGCAGAATTTTGCAGGGAATGTGATAAACTGCTCGTTTGGAGTCTAACTGGAAATTGCCGCCTTAACTTCAGTAGTAAAATCTCCGTGTGGAGTCTAACTACACTAGTTTTTCGTCTTTTGCGACAAATCGCATTTTTAATGAAGTACAGTTTGACTCTAGGCGACTCAAATATATAAATACACAGTATTAATATATTACCATAAAAATCGTCAAAAGTATAGACAAGAACCACATGTTCATTCAACCAGAAGAAATTTGACATGTCCTTCAGCTGAACCTAAATGTTACACAGCCACTGGAATAAATCATAGCCAGAGTTACGGACTTAGGTTATAAAACTCTATTTTGATAATAAATCTAGACCTAGGTAATTTTAAATTTGATATAGTGAAGAATCAAATTAAACAAATTGTTTAATATTCATGTCCTCATTTTCTTTTTATTATTATCAAAATATATTTTTTTTCGAACTTATATTGTGATCTTGATTTGGTTCTCTGATTTTTATACTGTTTTGTAATATTATTGTATTAAATTTTGTACTTTTATTGTCTTTTAGTACAAAACTTTTACTTGCACAAACTGCTCCCGAACACGGGCTTGTTCAGACGGGTGTCCGCAATTTCATTCTGTGTATTAATTTTGAATTGTAATATGAAGAAATAAATACAATATAATACACCAGTGTTTCTCAAACTTTTTTGAAGTGAGAACCACTTTTTAAAGTCAGAACAGTTCCGCGAACCACCTTACTCTTGTTCCCTTCGAAAGCTAATTTATCATTTTCATAGCATATTTTGATACCAGTATACTTATATTTTTAAAAATGAATTAAGGTTCGGTACTTTGTTCCTCTGTTATGAATTTGGATGGTCCCTGGCTGGGTTACAGGCGCGGCGCCAGATGTGCAGGGAAAAGAAGGGCGAGAAACACCACGTGTATAGTGCTTTAAATCCCTCTTTTGTTGCTGAGAGTAGAGTGGGAAGTCGATAGACGGGTATGGTAATAAATTTAATAAAATGACAGTACTGGGAGAAAAAGTGAAATTCGATTGCCATGTGTCATTTCCAAACTCTGAGATCTTAAGATATAGTGTGATAAGCAATTCGTTTGAATTTTATTTTTCCTTCTGTCTTTTTTGAAGGACCACAAGGGCAAACCACGAGGACCACAGGTGGTCCGCAGACCATAGTTTGAGAAACGCTGTAATACACTGTTTGACCATAAAGGGAATGAAGAAATATTAGAATAATTAGGAGCTGAATCAGTAGAAATTAAAATACAAACATGTAAAAGCAATTGGCTACAACACGTTTCAAGAATAAGTGGCAACAGAATAATGGAATTGCACATCAAGAGAAAGGAGACGGACGACCAGCAAGACCTTTGAAACGACTACTGGATGAGGCCGAAATAGGTCTTTGAAACGGATCTACAATAAGACCTATTTCATGAATTGAAATTATGATTTAAATAATATCTATGTCACAAAAACTCGTTAATAGTCATACTACCATAAAATGACGTTATGGCTAACGGAGTTGACTAGGTTGTAAAAATGTGCAACGCATAAATAGAGTACTGCAATAAAAGCAATCGGGAAATACGCGGGCACACAATAAACTTAAGCTAATGTATATTTTATTACCATAATCGTGAGAAAACCCATCGTTAAAGTTAAGGTATGCACAGACATAGGCCTGTCATGTCGCTTTGCGAATGGTACGTTAATATACAGAATGATCCGAATGTCTATCGACATACTTCTAGTGGTCAAAGAGTACACTTTTAACTAAACAATAGGAGGTAAGAGACTAATGGTCAGAAGCCAATTTATTACTGTTCGCAAGACACAAAATAACTTATACTCTTACTTGAAAGATAATTATATTGTTTTTATTTCCTAATTTAAAAGAAATTCACACAAACATAATTGTAAAATAATACGTAGGAATGACCATGCAGTGTCTGAAAGTTTCTAACAAGTTGTGTATTTATAAAACGCTGCTCTAGATGGAGGTATATCATATTCTTCATCTGAATTCTGCCTAACACTTTCAGCATTCTCCGTCTTCCAGAAGTCTATTGTTGATAAATTACCAACCATAATAATAATTATCTGATCTAAAAATATCACGATGGCAACATCAAGACCTACAATAGTCACAGCTTGTGTTATTTGTACTGATATAGGTTTATCATAACATAAAATAGTGAAAAGGAAGATTAACAACTGTGTACCTACTTTTATAGTGAGGATCACATAAGAGCAATTCCCAAAAGGCTAATTCGACCGTCTCTTCAGTGTTGCCAACTAATACCAGATATCACCAAAAGAGTGTAAAATCATATCATGTACTATAATAATAATAATAATAATAATAATAATAATAATAATAATAATATAGTATTAACAATAACGATGTCTTACTTATTTACCACAAGGAGGTATTGGGAAGGTATTTTCTAAATGGTTCAATAATGTGAAAGAGTATATTTTCCTTCTGTGGACCTCTCGCACATTATGTTAGTAGTTAGCAGATTAGTGTATGATCTAATATTAAGACATATTTTGTCTGACAACATGAAATTCATTGCTTTGATTAAACAGTTTACGATTCACGAGACCTAACCTAAAATGTATTTTGTTTGATCACGTGAAATGATTAGTACGAATTCCGAAAATGAATGTCACTTTGAAATATATGCTTAAGAATACTTACTCCATTATTGTAATAAAAGTCTAAACAAGAAAGAAATTAATTAAAATGTGAATAGTATTTCTATCGACTACCCAAGGGCATGTATCACACGAAATATGTTATATTTATTTACACTTAGCCTACTTCACTATAATCTTGAATTGTGACCACAACATAAAGCAACACATAAAATAACTATTATGTATTAATATTAATACTGATATTAATTAATTATTAGTGTGTTCAAATTTCACTAGCTTCCAGTAATCGGCTCAGAAATTTAGAACAATTTTAATTTTCAGAATTTAAACTGCCGACAACTTGTGTCATTGCTGAAAATATAAGTTATAAAATCACTACCAGTCGTAGATTTGTCAGTACCGAAATTCGAAATGAAGTTGGCAAAAGAAACTTCAACCTTCAAGCTAGAAAATCACCATAATTCACTAGCATATGTAATAATGGCGGAAAAATGGTTAGGTTTCACCGTTAGAGTATGAAGTAAGCTGACCCGGACTATAATCATCGCGGTATAGGCCTATAAATAACCACCGTAGTTCTAACGTGTTGTATAATAAATTAATGAATGAATACTGAGGACACCTCGTAGAAAAACTTACACACACCTGCAGTGAATTCGTGTACTAGTTTAAGAAATATCTGCGCTCAAACGAACATCCCGGAAGTTAGAATCATGGGCGAGCACGAAAGTTACACGACGTGCGGTCATTATTCACGACCGACCCTGCCGGGCGGTCCCTGCTTGGCCCACCAGCTCAAACAGGAATCTTTAATAACATCCGTCATCACGCCACTCTGCGAAGACGATGACGGCCCGCTTAATCACTTTGCGTTTCTTCATCCTGTCTTTATACGTAACCAATGCAACGCCGATTTAATACTGAACAGGTTCACACGCTGTAGATCATGAATATCAAAACCTTGTGTCAATATAGTCCATCCAACTCAGAATTAGAAAGAAATTGTGTTCACGCTGTAAGGCAGCATTCTTGTCAAGTTGTACAGGCAGCAGTTAGCGTGGTCTGCTGCCCAAGAAGTCATATAATTCAATCAATATATAGTCCATAGTCAATATAGTCCATCCAACTCAGAATTAGAAAGAAATTGTGTTCACGCTGTAAGGCAGCATTCTTGTCAAGTTGTACAGGCAGCAGTCAGCGTGGTCTGCTGCCCAAGAAGTCATATAATTCAATCAATATATAGTCCATAGTCAATATAGTCCATCCAACTCAGAATTAGAAAGAAATTGTGTTCACGCTGTAAGGCAGCATTCTTGTCAAGTTGTACAGGCAGCAGTTAGCGTGGTCTGCTGCCCAAGAAGTCATATAATTCAATCAATATATAGTCCATAGTCAATATAGTCCATCCAACTCAGAATTAGAAAGAAATTGTGTTCACGCTGTAAGGCAGCATTCTTGTCAAGTTGTACAGGCAGCAGTCAGCGTGGTCTGCTGCCCCAGAAGTCATATAATTCAATCAATATATAGTCCATAGTCAATATAGTCCATCCAACTCAGAATTAGAAAGAAATTGTGTTCACGCTGTAAGGCAGCATTCTTGTCAAGTTGTACAGGCAGCAGTCAGCGTGGTCTGCTGCCCAAGAAGTCATATAATTTAATCAATATATAGTCCATAGTCAATATAGTCCATCCAACTCAGAATTAGAAAGAAATTGTGTTCACGCTGTAAGGCAGCATTCTTGTCAAGTTGTACAGGCAGCAGTTAGCGTGGTCTGCTGCCCCAGAAGTCATATAATTCAATCAATATATAGTCCATAGTCAATATAATCCATCCAACTCAGAATTAGAAAGAAATTGTGTTCACGCTGTAAGGCAGCATTCTTGTCAAGTTGTACAGGCAGCAGTCAGCGTGGTCTGCTGCCCCAGAAGTCATATAATTTAATCAATATATAGTCCATAGTCAATATAGTCCATCCAACTCAGAATTAGAAAGAAATTGTGTTCATTCGCTGTAAGGCAGCATTCTTGTCAAGTTGTCAATATAATCCATCCAACAGGCAGCAGCATTCTTTCAAGCGTGGTCTGTCTGCCCCAGAAGTCATATAATTCAATCAATATATAGTCCATAGTCAATATAATCCATCCAACTCAGAATTAGAAAGAAATTGTGTTCACGCTGTAAGGCAGCATTCTTGTCAAGTTGTACAGGCAGCAGTCAGCGTGGTCTGCTGCCCCAGAAGTCATATAATTCAATCAATATATAGTCCATAGTCAATATAATCCATCCAACTCAGAATTAGAAAGAAATTGTGTTCACGCTGTAAGGCGGCATTCTTGTCAAGTTGTACAGGCAGCAGTTAGCGTGGTCTGCTGCCCCAGAAGTCATATAATTCAATCAATATATAGTCCATAGTCAATATAGTCCATCCAACTCAGAATTAGAAAGAAATTGTGTTCACGCTGTAAGGCGGCATTCTTGTCAAGTTGTACAGGCAGCAGTCAGCGTGGTCTGCTGCCCCAGAAGTCATATAATTCAATCAATATATAGTCCATAGTCAATATAGTCCATCCAACTCAGAATTAGAAAGAAAGAAATTCTTGTGTTCACAGTCAGCGTGGTCTGCTGCCCCAGAAGTCATATAATTCAATCAATATATAGTCCATAGTCAATATAGCAGAATTAGAAAGAAATTCTTGGCGGCAAGTTGTACAGGCAGCAGTTAGCGTGGTCTGCTGCCCAAGAAGTCATATAATTCAATCACAGCTGAGGAGCGGACACAAACACTGGATTTACTGTAACATTAGTTCTTCTGAACGTGAAGTTTATTGGAATATCGCTACTCTTCTGAAAGCAAGCGAGGTTTATTGTAACATCTCTCTTCTGAACGCGAGTTTTACTTTAACATTGCTAACTCTTCTGAACGCGAGGTCTACTGTAACATCGCTAAATGTTCTGAACGTGAGTTTACTGTAGTCTTACTTACTTACTTATTGGCTTTTAAGGAACCCGGAGGTTCATTGCCGCCCTCACATAAGCCCGCCATTGATCCCTATCCTGAGCAAGATTAATCCAGTCTCTACCATCATATCCCACCTCCCTCAAATCCATTTTAATATTATCTTCCCATCTACGTCTCGGCCTCCCCAAAGGTCTTTTTCCCGCCGGCCTCCCAACTAACACTCTATATGCATTTCTGGATTCGGCCATACGTGCTAAATGCCCTGCCCATCTCAAGCGTCTGGATTTAATGTTCCTAATTATGTCAGGTGAACAATACAATGCGTGCAGCTCTGTGTTGTGTAACTTTCTCCATTCTCCTGTAACTTCATCCCTCTTAGCCCCAAATTTTTTTTCTAAGAACCTTATTCTCAAACACCCTTAATCTCTGTTCCTCTCTCAAAGTGAGAGTCCAAGCTTCACAACCATATAGAACAACCGTTAATATAACTGTTTTATAAAATTCTAACTTTCAGATTTTTTGAAAGCAGACTAGATGACAAAAGCTTCTCAACCGAATAATAACAGGCATTTCCCATATTTATTCTGCGTTTAATTTCCTCCCGAGTGTCATTTATATTTGTTACTGTTGCTCCAAGATATTTGAATTTTTCCAACTCTTCGAAGGATAAATCTCCAATTTTTATATTTCCATTTCGTACAATATTCTGGTCACGAGACATAATCATATACTTAGTCTTTTCGGGATTTACTTCCAACCCTATCGCTTTACTTGCTTCAATTAGAATTTCCGTGTTTTCCCTAATCGTTTGTGTATTTTCTCCTAACATATTCACGTCATCCGCATAGACAAGAAGCTGATGTAACCCGTTCAATTCCAAACCCTCTGTGTTATCCTGAACTTTCCCAATGGCATATTCTAGAGCAATGTTAAAAAGTAAAGGTGACAATGCATCTCCCTGCCTTAGCCCGCAGTGAATTGGAAAAGCATCAGATAGAAACTGGCCTATACGGACTCTGCTGTAATCTAAAATCGCTAAATCTTCTGAATGTGAGTAAGTTTACCGTAACATCGCTAACTCTGAACGTGAGGTCTACCGTAAGATCGCTAAAGTAGTGTTACAGTAAACCTCATGTACATAAGATATTACAGTAAACGATACTTTCAGAAAGTTAGCAATGTTACTGTAAACCTCAGGTTCAGAGGAGTTAGCGATGTTACAGCAAACATCGCGTTCAGAACGGTAAGTGATGTTATTGTGAAACTCACGTTCAGAAAAGTTAGCGGTGTTACAGTAAACCTCGCGTTCAGTAGAGTTAAGACTGGTCCACAATAAACCGGGATTGATAACCAGAACGAGAAATGGAAGCGGAGGACGTGAAGTGAAGATTTTTGATTCACAATAAACAAGAACGGAAACGGTTATGCATATCGATTAGTAGGCTATGTCAATAACGATTTGTAAAGTCGATATTACGCATTCTGATGTTATATGTATAAAATTGACCAATGACGTTCTCTTATGAAAACAAAGCAGTCAACATAAACAAAGGTTAACTAACTACAGAATTTATGACAGAATATTTAAAAATTCAGTTCGCGTGGTAATCTGGTCGCATATACACGTAGCATATTAGATTGAAAGTGATTCTATTGAATTTCTGCGTTAGTTAGAAACGATGCATGAAGAAAAAATTATGTCATGGCCTTCGTGCTACAAAATATGCGACAATCAAATAGCTTTATCATGACAACAGAATGAATCTAGTAGGCTGTGTTCGGAAACGAGAACGGCAAAGTTAAAACTTGGGCAAATTCACGTTCCCGTTCCCGGGCTTCAGCAAGCATTCTCGTTAATTGTGAATGCTCACATTTAAATATATACATTTTAACAACTTTTCCATTCTCGTTATAGTTCTGGTTCTCATTTCCGGTTTTTGTGGACCAGCCTTAAAGGCTAGTTCACAATAAACCGGGAATGGAAACGACAACGAGAATGAGACCGGAAATAATCTTAAAATATAGTTAATTGTGAATGCTCACATTTAAATACATTTATTTTAATATTTCTGTTCTCGTTTCCGTTCCCGGTTTATTGTGAACCAGCCTTAACTCTTCTGAACGCAAGGTTTACTATAACATCACTAAATCTTCTGAACGCGATGTTTGCTGTAACATCACTAACTCTTCTGAGCGCGAGGTTCACTGTAACATAGCTAACTTCTCTGAACGTGGAGTTTACAGTAACGTCGCTAACTCTTCTGAACACAAAATTTACTACGTTAAATCTTCTGAACGCGATGTTTACTGTAACGTCGCCAACTCCTCTGAAGTGATGTTTATTGTGACATCGCTAACCCTGTGAATGGTTTACAAAGACATCGCTAACTTTTCTGAACGCACCATTTACTGTAACATCGCTAACTCTTCTGAACGCGAGTTTACAGTAACATCGCTGAACATGAGTTTTACTGTAACATCGGTAACTTTTCTGAACCCGAGTTTACAGTAACATTGCTAACTTCTTTTAACGCAAAGTTTACAGTAATATGGCAATTTGTGAAAGCATTGTTTATTGTGAAATCGCTAACTGTTCTGAACGCGATGTTTGCTGTAACATCACTGAAGACCTGGTTAATCGTAACGTCGTTAACTCTAATGAACGTAGGGTTTATTATAGCATTGCTAACCATTCCGACGCGAGCTTTACTGTAATACCGCTTATTCTTCTAAAGAGGAGTGTACTATAACAACATTATTAAAGCTGGGCTTGAGTTTTAAACATAATACGATTATTTGTTTTTCCGTCTCTATAAAAGAAAGCTCTGTAATTTGGCTGAACTATATTTGAAGTACCCATTTCCTGATTTTCTCCCTTGTTACATTAATTTACATAATATGCTCATGTTTGTTCATGTCTAAGTAGTGAAGTCAATAAGAATGTGGATTGAGGCTACTGAAATACTGTAATACAGATGACACACTTCTAGAGTTATTACAATTACTGGAACGAGTTCCAAAATACCTTTCTTATTTGTCCGACAGGTGCGTTGCAGTTGTGATAACGTTCCGTGCCGAAAAGTAAATTCAGTGGTGGCATTTCTTGAGTCGCGAGTCAACTCCATAACACACAAGCAGGGCGGAGGAGTAAGGCATGATCTCCCTCCCCTTAGCCATCCCTTGATCATTCAACGTTAATCAGTTTGAATATCCTCCCCTTCCTACTTTTCCCTTTGCTGTGTATTGCGGGCTACATTTTATACGACGTAATCCGTAATCTTTGCCAACCACTGGCCTATGACCTCTAGGGACCATCTTTCTTCAGTATATTCAAGAAAATAAATAAATAAATAAATAAATAAATAAATAAATAAATAAATAAATAGTTAAATAAATAAATAAATAAATAAAATATTCATCCCATGTTGAGTTCGCCTTTTATCTCCGCAATGCCTCACGTATACATACATACAGTATTACTCGACCAAGGCCAGTGGAGTCCTGCAGCCCAGAGCCGTGGCGCTACTGCTCCTGCGTTCGTAATACCGCATCGCGATAGTTCACATTACGCCCGCGACTCCACTCGCCTTGGTCGAAATTTTATGTTTTATTTAACGACGCTCGCAACTGCAGAGGTTATATCAGCGTCGCCGGATGTGCCGGAATTTTGTCCCGCAGGAGTTCTTTTACATGCTAGTAAATCTACTGATATGAGCCTGTCGCATTTAAGCACACTTAAATGCCATCGACCTGGCCCGGGATCGAACCCGCAACCTTGGGCATATAAGGCCAGCGCTATATCAACTTGCTAACCAGGTCGACTCCTTGGTCGAGTAACAGGCCTATATACTCGTTGCATGAATGACTGCCGATTTCGAGAGTCATTGGCGCTGCGTTATACGATACGATCCAGTGTTTATGCTTTAGTTCGCCTACTGGCCGCCGGCAATCATTCCTGCAACGAGTAATACATTACATAATACATACATAAACACATGTGTGTAAACAATTTTTGTAATAAAATATTAAATTTGTCTCTGTTCAATAGAACAACACATGCTGCAATTTCAATAAAACTTCGTGGAAAATATACATAATGATACTACGACATTTGTTGAATAGTGTCACTGTTACAATAAGCCTCATCACTTTTTTTTACCATATGCCAGTTATAAAAATGAAAGAAACTACTGGAGATATGTTCAATGGACATCAAGAACATAATCTGCAAAACAGGTTTAAAAAAACAAAATCATAAATTGGTTCCTACAGATTCACGCCAGTAGCGGAACTTCATTTCATAACGATTTATTTTCCTCATCTCCCTGCTGGAAATAATGTGAGTCGAATTGTATAAAACAAAGTTATACGAAAATATTCTTTTATGAAACATTAAAATAACTACAGAATATAACACAGCATATTTTCAAGTAACAGGATTCTGTCACATAATATAAGACCTAAAATAGTAATAAATGGAAGCACTTTAGAACAAGTTACAATAAATTTAAACATCTAGGATACACATTTATATGCACTGAAGTGCGAAAAAGTGAAATTCTGGGAAAAGTAAGCAATTCTGTGGTTAAATATAAAAGTGTATAACTTGTCTTTGCACATGAATGTAATTTTATGGTTTCATGACTTGAATTGGGCTTTTTAAAGAGAAAGTGAGTTCAGAAGCCACCCCGTAACAAAAACTACCGGTACCCTATTCTTGAAGGCGCATTTTACCTGAGTAGAAATAATACCACTGCCAACGATACCTCTGTGTCATCGCTCACAGTCCGCACATTCACTTCTGCTTCGAGGGCTTGTCAGAGTCGATTTTGAACCAGGGCGGCAGTTATGCACGATTTCTTAGCAGCTGCAATCTTACGCACGTCTCTTTAGGTTATGGTGCAACTCCGACAATATCTTGGACTCCTGGTAAACGAAATTTCTTTCTCTAAAATTTTCAACAGTTCTGTGGACGCTTCCAATTGACTATTTGCGTGACGTAGCGTTAATAATGTTCTTAAAAAAAAAAACACCATGTTTAAAACATTCAGCCATTTTTTACTTATTCTGGAGGTCTGTCTTGGGACCTCACGGAGTGAGGGTAATTGTGGAGTACCGCTGGAATGATGCTAATGGTAAGGGGAAACAGGAGTACCCCGAGAAAAATCTCTCGTGCTGCTTTGTCCATGATAAATTCCTCATGGCCCAGACGGGGATGGAACAGCAAAGAGCTCACATTACGAGATGAAGCTTCAGAAACCATAGTGGGCCAAGCGTCATTTACTAAAACCGTTAAAATTAAGTTATTGCCATAATTCAATGGAAACATATAGCAAGTAATATAAAGTATGCACATTAAAACTAAATGATATGTCAATCTTCATTAAACTATGGTATTCACTTAACTTTAACCCTTGTTTTCTCCGTTTTTAATAAATGGCGCTTGGCCCATTATGGCTCTGAACCCTTCAAATATGCTGTTCTTATAATATTAATCTTAATGCCGTTGTTTCGTACAAAATTTAATTTTAGGGTCCATGTTTGTTTCTTCTTGTTTTGATGAATACTACCACCTGTCAGGGTATTGAATTTTCTTTCCTTTTTTCTGTAAATCACAATGTGCATCGTCCACACCTGTGGAGTAACGGCTAGCGCGTCTGGCCGCGAAACCAGGTGGCCCGGGTTCGATTCCCGGTCAGGGAAAGTTACCTGGTTGAGGTTTTTCCGGGGTTTTCCCTCAACCCTATATGAGCAAATGCTGGGTAACTCTCGTTGCTGGACCCCGGACTCATTTCAACGGCATTATCACCATTTCATTCAGACGCTAAATAACCTGAGATGTTGATACAACGTCGTAAAATAATCCACTAAAAAGAACCGAGCATCTCCTATGATGTTCATGAAGTACTACTAATATTTCAGAATACCTATTACCAAATTTAGGACGCATGTTTATTGTTGTTTAGTCAACTGTCTGAAGACAAGTCTGAACCTCACAAGTGATACCAACAAGGCACCATTTACGAGGCAACTAGGCCAGAAGATAATGGGATAGGGTGGCCAGTTCCTTTCCCCCTCCATTGCATACATCGCCGACTAGCTACTTATTACACTACCGGGAGTACATGTTTATTAGATTTTTTTTTTTTTACGTTTTGTTGAATACGATCACTTCTCAAAATATTGACTGCTTTTTAACAACCTGTATAAGTTATGTAATTAGTATCATAAAGCGGCTCTTACAATATAAAGCTATAAAAATATAGGCTTACTACAGTACTTTAAATTTATAAGGTAATATACGAAAATTATTCTATAAGTGTAAAACGATTCCAAGCAAGAAGTGTAATACTAGGCGCGAAAGACCTGAAAGGGCCAAGATCGACCAGCCTACTGGTCTCACGTCAACATGCCTCAGCAGAGGTGAACGATCACTCAACAAGTACAGGGGTAAATTATCGTTATCATAATGACTCCCCCTCTCCCAGCCGTTATTGCTGGTTCGCCAAAACTGATTTCTCTACCTACTGAAGTTTCTGAATTCATCACGATGTTGGGTGGGCACCGGTCCTATCGTTATCCGTTAGGCTACGCTTACTTGTGAGTAACGAATTGCAACGGACAGGTGGTCATGAAATCTTAAAACTCCGTTTTTAGGAGTGTTTTATGGCTGAACATCTGCACCTAAAACTACTCCCGATTTCAGTTTGGTTGATAGCCCTTTCCCCTCTACTCACACTCTCTACCATCAGTGGAGGGGAAGATGCTACTGTCCATCTTACTAACATTCGACTGATGACTTTTCAAAGTGACAAAATTTTATTATTGAAAATTTGTACCACCAATCAATATTTAGAAAGTCTATACTAAGCGCTTGTAGGTACACGGTGCGGCAAAGAAATCAGACGGTTTTAGAAGGCCGTTTACCGAGCAACATGAGGGGTTATGGATATCGATCGACCGTCGTTTGTTAGCATTTTTGATGCCATTCTATGTAATCATGGAAGTATGGAGCTAGAAGCAACGTGCTTTCGTTATCGAGACATTTTTCAAGAATGGTGATTCAGTTGTGAAAACCCAGCGTGCCTTTCGTCTCCAATTTGATGTTGGCCGCCACGGAGCCGTTCCTGCTCGCAATACCACATTGAGATGGGTACAAAACTTTCGATTAGGTTCGTTCCAACAAGCGGTTCATGGATCAGTTCATGTACGGTTCCTGTACCATCTCATGCGCATGCGCTAGTTGAGCATCTGCTATGGGACTGAGTCTGGACTGGACGCTGTTGGAACGCTTTCGAGGATCGTTATGTACTGAGTCCAGAGATGCTATAACTGTGATCATCTTTGCTAAGAACGGGATGCTTATTATTATCGTTTCGCAGCTAATTCTAATTGCAGAAAATAGAATTTCGATCATTTTCTATAAAAAGATGACAAAAAATATGGAAGGCAAGAATTCCGCCAATTCAAGGTCGTGTACTGGGGGACTCTCATTTAAAAATAGTTATTTTTTATTATTAATGTATGTACGTTATTTATTATACTTTTAATCAAAGCTGCATGTTGAAATTGTAATTAACTATTTCAATACCCAAATAATTTCCATTCCCTTTCTTTTTGGCGAAAATTTAAATTAAATCTCTAGTTTTATTATTCGTCTGCACTGTCACTTTTCATCTTTAACCTCATTGATGTGAACAGTCGATCATGTCTTTCTTCAGTATCCAGGAGACGTTAGTGAGCTTGTGCGCATGCGCGTCTCGCGTACTCTTCCGTACATGCCTCAATCCGCGGACTATTTCTGACCGTTCCGAACCCGTGTCAAAAGCTTGTTGGAACGCCCGACTGTAGTACTTGTTTCCGGTTCAGGACTGGTTCGGATTGTGTTGGAACGCTTTTTCTGTACTGCGCATGCTCACGATGGTTACGGACGGTTTCTGACTGCTGTTGGAACGAACCTATTATCAGGATCTGCTTGCAAGAAGAAACCACCAGGATACGTTCGAAGTGTAAGAACGCCAGATAACACTGAGCGAGTAAGAGTGGCTTTTACGAGGAGTCCACATCGATCAGCTAGACGGCAGGCTATAGCACTGCGACTTTCAGAACGTTCTGTGCGCCGAATATTGCATTCAGATCTTGAGTTTCATCCATATAAAGTTATGATTGTTCAGCAATTGGATGAGGGAGACTATGTCCAACACAGGACATGGAATGGTGGTTATATTTTATATTCCCTTACGTACTTTATTTAATATTCTATTTCTTCTGTGTATAGCTGCAGAGGGAGTGCAGCTGTAAAGAGGTAACAGCTACTGCACCGCTCGGTCGCTGACGGACTCTGAGGACGAAGAAGGGGAAAGAAAAGCCTTCATATCCTCTCAACTTGGGTGACATGATTACACTTGTTCGAAAGTACTATTAAAGACTTAAAGCTTGATGTTGGCTTCATTAATTGGCCTGTATACAGTAATTTTTCGCATTAGCATGACAGCCTTATTCGTATTCTCCTCGATCATTGTCTTCCCTCAATGCTGCTCGCAATTTGAGCACATGGCTGGACTGTGGCTTCTATTTACAATTCTATTTCGACGAAACCTTCATTAAGTGGATGATAAGCATCAGCTGAACAGAAGTCGTCTACCCGAAGAGTCATATTTTAAATCTAAATAACTACAATGAAGACGAGCATGAAGTTTGGTTCAGTGCCTTTCGACTAAACTCTGCCCGGGTATTTGCTGTTTGCTTTCCATCCTTCCTCTCTGAGGACTTTCATTAAGCTACAAAAAGAAGAAAATGGTGTAGCCTACTTCGAATACGCTTATGATTGCAGTGGACTAGAACAGTAATTTGCACAAATACCATTTGTGTGTGCAATTTCGTTTCGCATCCGCTATAAATTACGAATACTGTTAGCCATGAGCTGTCGTTCTTTTTCCCCGTACAGAATCATTTACTCGTAATAAGTTAAAATGCGATTGGCGCAATTAGGGAAGACAAATCCGTTTTGCCATTAGGAGACGTACCTATAGTCCGGGTCAGCTTACTTCATACCCTAAGGGTGAAACCTAACCATTTTTCCCCCATTACTACATAAGCTATGGATTATGGTAATTTTCTAGTTTGCAGGTTGAATTTTCTTTTGCCAACTTCGTTTCGAATTTCGCTACTGAGATATATTACAACTGGTAGTGATTTTATAACTGTTATGTTGGCAGCAGTGACGCAAGTTGTCGGCGGTTCAAATTCTGAAAATTCAAATTGTTCCAGATTTCTGAGCCCATTACTGGAAGCTAGTGAAATTTGAACATACTAATAATTAATTAATATCAGTATTAATATTAATACATAATAGTCATTGTATGTGTTGCTTTGTGTTGTGGTTACAATTTCAAGATTAGAGTCAGGTAGACTAAGTGTAAATAAATATAACATATTTTGTGTGTTACATGCCCTTGAGTAATCGATAGAAATATCATTTCACATTTTAATTCTGTGGTGTTCGGGTAAAGGGGTATAAGTCATTTTTTTGTCCAGGTGGAATTTTGTTCCCCAGATGAACAAACAAGTTAAATTATACAAGTGGGTGTGCAAAAATCAAAGAATACTAGCAGTTGATGTGTTTTATTTGTGTAGAAAATTATTTGTAATAAGGATTCCAAGTTTAATTTTCATTTATCTCCGAACTCATTTTTATGACTTATCTCCCTTTACCCAAACACCACAGAATTCATTTCTTTCGTGTTAGGCTTTTATTACAATAACAGAGTAAATATTCTAAAGCATACATTTCAAAGTGGCATTCGTTTTCGGAATTCGTGCTAATCATTTCACGTGATCAAACAATATACATTTTTAGGTTAGGTCTCGTGAATCGTAAACTGTTTAATCAAAGCAATGAATTTCATGTTGTCAGACAAAATACATTTCAATATTAGATCATACACCAATCTACTAACTACTAACATAATGTGCGAAAGGTCCAGAAGAAAAATATACTCTTGCGGCGATATTTTCTACTTAATTAAGTTATTATTCCCAGAACATGAATTATACCAGCAATCGAAAAATATTGGGAATAAATTTGACTAAGGATCAAAAAAAAAAAAAAGAGTTTCCTTGCCAAGCAGGATTCGAACCACGAAAGTCTTAGTTACCAGGAGTGAACAAGGCTCTGAAATCAGCTACAAGGTGCGGGTTTTTTTTTGCCACTACTGAACATTATCTCCATGCGAATACCCAGAGACCGCCATTGGACCCAGCATCATGAAAGATATATGACGATTATTAAAAAGAAATATTGGTCACTGAAAGATAATATTTCGAGCCGCGTTTTGGTGTTGTTTATCTGACAGATTTACTGAGCATTGCTGAATTTTTAGATTTAGGGTCCTGTTACTAGTGCACACATCATTCTTCCTTCGTTATCAGTATTATCATTTATCACCTTTCTCATCTGCGTGGTCAACGGGATATGGACGAAGGGGCAACAATTAACGATTTTCTCTTATGTAGACCGAAAACCGTATGGGCAGTGAGGAAAAGGAAAGGATCGAGTCGTTCCACTAGCTTCGACTCGCACTCTTTACGACGGCACTCAAGTGCGATGCAAGATATAGCAGCGGCACACTGCCACTCAAAGGACGAAAACTTCTCACTAATAGCTGTAGCAGCAGCACAGTCTAGTATAGTCCTACCATCGGATCTGTGCCCCCGTAAGATATGCGAACTGAACCTTAATTCCTTTTCAGCCTCGGCAATTCACATCTCCCCCTGTATTCATATTTCTCTCTTTTCTATCCCTCTCTCTTTCTCTCCTCCACTATTCACAATTTTGAGCCTTCTTGCGGGACAGTTTATTTGCACTTGAAGTCCAGTGTTGTCAACTCAACATGAATACTGTAGCACGGAGTGGTGAAAGAAATATTATTAAGCAAGTAATAGCATTTTACATAAGTCAATCAGCGTCATTAGAACTACTTAAGTTAAATTATGAATAAGTAATAATTAACCTTACAGTATTATAAGCAATATTCAAGAGACATGATACTGTTTGACGGAAGTTTGGCAACATCCCTATTCAGCAAGGTTCGTGGCCTGGTGTTTGACGTAGTGGGAGAGAAACGGGTAGAATGGGGTGAGTAGAGGCGTTAACTTTTCCAAGAACGACGACAGCGCTGAAGGGGCATAGATACGATGGTCCGACAATATATACAGTCACGAAGCTTGAGTTGTGAGGGTGCTAGGAACAATAGACTGTGCAGGTACTATTTCGCATTGTCTGTAATGAGGCGATATTAGCGATCCTAGTGGTTAGCAACTATCTATGGATGCATATTTACTACGTATTGAGCTTCGTGATTGTATATATAGTAGGCTCGCTCTATGCATCCCCAGTTAAAGACAGAGGCTACCGCACGCTGAGCGGTTGTCTTTTGAAGTAAGACGGTCCCCCCAACCTTTTCTGTCCACTCGGGGGATGGGGTAATCTCTGTTTCCGCTTTCTGAGGCAAACATAAATGTTGCCAATTCTCCCCTGAATGCTAACACTAACTGCAGTCTTTCTTAATATGTTCAAACAATTCACAAGTGTTTTTGTTCGCTGTTTGAAAGTCTTCTGTAATTTTATTATTATTATTATTATTATTATTATTATTATTATTATTATTATTATTATTATTTCGTGGAGTATATTGTAAATTACTTAGTTGTTTACAACCCCAAGATAGCACTGATAGATGAACAGCAATTTTAAAGACATAATTAACTTTATTAGGACAATAACATAACCCTGCCCAACCCCATACCCATCAAGGGAGTTATGTTGCAGGCTATCAAATCAGCCATGCATAAGAAACATGCAGTGGAGGAGCTCGCAGCCTCATATGGACACGCTGTGTTACGACTTCCTCCGTACCACTGAGTTCTAACTCCTTTGGGAATGTTAAATGTTATGTTTTATTTAACGACGCTCGCAACTGCCGAGGTTATATCAGCGTCGCCGGTGTGCCGGAATTTTATCCCGCAGGAGTTCTTTTACATGCCAATAAATCTACTAACACGAGCCTGTCGCATTTAAGCACACAAACGCCATCGACCTAGCTCGGGATCGAACCCGCAACCTCGGGCATAGGTCAGCGCTATAGCAACTGCGCCAACCAGGCCGACCTTTGGAAATGATCTGGCATCAACTGAAGTCTAATGTTAGGAAAAACAATATTATCGCGACTTGAGTCTAGTGTGTTAACTTCTGCATGATGGAGTTGCAACAATCGGTCCTCATAATTGGTCCTCCTGTGTTCAACATGAAATTAAAACGGAAGGGAATTATATGAAGCACGACAGGGACAGTAAAAAAGAGAGATTTGTGATTCATTAAGGAGAGAGTGACGACGAATAGAGGTAAGAGAAGAAAAATGTAATATTTTATTACATAACATTTCAGATTTCGCTGCGAATTTAGACACGAAACACAAATTGACAATATTCTTTCGGTGTTATTATTATTAATATTATTTTTATTATTATTATTATTATTATTATTATTATTATTATTATTATTGATATAGTCTAAGTATGAAAATATATTAGTTTGAAGAAGTTGACCGTACAATGATTCTATAACGGATTTATGCACACAGTAACTCAAAATTAACCATTCATTAATTCGTGATTGATTGAATTAAAGTACAATTTGTTGTATAGAAATAAATATACGATTGTTTCATATCCACGTGGCGAAGTCAATGTAAAATGTGACAACTGCGCGCCTAGAAATTTCCGCACGCGTCCCTTAATGACCGGGGTGGACCGTGCGGCTAAGTTCTTCTAGCAACAAAAGAGACCGACTGGGGATCCTTTGAAAAATCCTACTAGACTGTGGCAGTAGTAAGAAAAATAATTAATACTTGTATCAGTGCTTCATTTAATTTAGGGTGCTCATTGTTAATATTATTACATTATTATTATTATTATTATTATTATTATTATTATTATTATTATTATTATTATTATTATTTGTCATTATTGAGTGTAATTAGTTACCACTACCACCGGGTATTGACCCATTTGCACCCTGAATAAATACATACATAAGCTCATTAACGATTCCCTTGTAAGATGTGTAATTTTATCCTGTACGATAATTTCAAAGATTATGTGTTATCAGAAGGAGCAGAGCCTTCTTCAGTTACAAGCCGGAGCCATACGTCGGCAACACTGTAATTAACTGTCAAACGGAGACCTACGATCCATAACATGTGTTGGTGTTAATGTCCATTTTCAATGTAAATTAATGTTACACTATAATATTGTGTGTCGATGGAATTAAGTTCGCGGTCGTACCAAACGTTAATTGTTGATTTATTATAAACTAAGTGCGTGTTGGCGATAAAAACAAGACAATAAATGAAAATATGGCTGCAGTCTATAGCAATTTTTACGGTTATTGTTAATGACAAAGTGATTGACAATTCTTCTAAATCAGTGGTCGTCAGCACTCGCTGAAATGTGCAATGGTACGCGGTGCTGTCCGGTGTGCACCGTCGTGCAACAGGGAGAGCTAGAGAGCATACCCGCTAGCAGTTACGGAGTGCACCCCAGTGCACTGCGTTTTCCGCGGGTAAGAGAGACTAGCCCCAGCGTGCTCCGTGCTGACGACCCCTGTTCTAAATATTAGATATTGTATAAACTACATTTTTATAGTCTTACTAGTGGTTTGTGGTGTATCAGAATTCTGGCCAAATTCTTGGGTCTCGCCTGCTATATCAATAAAGTTACGCCGTTGATTTTCAAGTTCACTGTAAAAGCTGTTTTGTGATCCCATAAATGTTGCAGTTTTGTTGAAAATCCGGAATGCCTGCTATACTTCAGAACTACCTATAATTTGTAGATGCATACATTCAGTTTGTTGGTTTTCAAGGTTTGTTTATTAATATTATTTCTTTTCTAATAAATTAGTTATAAACATGTTTCTTTTCACTTCGTATTTACAGGATTTAAAGTTCACAGAGTTTAAGCTAATTGGCATATACTTAATAGATAATGATGTGTTTTGTTACGTATTATGTTGAAGGTATGTTTCTTCAGTTTTTCATAGATCTTTATACTTGGCTTTGGCCTATTTAAAATTATATTTTTACAAATGTATAACAAATAATTTAGGATAACAGTATTGTTATGGTGACTGGCGAGGTTCAAACTAAAGCTGGCTTCCTGAGCATCTGAAATATTTATAGAAAAGCACGACAGATAATCACATGAAATTAAAATGTATATGATATCCTAACGGCGAAACATTGTCAATTTACTAGCCACATAATGGTTCATTGATTGGAATAGGGTATTGCAAAAGTACGTCGTTATTTCATTTACAGTAAGTTATTTTTGGCACAAATAACATTTCTTTAAGTAATTATTTATTTTCCCTTGTACCATCAATAAAATACACGTATGCTTTTAATTTTTTTAAGTTATAAGTGGCTGTATGCAAGTACTTACGCGGTATTCTGAAACTCAAAATACCATTTCGAATTCCATAATAAATTACGTACATCAATACACTGAATCTTGATCATATGCACTTAGTTTAGTATCAATTAATGTCGAAAATGTACATGTGACAACGAAATCAAAGCAATAAAACGTCGAACGTCATGCCTTTATTTCGCCTCCTCCCGCCTCCACTCAACGTTGCCAAACCTACTCATGCTCCGGCTTGTAACTGAAGATGGCTCTGGGAGGAGACGAATAACGAAATTCAGAAACGTAATTGTACTAAAATGATTATTTCAAGGTGCTATATTATCAGATTGGACAATTAATCCCTTACAAAAATGCTGATGATGACAAATATTAAGGATAATAATTTAAATGTAATTGAAGCTATTTTCTGATATGAGCTACTTTGTATTATATCAAAAGAAAGAAATGCAGTCCATTGCCTTCATTCATAAATGAATGCATTATAGCTTACTTTCATTTTACATTGCTTAAGACAAGAATACTAAATGAGGGCAATTACAACAACTGAAACACACTATTAGCTTCACCCATATCTGGCAATGAGAAAGATGGCCACAAAAAATCTAAACATACGTACATGTGTAAAGAAAGTGATTCCAGCAGTCAGGTGGGCAGCGGAGCATAAAGTATTCATAAAAACTGACATTTTTTTTTTTCGCAGAGAATTTGCTCAGAGAAAGCACTACACAACGTTCTCATTGAAAAGAGATTCTAGTAATTATGTTAAGAGTCTTTCAAACAGCTATACAAGGAGATTCAAAATAAATATTATTTATATCTGGATCACGTCTGTATCTGCCAATGGATCTGACGACCAATCAAATAATGCTTCATTTGTTTCAATTGAGATTATAGTGAGGGTCACATAAGAACAGTTCCTAAACAGCAAATATTGCCGTCTTGTCAGTGTTGCCAACTGTTACCAGATATCACACAATCCTATGTACTAAATGACTTATTTACTTACCGCACTTTATGTTGGAAGGCTATTCTAAGTAATTCAATAATTTTTAACATATTTTCGTAGGCAAACTATACGAGAAAGGGATCAACATGTCAAGTATTTTGACTGGCAATACGAAATTCATTGGTTTGACTAAACAATTGACTCACGAGACCTAACCTAAAAATGTATTTTGTTTGACCACATGAAATTATTAGTACTAACTCCGAAAACTTACCCGACTATAGTCTTGAATTATAACTACAACGCAACACATAATATAACTATTTATATATTAATATTAATACTGATATTAATTAATTATTTGTATGTTCAAATTTCACTAGCTTCCAGTAACTGGCTCAGAAATCTAGTAAAATTTTAATTTCACGGAACTCCAGTACCGACAAATATTGTCGATATTTGTCTCAATACCAGTTACAAAATCACTACCATTTGTACTATAGTATTTGTCAGTATCGAAATTCGAAACGAAGTTGGCAAAAGAAAATTCAACCTGCAAACTAGAAAATCATCACAATCTACCAGCATATGTAGTAATGGGGGAAAAATGGTTAGGTTTCACCCTTAGGGTATGAAGTAAGCTGACCCGGACTATATTCGATACCTGATGACTGAAAAGAGCAGGACAAATATCGTACATGGACTATATATAAACCAAATTGAGTAGAGAAAACACCATGTACTGTTTGTTTGTTTCTTTTTAATGTATGCAATTCTGAAGTAAAAGCTCCTCATAAAAATTACAAGTTATTTTATTCTCATTTTTCACCTTCACTTTACACACCTAAATTTAGTACATATTTACAGTAAAACATAGTGAAGGTGTAAAATGTATTATATCGTTCATGTGTTGTTTCGTTGCCTTGTCAAGCAACACAAAAACGTAATACTTCGTGTCCTTATAGGACCTATCTCTCTGCCAGATGTTAACATTCCACAGAAATGACGTCGCTTTCGTTACTCGAGCGTGTAACTTCAGTTATACATAAACATGTTTTCTAATTGCCCGATTTGATCACCGTTCTCAGTTAACTTTCGCTTATAATTTTCTTGGTTTTTCCCGAAGTCCATATACATTTTTTTAGTAGTATCTTCAGATATGTCCTACAACTGCAGTTGCAATTCCCATCGTCTCACTTAAATTTATGTGATAGCTTGTTGGTTAAATATTTTTTTCCCCAATATTGTGGCTTTATTAATTCATTCATAGTGTTCTGCTCAAGAGCAGGCCTTTCACTGCAAACCCAACATTATCCAATCTTTCCTGAATTGAATTGAAAGAGGAGAAGTGGGAGGAGAAATTTAAAAGGTACCCATTTTCTGCCTTCCTCTTATACCTCGCATACGATCCACGCACAGTATCTTAACGTTGTCTATCATCTGATATTTTCTTCTGCTTCAATTTTTCTTTCGTTTACCATTCCTTCCAGTGCATTCTTCAGTAAGCAGTTTCTTCATAGTCAGTGACCCAGCCAACGGAATAATGTAAAAGCCTACAGGGTTGTTTCCAATCTATGATGACGAATTTGAATGACGTCATGTGCGTCAGGAATCACACAGACAGCTGAATTGCGGCGAGAGGTGACAGACCAGTAGTGAGTAATTTCATAATCAGAGTGCACGGTGTATCACAGCAGCAATGCCCAAGAAAATCGAGCGTTTTTGGGAGGGGTACATAACAACTCTTTCCGATGCCAAGTACAGTTACGTGAAAATCATAGCAGCCTGCAAAACACGTCGTTTCGTTATTTCCAAGAAAGGCATCTTGTGTGTATCTAATAAGGCTGGCAAAGCTCGGATGGGATTAATTCCAGAATGGAAAAAGCAAGCAAATCCACCCCCTGTCACAAGTTGCCGCACCCCACGAGATGATATAAATTGATTCCATTCGAGCTTTACCAATCTTATTAATTACACAGAAGACGCCTTGCTTGGAAATAACGAAACCTCATTTATTGTAGGCTTGTTTTATTTTCACTTAACTGTACTTGGCATTGGAAAGGGTCATAATGTACCCCTCCCAAAAAGACTTGATTTTCTTCGGAATTTCTGCTGTAAGTCGCCGTGCACTCTGACTATGAGATCACTCACTACTGGTCTGTCACCTCGCGCCACGGTTCAGCCGTCGTGTGACATGACGTCAATCAAATTCGTTGTCAGAGATCGGAAACAACCCTGTAATATGGGGAGAAACGGGAGAACCCCGAGAAAAATCCCATGTCCGCCATAAGTGTCACTATGAATTTTTCAATGAAAATATATAGGAGGTTGCTTTTACCCCAACTATGGAGCTCTACCTACCCCTTTGCAATGCAAGAATCTCTTAATAGGTGTCATATCTCGGGCCATTAGTAATTGTGTGGGCAGGGTCGCTGTACCCTGAAATGGGACATCTCAGAGAGCGTCCCGCACGCCACAGGATTTGATAACGGAAATTTGGTAGCAATGTATAGGCTAGGCCTATAACCAGGTTCCCACACAAGTTCGTCATGCGATTCTCACAATCCCGAACACGCGGGGTTGTACACTAACTGTAGTTGGTGAGAAAACGCTTCTTTCCACATAATGAATCTGACATAAACAGGAAACATAGAAAAACATAAAAACTCCGTACTCGGTACGAGCAGAGACTGGCATGAGAGCGTCAGCGAACGAGATTTGAATCTTTGAGCAACTGCAAGTTAGACTTATCTTATATATATATATATATATATATATATATATATATATATATATATATATATATATAATTTGAACTGGTAATGGAAATTACGGGAAAACGGCTGAACGGATTTTAATAAATGACCCCTCATTTTGAAGCTTGGAACTCAAAGTTTTTCAGAAAAATAGTAGTTTTCAGTGAAATGTCAATTTTTCAACATCATTTTCCTATTTTCCAAAATCCATCTGTCGTCAGTTTTTTGAGAACTAGGTGATTGCATTTCAGAATAAAACAAAAAACACACTATGAAGGCCATGATCTGCAAGAATGCTGATATATTTAGAGCTCAAATTAAATTGGTTATTAAAAACTTAACTTACTACAAATAATTTACGGGTTCGATTCTGTGGTGTGTAATTTTCTGGGTACAGCTGTGTATTGGATATTAAAAACTACAAAACTTGAGGTGGTTTGATGACATTATTACTATTAGAAATGAAATATTATTGTAGTTAATGCCGTGATGTGACTATTTTTCATTAATTATACATATTAATGCTAATTTGATGATATGAAAGTGAAACGTTTTGGGGTTATATAAGTAGCTGTAGAGAATAACTTAAATTAGATTTTGATTTCTATATTTTACTGAGTGGCGGCTATATAGTATATATACAGTAGTATATGTTACTGAAAGCTATAAAACGTACGTAAGATTATAATATTATTAAAAATCAAATATTTTTATAGTTATTAATCAAGTGGGGTTGGGTCTTTTTCATGTATTTAATGGCGGTGTGGTGTAGGTATTTATATGCGTGGTTCTCTTCAGTATTGGCTCGAGAGAGTATCTTTCAATACTATGGAAGCTAATAACTTTCAGAATGTCTGGTATTCTTCATTGAAAATAAATCTGAAAAATGTTTATTTGAACGTCTAATGAACTTAGTTTGCAGCAAATGCTGCACAAGCCACTAGTAATTAATATATACGTCAATAGTGGCTCGTGTATAAAAAAGGAAACTTCAAATATGAGAATAAAACATAATTTACTTTATTATTATTATTATTATTATTATTATTATTATTATTATTATTATTAGTAGTAGTAGTACAGTAAGGAAAGAAGTAAATATAGTATACCAGCCCGTCAACTCGATCGTTGCATGCCTGCCAATGCAACACGAGTATGACTAGGGACTAAATTTATTCGCTCGTTCATATGCTACACAGAAAATAGCACCAATGTCCTAAAGCTAATCACAGAAGAGAGCAGTAATTAATTATCTATTATGTAAATCGACAGAGAGTATATAAAATATACTGTATTTGAACAAAAACTCCACTAATATGTTTTCGCATCAGATCACATTAGGAGTAGCTGCCACTGTTATAAATATGGGCAAGTCTCTTCTACGTATGTTAACAACATTCGTACATTGATGGAAGATCACAAATAAAATTAAAGAGTGAATACTATTAACGTAGCGTTAGTAAAACCCGGTAGAGATTTCAGTTCCCACCCACTTTTCTGTACTTCAATTAACTAGTTTATAAAAAATACAAATCGACAAGTTTTAAGTCAATGGTTAGGCCAACTCGCTTTCATTTTCGTAGCGGTCCTCCGCTTTGGCCCTAAGGGTAGTGTTTCTAGTTACAAATCCAGAAGATCCGGTTTCGACTCCCGGCATGTGAGATGGAGATTTCTCTCCATCACAAAAGCTGAGTGCTCCGAGTGTGTTCCTTGTCTTGTGAAGATTTTCGTAACTACGTGGTCTGAAATTTAGAGTTCAATCTCCGAGGAATCCCATATAGATCAATTATTCTAAAAGACTGGCGGGTACGGTAGTGGACACGGATTAGGTGAACCACACAATCGTCTTGGAGCCAAAACAGATACATTAATGCTTCGGCAGCGTATGATGTCACCCGGTAGGTAAACTCGCATCCAAACTTTCAATCACATCGGATTTATAAAATAAAACAGCTGCCCTTCAATAAGAGTGACCACAAGTATCCAGAAAACAAACACATATATAAAAGTTTACAATGAAAATACATACAATAAATTTCAAAAGAAAATTAAAGTGAATCAAATTACTTGAAACAGAGATGAAATTGCAAAATTTGAATTGAATCCTTTAGAATTTCTCTAAGGACTTTCTCAATATTGTAAAAGTGAATTCCTTTGAAGGCTATAGGCCTAGATGTATTTGGAGATTGTACCACGAACTCCAAAAAGAAGTCCGTGTACTGACCAACGATTAGACATGATGTTATACTGCTTGCTAAAATAAGGAATGCAAGATTCATAGATGATTCTCTTTTCATAATCAGTAAGTTTTGTCTGCTGTGCATCTCTTTCAAACCTGTCTAGTATTGTTCCTGTGTTCTTTTTTCTATCAATGTCAACAATATCTGCTCGTCTTGTTGAATCATCTTCCGAGATACAGTGCACTTCTTAATGGACTTCTAATCCTTGTTGTCTTAGGATGTCAGCAAGCATTGTCCTTACCCTGTGATGACGGTTTTTCCGCAGTAACTCAGTCTTTCGGCAGAAACCCAACACATGTCCTAGTGTTTCAGTTTTGTCACAGCCTAGGTGATGGCAACGCTTTGTGTTGAATGTCTACGTGGGACTGACCGTACTGCAGGAAGGTTGCATGACATCTTCACCGCATTAATATATTCAGATGATGACAGGCCTATTTTATTGAATATCCAGGAATTTGTCTTAGGACATTCCGCATAAAAACTGACTCCTTTACTCTTATGCGGCACCATGACACCATGAAGAAAAAGATCTTTTCCTTAGGGTTTCACTCAGTTGCTGTCCTTTCTTTAAGTTCGGAAATTCCTAACGTCAAAAACGAGGGTGCATACCGTTTGGACCAATGTCAACTAATTATAGGCTGTTTGGACCAATAGAGTCAACTCATTTGGACCAGTGAAAGCAGACCGTTTGGAACAACACGACAACGGTTCTCTTTCAATTTTACACATGCTTAGGACTGTCGAAGACATAGTTAAAAATGTAGTCATTAAATTTCGAAGCCTTTAAAATTTGTCACAAATAAAATAAAATTCCAAAATTAAATTTATTCAATCATGCCAGCACATTTAATATACTTCAGCAGACTTGATTTTCCTTCCGCACATTTCAGCCAATAGCAATTGATTATGTTTTAATTTTTCTCTCGTTTCTTTTCTTAAGATATCTTGTTTGCTTCTCTTAACTGAAGTTAACTTTGTCGATGATATTTGGAATGTTTTTAACACTTCAATCACACTATTTATATTTGGGTTGGCATTGTAGAATTGACTATCGTAGAAAGAATGAAATGATTCTGGGCCATTCGTTGCACATTTGCATTACACTTACGATTTGTGCATTTGAAATGAATATCACATCGTTTAATCGATTCAGTCACTAAACTTAGTTTTCTTTTAGGAAGCATTGTTTTCCCCGTTTTGTTTTGATGATACTTGTTAAGTTCATATTGATATTTATGTGCACGTTTTAAACCATTGGTCGTCAGCACTCGCTGAAATGGGTAGAGTGCATGGAACTCTGCTCCGTCGTGCACAAGAGATAGAGAGGCAACATACCCGCCAGCAGCGACGATTGCACACTAGGGCAGTGTCCTGTCCGCGGGTAAGAAACGCTAGCCCGAGCGTGCAGTGTTTTGATGACCGCTGTTTTAAACTGTATTGAGGGGCAGCCAGTAGGCCTACTGAGCTGATATGACTCGACGCTTTTAACTCTACTAGTCTCGCTCGTTTCGTGTTGCTAACTGTGAAAGGACTGGTCCAAATGAATTACCATTTTTCGTCCAAACGTACTACTGACTGGTATTAAAGATCATGGAACCTAGTCGGAACTTGCTGCGCCGAAAAACGTTGGTACTAGATATATGTGCCATTTCGACTGGCAAGATTTGTTTTTCCTTTTTAAGTCCAAGGTTCAGCGTTGGGTATTGAAGGATCAATCAATATTTATAGAAACTTAAAGCATACAACAAATCGCACCATAGAAGCTTTTCTCGAAATGTTTTATAAGAATTTTCAAGAATGCTTACCAGGAATCCGAATTAATATTTTTAAATATAGAAATAAGTAATGAAATAAATCAATATCGTCATTTGTCCTCTGCATTAGGACTCTGTAGTCTAATAGTTAACTGTTCAACACAAGCTACTTACTTTCCACCGTATAATCCGGACAGGAAGTCAATGCAAATGCTTACCTGCAAAGAAGAAACAAAAATTGTTAAAATAAACTTAAGCGGTGTCTTAATAATGTAATTGTATTTCACAAATACACAACAAAAATATAAGATAACATCCAATTATACACAATATTTTGATTAAAACGTGTTTTTAAGTTCTTTCTTTTTCTCCACTGCGGTTAGTTCCTAATACCCTTCTTTCACCTGTAAATCTAATCTTGGAAACTTGATTTAATAAAATATGAATAAACATAAGTTACTTTCAATCAATATTTCTGGAAACTTAAAACATACAACAAATCGCAGCCATAGAAGTTTTTCTCGAAATGTTGTATAAGAATTTTCAAGAATGCTTACCAGGAATCCGAATTAATATTTTTAAATATATATTATACCTAGCGTAAACATTGCGGCTGGTATAGTAATATAATAATCTAATTTAATGCACACATACTGAAATTATATTTGAAAGAATATTACATTAACGAGCAAAAACTGAATTCTTGAAAGTTATTTGTTGATAATAATAATAATAATAATAATAATAATAATAATGATAATAATAATAATAATAATAATAATGTTTTATTTAACCTGGTAGAGTTAAGACCATACGGCCTTCTCTAACACTCAACCAGGAATAAAACTGCGTTACAAAACACACTACAAATTTACAAAGTAAAGTACACTGAATTTTTCACACAAAACTGAAGAAGATAATCATAATATGATGTAAACAACAAGCCAGTAGATATCAGACATAATATATAACATATAGAAAGAAAGAAAGAAAGAAAGAAAGAAAGAAAGAAAAATGCAAAGTAAAATGTGGACAGTAGGTCAAAATAAATAAGACATACAAAGTATAAAAATATAAGACAATAATAATATTGATAATAATAATAATAATAATAATAATAATAATAATAATAATAATGTTTTATTTAACCTGGTAGAGTTAAGACAATACGGCCTTCTCTAACACTCAACCAGGAATAAAACTGCGTTACAAAACACACTACAAATTTACAAAGTAAAGTACACTGAATTTTTCACACAAAACTGAAGAAGATAATCATAATATGATGTAAACAACAAGCCAGTAGATATCAGACATAATATATAACATATAGAAAGAAAGAAAGAAAGAAAGAAAGAAAGAAAGAAAGAAAGAAAGAAAGAAAGAAAGAAAGAAAGAAAATGCAAAGTAAAATGTGGACAGTAGGTCAAAATAAATAAGACATACAAAGTATAAAAATATAAGACAATAATAATATTGATAATAATAATAATAATAATAATAATAATAATAATAATAATAATAATGTTTTATTTAACCTGGTAGAGTTAAGACCATACGGCCTTCTCTAACACTCAACCAGGAATAAAACTGCGTTACAAAACACACTACAAATTTACAAAGTAAAGTACACTGCAATTTTACAAACAAAACTGAAGAAGATAATCATAATATGATGTAAATAACAAGCCAGTAGATATCAGACATAATATATAACATATAGAAAGAAGAAAGAAAGAAAGAAAGAAAGAAAGAAAGAAAGAAAGGAAAATGCATAATAAAATGTGGACAGTAGGTCAAAATAAATAAGACATACAAAGTATAAAAATATAAGACAATAATAATAATGATAATAATATTGATATTGATAATAATAATAATAATAATAATAATAATAATAATAATAATACTCGAATAATCGAGTCGATTAAAATTAATCGGTTGTACTTGATATTAATTATTATTTTATTAATGCAAACTCGGGTTAAAAATTCCGACAATATTCGTCTCTCTGAAATTGCTTATTTAAGGGCACAATAGTACTGTTATTTTGTAACTGCAGAGCAGGTAGCATAGGGCAAATCTTTGCACAAACACTTCAGAAAGAGATGGAGATACGAGGATAGTGACCTTGTTCACCCCTACTGAAAGTTGAAACACAATGCAAAACGCTTATTAAGTACTGTATTATGGTTTTCCAAGACAATTTCCATCTTGTTGTCAGCTCGTCTTCCTAGCATATGAAATACATAATTTTCTGAGATTCGCCTCACTCATTTCTTAGCCATGGCTATACTGTATGCAAATGAAAGAGTAACTATCTCCTTCTCTTTATAAAATTTTGTAACCCGATTACAATACGGGCCAGTCTGCCGTTTTGACAACTACACTGTTGCAGTTTCTTTACTGAGTTTGTATATGGAGGTTATGTGTTTAGTTTGATAAAAAAATCATATTTGTGTGGTCTCTGAAAAGTGAAAAAAACTCCATTATTGTCACATGAGAATTTGAGAGGTAAACTCGGTGAAACGTTTCGATTTAAATTGAACGATCGTGGAAAAGTGCTTGACATAAAAAAAGTTTTTTTCGTGTTTAATGGTGCAGGAAACTAAGAGTAGAGCGGCATTTAATTCGGAGCATGTGAATGCACTCACATTTTTAAAGTCATGGATGAATCAGTATTATCTAGACGAGTCTTTATACTTTTTTATTTGTGTTTATCTAAAAAATTCCCGGATAAATTGACACAATAAATTACAAGTCTACATAATAAATATGTTAGTCAATACTTAAAATAGTATTTTACAACCATTTTTGATAATTGTTTTGTCATATAACGATACAGTATATTATATGCAGATATACAAAATTTATTCTTATCACCGAACACAAATTAAATTTAACAATGATTGTGTATTACAGCATATTAAAACTTTTTTAAATCGATCAAAGCTCGATTAATCGATTAAATTCAAATAGTTAATCGATTAAATATTTTGATTGATCGACAACACTAATTTTTACGTAATGGTGAATTAAAGCACTAAACGGCTCAGGAACTTGAGTGTCAGGGCTGCTTTACATCGGACAGAAATTACTGGTATGAAATCAACTCTTCCAGCGACAACAGGTTCACCAGGAAGTCCCCATCACGTTCGAAGACAGCAACTCTGCAGACCATTAATTCGCTGCAATCCAATTTAAATGCTTCATTGCAGCAGAAGAAACAAAAATGTAACAGACATTCTTCCGGTGGAAAGTAACCTCCATGGGCTCATGAAAAGGAATGAGCACAAAATGAAGCATTAACCTTGCAATTATTATTATTATTATTATTATTATTATTATTATTATTATTATTATTATTATTATTATTATTATTAATCCACCTTTTCACAACAAATAGAAACCTCCAAAGTTTTGAGACAAGGCTGCAGCTTATCACCAATACTGTTCAATATATACATCGAACAGGTACTGAAACAATGGAAACAAAGCTGTCAAGGAATGGGAATAAAAATAAAAGTTAAATTCCTATTTAATTTAAAATTTGCAGACGATCAAGCAGTGATTGCCCAAGATCTTTTTGATTTAGAATTTATGGTCAAAAGATTAAACAAATTTTATGAATCCTGGGGTCTCTCTATAAATTATAACAAGACAGAATATTTGGCCATTAATACTAAAAGTAGTGATAATATTGTTATAGATGATGCAATTGAAATTAA
Source organism: Periplaneta americana (assembly GCA_025594305.2). NCBI lineage: Eukaryota > Metazoa > Arthropoda > Insecta > Blattodea > Blattidae > Periplaneta > Periplaneta americana. The sequence goes on along the minus strand of JAJSOF020000011.1, from coordinate 129,661,858 downwards.
ACAAGTTAGCCAGGCAAAATACTTAGGTACAATTATAACTAAAGCAGAAGGTATTGGCGAAGACGAAATAAAAACCCGAATTGAAAAAAAGTAAAAAAGTTGTAACATGTTTAAATTTTATATGGTGGGATAAACATCTTTGGAAGGATACCAAAAAATATATTGGCAAAATGTAAGTTGACTCTGTATTAAACTACGGAAGTGAAATATGGGTAACGAATGCATATTATATAAAAAGAATTTTGGCCGTAGAAATGGATTATTTGAGACGAAGTGCTAGAGTCTGCCCCTTGGACCACATTAAAATGAAGAAATTAGGCATAGAATGGATGCTGAAGAGACAGTATTAAATAGAATGGAAAAATAAGAGTTTGAAGTGGTTTGGTCATCTGAAGAGAATGGGTGAAGATAGATGGCCTAAACAAATTTACCAGTGGAAACCTCCAGGAAGAAGAGGAAGAGGTAGACCAAAAAGAACTTGGGACAACGAAGTAATGGAGGTCATTCACAAGAGGGGATTGAGGACTGAAGACGCACAAGATAGAAGGCTTTGGAGAATTGGCACAGGAAGACGGCAATAGCTGTAGAATCCTGAATATATATATATATATATATATATATATATATATATATATATATATATATATATATACTTACTGGCTTTTAAGGAACCCTGAAGTTCATTGCCGCCCAGACATAAGCCCGTCATTGGTCCCTATTCTGAGCAAGATTAATCCAGTCTCTATCATCATATCCCACCTCCCTCAAATCCATTTTAATATTATCTTCCCATCTACGTCTCGGCCTCCCCAAAGGTCTTTTTCCCCTCAGGCCTCCCAACTAACACTCTATATGTATTTCTGGATTCGCCCATACGTGCTACATGCCCTGCCCATCTCAAACGTCTGGATTTAATGTTCCTAATTATGTCAGGTGAAGAATGCAATGCGTGCAGTTCTGTTATATATATATAATTAATCCACGTAGGTCCCTATCACCACGGCATGGCGCGTTCTCAGGTTGCAGATAGAGAAGACGGCCTCCAGATATGGAGGGTAGCTGCGAATACATGTACCTATATTGAATAAGCAATTGCTGTAAGTAATTATTAGGCCTAATCATCCATATAACATTCGAAGTGAATATATGAGTAAAGCAGGGAGTCCTCTTGATTAAGAAACGTTAAAGATATCCATAAAAGCGTTTGGGGGCGTAGAGGTAAGAGCTACATATTTCCTCGACCTCGGCATCACCACGCTCCGACCGTCTTTTACTCTTGGGAAAGACCCAGAACTCAATTTGATAGGAGGTTGTTCTACACCTTTTCCAGTTATTAATTTAATTTCAGAAATTATTGACTGTATTTCAAATTAGTCATTTTAATTTCAGATATTATCAATTATATTTCAGATCTGTCAATTCAATTTCAGATAGTATCAATTGTATTTCAGATGGTATCAAATGCATTTCAGATTTGTCAGTTGTATTTCAGATGGTATCAAATGTATTTCAGATTTGTCAATTGTATTTCAGATGGTATCAAATGTATTTCAGATTTTGTATCTTCAATTATTTTGTTTTATTTTTATTCTTATAAAGTATATTGGGTTTCATATAAGGATTTTTAAAAATATACTGTAGACTACTTCTTAATGCAGTAATAAATTCCAAAGTCACTTATCGAATTAGTACATACATACGAACAATATAATTTGACAGATGTATTACTGTACATAGTCAATTTAATTTCACAAAATAAGCACTGCATTTAAGATTACATAGAGGTAGTCACTTTTATTTCACAAAATAACAAATCTAGGCATACTTGAGATTTTAACGTATATTAAAAAAATGGAAAATGGGTTTTAAAAATCCTAATTTTATTGCATTTTAGCCGACAGGCATATTCTCCGTAGTTATAAAGCTGCAGCTTGATGAATTATATTCTGTTGTACTGCACGAGCACAATCACCACCAACGTCTGAAATACAAATAATAGTTTCCGAAATACAATTGACAAATCTGAAATACAATTGATAATTTCTGAAATTAAACTGATATTTTCTGAAATACAACTGGAAAAGTTGTAGAAGTTTTGGCAGCGAGAAAAATCCCCACCACCATCCAGGATTGAAACCGGGACCTTCCAGTCCGTAGCCAATTGCTCTACCAACTGAGCTTCACGGCTATCTTAAAAAACTGCAGGATTAAAACAAAATCATCCTAGCAATTAGGCCTATCATATTGTGAACGATAATGAAATATATTACCTCCATTGTCATGAGCTCGTGACTCATGGTCTAATTGGACAGATGTTGTCAAAACTATGTTATGTGTTGGGAATGGAAAACCGCTCCGATGCTCACAAATCTACTTCCTCTGGAAGTTTCCCAGGGTGTCACATCTCAACACCGGACTGCTGTCTCCTACCGAGCGGAACGCCGACACCATGTCTGTTGTACAGAGGCAGGAGGACCTTGATGAGTCATAAAATAACCTGAAAGCTATGGCTGAGTGATAGCGTTTCTTGCTACAAATCCAATGGATACGGGTTCGATTCCCACTTGTCTTTCTCCCATGGATTGTTTCTTGTGTTTCTCCCGCAGTAGTTCGAAGAGCACTCACCTGATGACACCACACCGGTGTTGAAACGGCTCCGTCTGTCATTAAGGTATATTACTGTTTTTAAACAATTTTAAACATTTGTAACGCTTTAATTTTAAGAAAGTTTACATTAATCCGAGTTTCTCAGACGGTCTGAACTAGAGATGAACAACGATAGAGAAAGCGAGACTAATAGCGCCCGCAAAGCCGAAAACCCGCACGACAATGTTTCGCGTCTTTGACATAAAGACTTCCGAGACTCGACTCGATATTGATCACATCAACAAGGCTCATGACAACAATCACCTCCTACATAATAGCCAAATTGGCTAGTCTCTTATATGAGACAACTCATCCTGCCCAAGGTATTCCGTGGTTTTCCTCAGGCGTAAGACAAATGTCGGGGTGAGCCCTATAAGAAATGGGCCACGGACCTATATGCCCTTCCCCACATATATTCCCCTTATTATAAACGACGTATGCCCTAGTTCAGAACATATAAATTGTCTATTAAATATACGAGGTCACTCAATTAGTCGCAAATTGAAAGGACAGGGACTTCTCAAATTGCAGATTTAGATTTCACGGCGCTTCTTCCGACGGCCTTCACATGCTTTGTCATCGAACAACAGATGACAGCGTCTTGCCATCCTAACGGCAAACACCAGCCGGCTCTTCCTCTTTCCGTTCCGTGATCACTTGATCAAATCTCAGTCCCCCTCGCGTATGTGGTACCTAAGAGGTTACGTCCAATTTCGGCTTCCCCTTCAAAATTTTCTAGAGTTCCTTCAGTGGAGCAGCGTAACCCGGAGTGAGACTAGTGGCCAACAGGCTTGGAGCTCACATATTTAGTTTTGTACAGCCCCCAACCCCTTGCAAGGACGCGTTTTGCGTACCTTTTAAAATTTTTTCCTCCCAATTCTCTTTCGATTTTTCGATATTGATCACCTCCCGAAGTCCCGAAACAGCAATTCTTTTTACCTGACTGAACTTTTATCTACTTTGGCAACTGTTATATATGTATAAACAATCAAGTAGCCTATCTGAAACATCTCTACCTTTCAGTGTATAATAATCCGTTCCCCAGTCTTTATTTAATTACTAGGCTCTTATTAAAATACTAGGAAGTTTCTTTTCATATGTTTAAGATCAAGTGTGCTATCTCAAGTAAAAAGATATTAATGTAATGTTTTATGTTTCTTAGAAATGCAAATTTATTTGAGAATTGTTTCTTTTTCTATTTATAAAACCACAGGTAATATCATATAATAGAACCAGAACATTTTGATAAATAAGAGTCCACACCTGTGGAGTAACGGCTAGCGCGTCTGGCCGCGAAACGAGGTGGCCCGGGTTCGATTCCCGGTTGGGGCAATTAACTTGGTTGAGGATTTTTCCAGGGTTTTCCCTCAACCCAATATGAGCAAATGCTGAGTAACTTTCGGTGCTGGATCCCGGAATCATTTCACCAGCATTATCACCTTCATCTCATTCAGACGCTAAATAACCTAAGATGTTTATAAAGCGTCGTAAAATAACCTACTAAAAAAAAAGATAACTAAGATACTGTTCTGTTTTGTCTTTATGCCTCATTTAAACATTTATGTTATTTATTTCAATGATGTATGTTATTCAAAGTTACGAAATCTTTCCACTCCGATCAAATGCTATTTCGAGAATGACGAGCGAGACTCGAAGCGCACGAGAATGAGCCGAGACTCGAAAGACAAATGCAGCGAACACAGCGAGCGAGAGGGGCAATTTTATTCATCTCTAGTCTGAACGCAATGAATCTATAGCCTACAGTACTCTTGGTTTAATTCCTATTAGATTTTATACCCACTTAGGAAAAATTCTAGACATGTAACTAGATTGTAAAAAATTAAAATTGTTATATACGCATATTTTAGAGGCACTTCACACTTATCGCTATTATGTAAAATCACCACCTCTAATGATCCTATAATGGCTTAAAACACTAATTCCAGTCTGTGGCTATCTATTAAAATGAACTTGGCTCTTATAATGCTGTGAAAATGTTAATATCAAACTTGTTACACACTCAACAATCATGTACGCATGAAACTGACAGCATATCATTATCATAGTCCCATTAACATCGCTTTCTTGAGAGTAACGCACAGGGAAACGGAAAACGCGAGACTTCTCAACAATGTATTCCCATGGTAATCAGACCTGAAAAGATTGCACTGGTAAGTAAGACGCATAAATTAATAAGTCATTGCTATCCCGAGCATATTCACAATTGTGTAACGTTTATTATGAGTTATATGTCTACTTTGAAGGAATTAATAACGTTTCACGTTTAAGTGTTATGTTATAAAATACGGAAATTGTTCCGCAAAAGATCCGCTGCTTTCTTCCATGCAATATCCGACCAGTGACAAAAAGTCTGTTCGAATGCCTCTTGGTTGTTTCAACATCACTCGTGCTACATACATGCTAATGGTCTCGCCTGCCTTTTCTCAATTTTTCTACATCTTGAATATGCCTATTTATTTGCACCATTTAGATTTCTTTGTCTATCTACCTACGAGTATGCTGTACCCGCCTAACCTTCTTCTTCTTCTTTGGCACTACGGCCCTTGTAGTCTAGTCTTGGCCTCCCTTAGGATCTTGGTCCATTCCTGTCCAACCAGAGCCTAGAGTCCTTAAATCTTCCTCCACTCCATCCAACATCTTAGTTTCTGTCTGCCAATATTGCGCCTGCCTTCTGGTTTTGTGTTCAGAATATTTTTTGGTATTCTCTGATCATTCATCCTGATTACATGTCCTAACCATTCCAACCTACGGGCTTTGATTTCAGCAACAATATCTGGAGATTTATATTGAGTTTTCAGTTCTGTATTATATCTAATCCTCCAGTGCCCATTCTCATATTTAGGACCATAGATTTTCCTTAGAATTTTCCTTTCCCATGTCATCAGTTGTTGTTCCATTTTCTTCGACAGAGTCCAAGTTTCACTGCCATAAAGCACAATTGGTCTTACGACTGTTTTATATAATGTAAGTTTTGCTTTTACCCGCCTAACCACATGCATGAAATATTCGTGTGTGTGTGTGTGTGTGTGTGTGTGTATAACTCTAATTAGGAGTAAACTAGAGTATGCGTCTATAATATTATCACCCCAGTTTCAGTCCCATCAGATGCAAATAGAGAGGATACAGAAAAGAGTTTTACGTTACTTATATTTTAAAAAAACATCACGTGTCGTCTTATGAAAAGTAAATTTCGTATATACTGCTCCGAAATAAAAATAGGTGAATATTACTAACATGTGTGCCCTATTTTCCGGGGAAAGTGAATTGAATTTTTTTATGAAAAATTTCTTTATTTATTTTTCGCTGCTACTGATAAAATTACAACAGACTAGGGATTCAAAATGCTTCATAATATACTTGAAAAATATATACTGGATACAAAAATGATGTTACATATTTTAAAACACAAAAAAAACACCACAAAAAATAAAAATATTTCAAGTGTATAATGAGAAAAATCTCGGAATTTGAACTTTCATTTAAAACAGTTTTCTGGATGACTTTTATTTATAACTAGACCCGGGACTGTTTTTACAAGGAACCAACAATAGTATGCAAGCATGCTGGATGATGGTCTTCCTTTATAAAAAGAAGTCATGAAGGGTATTTAAATGCAATGTGCGAAATAAACTAAAAAAAAAAAAACTTCCAACTTAAAAATTCGAGAGGTTTAATAATTCTGAAATTTGGACTAAAATTCTCAAATTCTAAAATTGCATTTTAGTGCCTTTTTAAAATTTCTACCTTCGATTTTAGGCTGGCAATATACATGTTTTTTTCTGATGTTTATAGAGCGTGTATTAACAATAGTAAAATCGTATTATTATTATTATTATTATTATTATTATTATTATTATTATTATTATTATTATCATCATCATCATCATCATCAACACAAAGTATTGCAATCTTGCAAATATTGACAAATAGGAAGAACGTGCCACTACTCAGGTAAGGTAGCTAGTTAAATGTTTTTCTCATGATATTATCACTCCGTTTAAGAAAAGTAAATTAAAAGTTATGAAAATGAAAGCGTAACTGTAGGGTGGGAATCATCTGTGTTAAATTAGGTATTCTCAACTTGCGTAGTACGCACCTATTTCACCATTTCAACATATTTGCATTTAGAAATGTAATGCATACTGAAGAGGATTGTGGGAACAGAAACCCGAAAAATATTTATAATGTACAGTATGTGCTGAATATATGTATACAATATATAAACATGTGAACCGCAATGGAAGGATGAAATTACATAGGGAAGAATTAGTGGAAACTCCAAAGGCCAACTGTCAGGTAGAATGCCACAAAACCATATTGCCGGTAGCTTTTGTTTTATATTTTGTTCCTCAGTAGACAAATAACGTGGAAATACCGGATTCTACGAAGAAACATTCATAAAAGGCACTATTGTGCAAGTTAACATAATATATGCACTAAATCTAGAAAAAAAATGACGTAGCATGCAATATAAAAGTCTAAATATATGTTATTAAATCTAAAACCTTAAAAAAATGCATCATGCATGAATTTATTCCCAAAAAAAAAGTCCAAAACATGCAAACATGAACGGAAAACGTACGGTTATTTGGAATCAATGTTTTTTTATCCAATGCCACCAAGTTGTCATTTGACATTTCTGGTCTTTCCTGCAATGGCTTATTTGTAACTCATTTCTGAGGTTGGGGCGCCTGGAAGGCGGAGTTACGCTGCCCCGATGACGATGATGATGATTTGCCAGCAGAGATCTTAAACCTAAGCCTGATCTAATTTCAAGACCATGGACGAACACAGGTAGATTCCCTTTCCAGGAAAAATTCCTGTGTTCTAACCGGGAATCGAACCCGGGACCTATAAGGCTGGTCAATTTGGAATCGATGTCATAAAAGGAATATTTGCAAATTTTGAGAAGTGTAACCAGCTTTAAAAATATGCATTTGCATGAAAATCCGGGCTTTACTTATTATAAATGTAACAAACAAATTAATTAATTTGAGGGATTGGAGATAACTTACATATTAAGATAGGCCTATGATATTATCGAAACTATAAGAAGAACAAATGACTCGATAAAACACTATACAATACAGCGATAAATGTGACTACAACAACCGTTGGAAAGTCTAAAGTAAATAAATAAAACCGATTGACTGCACATGTTTAAAAAAAAACACACACTTAGGGCCATATTCATAGACATTCTTAGCGCGAGCTTCCGGTGGATGATCAAAGAACTAACGTTTTTAGTATTCATAAACCAGTGTTAGCGATATGAATCCTGTACAAGTAATCAGTCGATAGCCGGGGCTAGTTTAGCACGCTCGTAGCTCGGGCTAGCGAAATGTTTATGCATAGCATCCACAAAGACTAAAATTCATAACATTCACGTGACCATGTCAGTGGAAGTTATAGCCACCCCTGATTCCGCCTGCGAAACCATTAAATACTTCCCACATGTCTGGACTGCTATTTGGGCTGCCTAAGCAAAAATGAACGCTTTAAGACATTCTGTACCTATACTTCAAATATCCGGACATATCTACAAAACCATGCGCGGCGTTCGTGTTCTAGTGATAGACCTAAACATCGGATGATGCATACTCTGTCTTTAAGGGGACGCAGAGGGGTTACATTGCAGGTTGCATAGTGACCCTACAGAATGAATCGCGAATCACGTAAAGGTGCGTACACACTTAGCGAACGAACAACGAACGAATGATGAAGCAAAACATCGTTGTTCGTCCGCTGTTCGGAGCAACGTACAAATCATCAGCAAATGGTCAGAGAACATTCGCGTTTGCTGATTATCCGCAGTAATGGCAGACAAAGATATAATTATAGCAAGTGTAACCGTTGTTATTATTATACGCGGTTTAACAAAAAGAAAGTAAAAAAAAAAAAACAAACAAAAAGGCGATGGTGGCAAACACCACTCTACGAAAGTCGTAATCGATATAGAGTATACCTCCACAAACAGCGCTCAACGAGCGCGCGCGCTCCTTCGGAGCGGGAGAGCCGTGTTTACCGCTCGCCGAAACGGAAAGGAAGATACGTCAGAATGACATAGACTTGCTATAGGTAGAGAGGGAAACGACCACTCAGCTATCTAGTGGAGTGCAGTGTGTAGGCCTATTCTCAGTAACTGTTTCACGTTGCTTACCTACTGCTACAGTACAGTATGGAGGAATCTATAAGACAGAACATAACATTTAACATTTAACGATTTACAGCTCGAACTAATTGATCTTCAATGTGGCCTAAGGGTTAAAGATCGTTTGAATAATACTACTAGCCTGGTTGAGTTTTACAAGACTAAACATTAGCAATAATATTCACGACTGCACAGGCTAGCTGTGAAAACGATTGCTATGTTTGGCTCAACATTTATATTTGTGAGCAACTGTTTTCTATACTCAACTTTAATAAGGGCAGGCATCGAACATCTGTAACTGATGTTTCATTACGATCAGTAGGCTACTGTTCCTTTCAGCTGCCAACAGCATAAAACCTAGTTTTGATGTACTGATAAATAAAAATATAACAAAATGATATTGTACATTTAAGTACCTATAAAATTTCTATTATTTCTATAAAATAAATATTTCTTTATTAATTAATAATAGTCCAAGATAATTTTGCAAACACTGAACGGGAATTCATTTCATAAACACTCGTAATAGTACTTCCTTTTGTGTATATTTTGTACGAGATCACCCCACCCCTTCTTCCAGTCCACCCTTATACAGAGCGCAGCTAACATCTGCATTCCGCTCATGAGCTGTGAGCCGGCGCGGAGAGCTCAAACCTTGTGCAGGCCTGGTATAGAGGTACTGACTTGCTTCATGATTTATGTCGAATTGAATCCGAACAGTTTCACAATTTTTGTCGCATTTCAGAAACAGACTTCGAAATATTGCCGTGCAAAATAGGGCCATAAAATTTCCTGGTCCCTATAGACATCAATAAGTTTGATAACAGCTTCTTCAGTCCAGTCCAGTTTCGACATGCTATTGGTGAAATTAAACTAACCGCTGCGTTCTTCTACGAACTCAAACATGTGGCAAATCCCGTCCACAACGAATACAAACTTCCTTTGATGTACCGACAAGCGACGGATCACTACCGAAGGCAAACCAAACGATCTGTTGGAGCGTATTCCGAATCTCAACGCTGAGCAATCTGATGGCATCACGGTGTTCCGAATTTCACCGATGGCTTCACGGATGCTCCACCGGTGTCGCACTGGTGCCATCAGCTTGAAGAGGTGGTGCCAGTCTCCATCAGCCGCCATCAGTGAATCTGATTGGTTCTTGTATAGGGCAGGAATTAGCAGACGAATAACATCTTGCACTGTTGTGTCATGCCGGTATGTTCTGGTTTAGTTCTGCTGTATTGTTTGTAATGAGCACAACGTAAAAACAATATGTTAATGGCTTATGAGCGAACATGTCAACGGACCAGTTATTACTACCGGTTCAAGAAATAAATTGTTTATGCTCTCTTTTCTTTGAACGAGATGGCAGTACGGAAATTTCGCAAAATTTTGCTAGGATAGCACAGACAACTTAGTCGCCATGACAGCCATCGATCCTTCCAGCAGTTTTGTTCCTATTTCGCTGCAGCGTGACGTCAATGTTGTCCACCGATCCGATTCGAAATACGCTGTTTGCCTTTGCTGCGTCGTCCACACGTTCCGATTTCAATCAGCGAATCCATTCATTTGTCGTTCGTTCGTTCGCTACGAGTGTAGTAGTAGTATTAGTAGTATTTATTTATTTAACCTGGTAGAGATAAGGCCGTCAGGCCTTCTCTGTCCCTCTACCAGGAGATTCCAACTATAATATGAAGAATAAAATTACAATTAGTATTAAATTTACAATTACAAATAAAATTACAATTAGTATTAAATTTACAATTACAAATAAAATTACAATTAGTATTAAATTTATAATTACAATTGCAATAAAAATCAAAGTACGAAAAGATTACCTGACTAATTAAAGCTAGTTAATGTATCATAGAAAAACAAAGAATGTTTTATATTTTCTGAATTACAAATTAAACCTAGAATAACAAAATTGTATAGTGATGAAATTACTGGATATTGAAATATTTTGTGATAGGTTAAGGAAACTATTTACAAGAAATCAATTACTGACCAAGTGTCTAGTAAGTTTGCGTTTGAATTCAATTTTATTTCGACAGTCCCTGATGCTAGCAGGCAGCGAATTCCAGAGTTTTGGCAGGGCTATTGTGAAAGAGGATGAGTATGAGGAGGTGCGATGGGATGGTATTGTTAGTATTATTTCATGACGAGAGCGTGTGTTCAGATTATGGTGGGAAGAAAGGTAAGTGAAGCGAGACGACAGGTACGAAGGAATAGAAGAGTTCAAGATTTCGAAGAGAAAGAGAAGTGAATGTAAATTTCTTTTCTTATCTAGTTTAAGCCAACTATTGCTTCCAGGGATGGGGTAATATGATCATATTTACTAAAATTGCTTACAAAACGTACACACAAATTATGAGCACGTTGAAGTTTCGTTTTGTTGTCGCTGGAGAGGTCAGTCAGTAAAATGTCAGGATAGTCAAAATAGGAAAATACAAGTGTCTGCAAAAGGGACTTTTTTAAGCAAGAGGGGAGATGAACATTTATCCTTTTTAGCACATGGGTAATAGAATATACTTTTCTGCAGGTTTCTGTAATTTGCAAGTCCCAGTTGAGATTATTATCCATGTGAATGCCAAGATTTTTTACTGAAGAACTGAAAGGGATATGCACTGTACTTACTTTAACGGGGGAGTGTACGCACCTTAATGGACACCGACGTACTAAAGCAATTGGGAATATGTCACGATATATCGCGATGAGTATTAATGAAGAACACTTTCTCATGGAGTGAACCAGAAGTCAGAGTACCTATATTATAAGAGCAGAGAAAACTATGCACAAGGGCACACATCATCAACAAAAAGTCTCACCTTCACCTTTCTCTATTCCTCCACAGAAGTATTATGTCTATGGAAGAATTTTTTCCACCCGTAAAAGGAGCTCAAACAATTCCTTGCCAATCTGGTCGTTTGTGAAAACAAATGGACGGTAATCCGAGTGTGCCAGATCCAAAGCGTATTGTATGTAGGGCAGAAGTTCCCATCCATTCTTCTCTACTTTTCGCACAGAGATGTGCAGTGTGAGACCGTAAGAGGGGGGGGGCAGTCGTTCTCCAAACAACAATGCATAGTAGCGTCCCTCTGCATGGAGTCAATCGAGAAGACTGGATGGACTTGGTTCCCTAGGATAAACATGTTTGACTTCATATAGGATAAAATATTGTACGAGGCCAATGAAGATGTTCAACAAGCTGTGCGTTACTGCCTGCGGGATGCCGAGACGAGTTCTAGCTCAAGGGCGTTTTTAAACTGGAAAGTGGCAGAAATGTATAGGTCTATACAGCGATGGTGATTCTGAAGAACAAGAGATTACGTTTCTCGGTCTTGGGCAGAACACTATGAATGAATGAATGAATGAATGAATGAATGAATTTGAATACGAATCTTCAATATTGCAAACCAATCCTTCAGAGATCCAAGAGCTGAAATATGTGAATTTGTGAATTCGTGAAGGGAGTAGAATAATGTTCCGTGTACATTATGCATCAAGAAGTCTACAATTTCAAACTCCTTAAAAACGTCAAGAAAATGAGTGGAACTAACGACTGGTTTCCGTCACGCTATTCAAGAAAAGAGTGGGGAGAATGCTGGTCAGTGTTATCATCTGGTGTTTAAGGATTCTATTGCCACATGCTGGAAATAATGTGTATGATTAAGTGTCTCACACCCATTACACATTTACCCAGTCTCTATTAACAGACTATTTTACACAAGTCGGATTCTGTCGCTTTCAAACAATAAAAGTATTTTATCCTTTATTAATCTTAAAGGCAGAGGCGACGCCAAAGGTTGATCTCGATGAGCCAAGGCCTATCCAAAAAGTACCCGACCCACCTACTTACACATTTGTATATCCCTACTTCCGCGAATTTTCTGAGACGTTACTAACATGAAAAATTGCTTCCTTAATTTCGACATCAACGCGTTTATATTGTGTGACCTTGTTTTTTTATTTGAAGTATATGATAGAAATGTAAAATTTAATGACAGAAAATTATTACAATGTAATATCAGTATGATAATTTTGATATTATACATGTTTTCTTAATTTTTTATTTAGGAAATTTAAAAACATACAATATTAGTAAGCTACACGATTTTCAGAAGTATTTAATGTACGATATTTTTTTTTATAAAGACAAACAAAATACGATACTTTTTAAAGTTAGTACGATAGTCAAACATTATTGCACGTCTGCCATTCTCTTCTCTGCAGCTCATATGCAATAGCAGACATTCATGGAACTTCTAAACATTAATAATTGTGAATATATACTTTACCTCCTTCACATTTGTCAAAACTGCAGTCTTATTCCCATTAATAACCTGTTGATTTTGACAGTTCATATGGTCATTTAAATCGTAGACCAAACAACGCATTGATATGATCACGTCAAGAAAATCCAGCAGCTCCAATACAGCGAAATTGGGGGCTTTTAAATGTTTCTTACATTTTCTATTGTATTCCAATGGATACCATCCCATTCTGGAATCCTGGGAAACGAGAATGCGGATGCTTTAGCAAAGAAGGGCAGCACTGCTACTTACAGACCTGTTACTAAATCTACGTATTACTCTGTGAAAAGATTTATTAAATCTACATACTTAGACTTCAACAAACAAAATTTGATAACACAATCTCAAGGGAAAAAATGGAATTCTTTGAATCATAATCCACAGTTAATTCCCGATTTACCACGAAAATCGTCTGTAGCTGCATTTAGATTGGCAACAGGCCATGATTGTTTGGCCAAACACCTGCATAGAATTGGAATATATCAGTCTCCTAACTGCCCAATGTGCAACTCAAACCAAGAAATGGATTCGGAACACCTCAAAATCTGTGCTTCAGTGGCTGGTCATGATAATATCTTTGAAAAATATTGGAGTGCAAGACGTCAAATGACTTTATTGTCAAACGCCTGGCATTAGAAAACAACATTTTCTATTGTTGAAATATAGTTTTGCGAGCTTATAATTATAACTCACATAGGATAAAACAAACTCATTAATTCATTGATAGTGATTCAAATACTGCGATTTTAGCTCTGCTCTTCCGCAATTTTTCGTAAACTACACAATGGAGGCGATAATTATAACTGTGAAGATTGAAGAGACCGATAAAAATACATTAAAATGAATTAAAACCTATTATGCGTTTTCTAACTACGTGCACGGTTAATTAGAAAATTAGGCTCAAAATCTGCGTAGTTTGGCGTTGCCTGCACACGTACGAAAGCACATACGCATTCGGTCTGAACAGCAAAGTTCAGTTTCTTAGTTACTCCAGTAGGGTTGCCAGATTTCCTATGGCAGAAAATAACGATATGTGTTAATTTTTTTTTCTTAATTTTCACGAGAACCATCCATTTTGTTTTAAAACATGAAAGGGATAAATCATTCCTTATCAGTTCCTTTGATGATAAGAGTAAAAATTAGATTCGAACGGACAATACTTATCGAGTAAAAGTGTTAAAATATAAGAAAAAATTATTCTTTTCTGAGAAAAGAATTCAATTGGGACTAATGTGATATTAGACTTTTTTTGTTTTATTTTATCCAAGGAATAGGCTGTTAAAATCTGCACAATTATATCACTTCCGACCTGTGCAGTTGGTGGCATTGCATAATGTATGTATGTATTTATTTACATTGCAAGTGGGCAAGCACCCGGTGGCAATGGTATACACAATATAAACAATACACAATAAAATTACAATACACAATACAATTATACAATACACAATACAATTTAACACAATAATTACAATTAATAATAAAACATAAAACACCTAATTTTACAATACAACTTACATATGTATAGGCCCTACATATGTTTCAATAGTTTTTCACTTTACTCTCATCTCAATCACTGTAGTGGCACTATGACGCATTTCACTGACACTTTAGGACACATTTCACTGGCATTATAGAACACATTTCACTGACGCTATAAATTATCACAGATCGGAACTATTCACTGCACTGTAAAACCATAACTTCACTGACTCACCTCGCTTCACTAATACAACAGTTCAAATAAGTCAAATAATTACATCCTTATGCACACTTATAAACAGAACTACATTTAAACTAAACATTTCTAGTCTAAGGCACTCTTACACGCTATTTTTAAATAATTTACAATTCAAACCAAGGAAGTAACTCGTCAGGCTAAATAAATACATGTCACCTTAAAAAATTAAATCTTAAAAAATGTCAACTTAATTTTAATTTGCACTTTATACACCACTTTTTAAGTTATTCTTGAATCTCCTTAAGGAAGGGAGCCCTCAAAGACCACTGCAAGTAGGTCATTCCAATCATTTATAGTTCTATTTAAAAATAAGAATTTACCTACATCCGTTTTCTGTTTCCTACATTTGATTTTAAAATCATGATCGTTCCTACCATAATACGTTGGCTTTTCTAACCGAGCCGTTATGTCTACCCATGCTTTCTGACCTAGATGTGCTCTATACAATGATGTTATTCTAGTTTTCCTACGTCTGTTTTCCAAAGTTTCCCATTTAAGTTCTATTATCGTATCGTTTCCATCTTCTCTTTTTTCCTTTAACAAATTTACCTGTCCTATACTAATGTAGGCTATAATCGCCTATTCTTTCTGTTAGCAGATCTTTTTAGTTGATTTTATAGCCTTGTCAAACTTTACTATTAATAAAGCGGACTCCAGGACTTCAAGGTGTACCATGGCAAGTTGTACATTACACACTCTTAGGAAATGCAATGTAAGGTCTTAAGTTATCGTGGTAAATATGATCCAGCCATTTCAATATATCTCCATAGAGTTCAGTGCATTTATCGCATTGTCTTGTTCCTGAACACCAACAAGATTACCTCTATCAGTCACTGCGGTGCAATGTTGGCATTTCTTCAAATAACTTCACTAACGCCCAGCGCACATTCGACTCAGTGTTCCCATAAAAATATTACCAAACTCTGATTAATTTGGAGCAATCTTTCTACACTCAGTAATTTTATCATGTTTCTGACGAAAGTCGATGTCGTACTCCATTTTGATTTATTCCCACAGTTATGTCATCTGGTGAAAAATTGGGTTTCAGGCAGAAAGGTTAAAATATAGCCAAAATGATATTTACAAAATTAAAAATAGTAGATACAATAAATAATGTTAAAAATGTTCACTCTTATGATTTATCAATTTAATATTAACATTTGTTAATATTTGTTACATATATAAATAATGTATAAACGATTTCGCCTTTTACGGCATCATGAGATACAATTTGCTTCTACGATATCTAAAATACATAGTGGAATTTTTGTTTTCTCTTATAGTAAACCATCAAATTGTTGTTATAATAATAAGTAATAATATGTAATAATGACTAACCTGTTTTATGTATTTTACTTGTTGAAAAAAATTAGGTTATAAGTAAGTCTACATTGTATAACTAATTATATTCTGTAATCTTCATCTTACGATGTTTGGTGACGTATATATGTCACTTCAACGGACGTATTATACGTCACCAAACATCGTAAGATGAAGATTACATATAGTTTCTTCACACCCATAAGCAGTGCTGACTAGATCAGACGCTATGGACAGTACTCTATAACAGAGTCGCCAGTATGAAAGGATAATTTGGCGTGAGACGAACTCGATAGCTCAGTGGTAGAGCGCCTGACCGGAGTACAGGAAGTCGCAGGTTCGATTCTCGCTCGAGGTTG
This sequence comes from Periplaneta americana, assembly GCA_025594305.2. Lineage (NCBI taxonomy): Eukaryota > Metazoa > Arthropoda > Insecta > Blattodea > Blattidae > Periplaneta > Periplaneta americana. The sequence goes on along the minus strand of JAJSOF020000011.1, from coordinate 129,645,307 downwards.
TGAAATTTTTCTTTCATACCATGGCATGATTGTGACTATAATAGTATTTAAATTCACAATTATATTCTATTTAGTATTGAAATACATAAAACTCCCTGCACTTCGTATAGTGAGACAGCTAAGGAAAATAATACCAGACATAAAACTTAGAAAGTCGTTGGGTCATTTCTGGTAGTCATTTCATACTCTTAAGAAAAGATAAATATGATGTAACATTTTCTATTTATAATTCTGACTCTAGTGACAAGAATACTGAATGCGAACAAAATTCATCTAATAATTAAGGGGAAATCTTTGTATAAAGATAGGGTATTACAATACCATCTTCTTGATGAGTAAAAAAAAATCTACGTCACCCAGTTTCGGGAATGAAACTAATGCTGTGTTGGTTAGAATGTTTTATTTTGTTTCTGTTTACAAATGGTGAGTATGGGTATCGATAAGAAAAGTAATAAAATTAATGAAGGGCATGCAACCTATTTCCTCTTCATATGAAGCTACATTCCGAAATTAGTCTCAGTTCACAGCAAATTTTTCACTATTGTTCACTCAAAGTGTACTGTACATGTCTGTTACTACTTAAAAACTGCAGAACGCGCGATTACGAATCAAATGAGTCAATAAGTGATTGCAAAGGTCTGCAGCCGCTCTCGATGCCGAGATATTACCACAGTTTAGTATACACAGTCACGAAGCTCAGTACGTAAGGAATATGCATCCATACATAGTTGCTGATCGCTACTATCGCCTCATCACAGATAATGCGAAATAGTACCGGCACAGTCTATTGTTCTTAGTACCCTCAACAACTCAAGCTTCGTGACTGTATATACTAGACTGTGATATTACTGAGTCCGCGCGGCACGGCTAATTTTATAGGCAACTTCGTCGCCCTCTTGTCCATAGCGAGAGGACGTGGGCGTAGTCACACAAGTTACCTGTACATTGATTTTTTGGTACTAATAACATTAGTATTCGGCTGTGCCTCATAATCGTAAGTGTTGTTATAGTAAGCATTTGAAATTCTACCATTTTCTGTTCTACTACGGATACTGGAATGGCTGCTATACTCGGTGCGGGGAAAGACGTATTCTACATCAAGAAGAAGTACCGGGTGTTTCAAAATGAATGTCGGGGTTTTAAGGCTTTGTAGTATTTAATACATATAACGTACAATTATAAATAATATACCAAATGAAAGAGGAACTCAAACAGTTCTGCTACAAGTGCTCAATGTAAGCACCATTCCTCACACGGCACACATCGAGTCGATAAGCGAGTTCTCTCCTAACCTTTATCAGTGTGTCTGGAGTAATTGTTGCAACAACTGCTTCAATCCTCTGTCTAAAGTCTGGTAGGTCAGCTGATAGCGGAGGTACATACACACGATACTTTATGAATCCCCAAAGGTAAAAATCGAATGGTGTAAAGTCTGGTGAACGTGGAGGCCATGCGAAACAAGCTCTGTCATTCGGCCCCTTTCGGCCAATCCAGCGGTCGGGTACAACGTCGTTTAACCAATCGCGTACTTCCATATGCGTCTCCTTAAAATTCTCTACACAGATGTTTTCTGGAATTGCTAATTCACGACTAGCCTTCCGAACAGATTTCTTGGGGCTACTCTCTCACTCGTTCAACGCACTTTCTAACGGCAGACAGAGGAAACAGTGCATGCGCATGCGTGCGTACAAAACTGTTTGAGTTGCTCTTTCATTTCATGTATTTATAATTGTATGTCAAATGTAATAAATCCTACAAAGTTTTAAAACCCCAATATTAATTTGAAACACCCGGTATATTGACATGAAAATCTCGAAGCAGATTCTTTGCAGTACCATAACTTCATAACAGACCGTAGCCTATAGCATAACCCATTTAATCTTAGGTCAGAGGTTAAATTCATCCTTGTTCTAGCTGAACTTGGAATTTTGTGTTGTATAAAGTCTAATCTGAGATTAATTTGTCTCAAACTAAAGTCAACTTTGACTGAAGAAATTTCTCCGATTAAGTTAGATGATCCAAGTTCAGTTATTTCTTTTCTGTTTGAAATATACGAATGGCAGACTGTGCTAATAGAATAACCATTATTATTAATATTAATAGATATGGTAGTTACACTTATATACAGTATATATATTTTTTCAATTTCTTGCCTTAATACACAAACAATCTTATATTTTATAAGGCCCTATCGTGTTCAGCAGTATCAAATAACATAATCCATAATTATATTATGTTTATAACAACTATTAATTATTCATGGATGTGATAGGTACATTCATACATTTTCAATTTGTCGTTTTATAAAGCTTTATTATGTTTAGCAGTATCAAACACCATAACATGATAACAATTTGGAGAACAGTCAACATTCTTCTTATTGTCCGCCATTATTTACATTGCACAAATAAACCAGTGTCTCCAACAGTGTGTACGGAAAGTCGCCGAAAAGTAGTTGTAAAGTCGCTAGATTTCTCATTAATCAACAAAGAAAGATTAAATTTTGTCACTATGGGGTGCTAAAAAGTTCGCTAAACCCCTATTTAAGCAATACAAAAGTTAAAAGAAATTGTTATTGAAAAAGAGTTAAAGTCGCTAGTTTGGCAACACTGAATAAACTTGTACAACATGGTCCGCGCATCACATATTTCACCTGTTTATGCATTGTTGCCAAATCCTTTTCACGTGAACTTAGATTGCATTTGAACCAAGGTAATTGATCGCAGAAAAGTTTTATACAATAGAAGGAGTGTCTGAACTCGGTTCACTTTTCGATCTTCGATCAAAGTTGGTCTTTAGTCAGGGAGTTTTATACAATTGGGCCTTAGAGGCTTAGTCCTTCCAAATATTAACTCCGCAGCATTCTTCCTCAAGTCTTCCACTCCAGCCAGCTCTCGACACGGCTCGCATCTCTTACATACTACGTTAGTCACTTTGGAGGCGGATTTCCTTTATCATCTCGTTACGTTGGTTTCGTGATACAACCGAACCGGCTGTTACAAGAGGAACAACCTAAAATAATGAGCTGCGAGAATCTTGTGTTGTGATTATACAGCTTGCCTTGCTAACGTGCTTAACTGGTCTCGGTAATTTGCGGCCTGAGCGTTAACACAAGCAATGAGAGACAATCAACCACAGACCGTAAGGAAGCGCCTTGGAGTTACTTCCGCTGACAACTCTCAAACGCAGCTGTAATCCTCAACACAAGTGTTACTTAGGGAATTAAGTGGTTATGGCTAGAGTGGCGCTAACCACACTTGTTTTCTGACGGAAAAAGTCAACATTGTCAAATCTTGCAGGTAGAGCACGTAGTGGTCCTTTTATGATGCACGTTGAATAATTGGAATATGGAAAATGTTCCAGGCGATGCTGTTGTGCTCAGTAATGATTAAGTTCATTTTCATTTTGTCGGGCTGCATAAAAAAAAAAACAAAACATTCCATATTGGTCCCCAGAAAACCCTCAAGAAGTGCATCAGCGACTTCCTCATAGCGAGCGTGTTACTGTTTGGTGTCCTGTTGCACAATTCGAAATAACAGTCATGCTTTTTTGAGGAAGAAAAGCGCACAGTCACTGTTTGAGGAGTGTATAGCTCGTAAGGGCAAACATTTGGACTATATCATCTTTAAAACAAAGTGATCTCAAAATAGAAAACATTCTTCTGTAAGATACTAAAATAAAATTTTGAATAGGATCTCTATTGCTCTTGTTATTTATGTTTCTAATCGGGGAGATCATTCTGTCGATTCCTGTATAACTGTTTTACATTCATATTAATTCTTTTTTTTTTAAGTTAATACTTGTATACTAGAATGTATTTTATGCTCGACCATGCCGAAATGTAGTAATTATACACCTGGTAGCAGCCCTTTAATGGACCTCATTAAAGTACACCTATTCATTAAAGTTCAGGTGTTCCACCAATCAGAAAACACCATTGTAGCAATTTGAAAGCGCAAGTATCGATTATTCTCGGATATGCAATCGAAAGACAACTAGCGAAACGTCACGGAGGCTGGAAATCCAATACTGTCACAGAAGGTTATGTTCTGTTACTATAATAATTAGCGCTAATTGTAAATAATACTCAAATAAATTCAATTTGTCATCTCGTTTTACAATGTCTAAATCAATTTCAAGGTTATATCAAGATTAATGTTAATTTTACTCTCTAGATTATATCAAGGTCAATGATATTTCTTTCTAGGAAAAAATCAATACTTTCGCGTCTGCGCACATCTCACAATTTACGAGATATTGCACAAGGTCAGTTCCGCTCTCCAGTCAGATAAGAATAACATGAATACGTATGAATAATTTCAAGTTAGAAATATGGTCGAGCATAAAAAGTCGTATGAAACTTGCCTATAATGGTAATTAAGACGCTCATATGAAAATTATGAAACTCGCTTGCGCTCGTTTCATAAACATACTCGCGTCTTAATTATAGGCTCGTTGCATAATGTACTATTCCTGTTTGTGATTATGTATTCAGTCTCTTTTTTATTATATATTTATTATTATTATTATTATTATTATTATTATTATTGTTATTATTATTATTTAAAGCTAATACTGATTGTGTATATGTATTCAATTTCTCTTTTTTATAACTCTGCCAGGGAAAATAAAACTATTATTATTATTATTATTATTATTATTATTATTATTATTATTATTATTATAAATTCTAATTTATTTTTTGAAAGCAGATCGGATGACAAAAGCTTCTCAACTAAATAAGGACTCTGCTGTACGTTTCACTGAGACACATTTTAATTTAATAATAATAATATAATAACAATAATAATAATAATAATAACAACAATAATAATAATAATAATAATAATAATAATAATAATACAGCTCCATATTGCAGCCAAATATTTCCTTAATGCTTTCAAAGCATGTTTTCTGACAATACTGTGATAAACCTGGATGCTTGGGATTCCACAAAATGTCCTAGTCGCAGTAGGGAACTTCTATTAGAGTTTTTTTACTTTAATTTTATTTATTTAATACTTTACACTTGAGCTACATTAGGCATTGCAGCCCGAAAAAGCAGGAGCTCGTGCTCGGGCGCAGTTCAGATCAAATATATCACAAAATTAAGAGAATTCATTGAGCACAATAACATTAATAAATGGTAAAATACATACAGAATGTAATAACAGCATCAAAAGCAAATTTATCAATTTCAGAATACATTAATGCAATTAAAATGTCCAGCAATCTATCTGCAGTTAGATCTGTGCCCGGCAGAAGTTTCAACACAACCCGTTGTCGCCATCCCGGCTGCAACGAGACGGAAACTCTTGGTCACGTGTTGGGATTCTGTCGAAAAACGGACCTGCTGCGCAACAATCGACACCATAAGGCCAGGAGCGGTATTGCTGATGTCCTCAAGCGTCGTGGATGGGAGGTACACGAGGAGATCCACTGCGTTTCATCCTTAGATTCGAACAGAAGAGCAGATATTGTAGCCATCCACAGGACTCAATCTAAGGGAATAGTTCTTGATCCTACAATCCGCTTTGAGAGGGATGCCCTGCAGGCACAGCACGTTGACGAGGAGAAGAAATCCATTTATGAGTCCTGCATCCCTTACCTAAGTGAGAAATATAACATTCCCAATAGTCAGTGGAGTGTTTCTGGTCTTTTGTTTGGTGCACGTGGCACACTTCCTAAATTCACATGTAATATTTTAAAAGCACTCGGTTTCCAATTTTTTGAGATTCAAAAAATTTTGTTGAATATTCTTAAGGATTCAATCCAAATATTACATTACCATTTATATCTTGGCCATTGATGATTCTATTGGGTTTGCATTTCTCTGGATTTTTTTACTAAACAATTCCTGCCTTTCTAAATTATTCTGTAGTGCTTTTATTCTGGATCTTTATGGTCACCCTCATTGAGGGCAGATAATTTCGTTTAAAATGTATCTCTCTACAAATAGAAAATACAAAAATACATAAATATTAGAGCATCAATTGTTAACTCAATTAGCTTAAACAATTAAATAATTAATCTGATTTGTTTCTTAAATCTATGTGTGTTAAGTGTACTTAGCTCAGGGTAAGCTCTAATTAATGCATTATATATTTTGGGTCCAAAATTTCTGATAAATTCTTCTGTTCACTTCAATTTCGATATTTTATAGGTAAAAGACATTTGTTGCTCTGGTGGTCGCTGCTCGCACTGGACTACGATCAAGTGAAAATGACCCGTCCACAACGAAAGCTAATTCTCTTTGATGTACCGACAAGAGACGGATCATTACCAAATGTGAAACGATCGCTACATGCATACCATCCTTCACGAGGTACAATTTATTCGAAGTACACCATCTTGCTAACATCCAAAATGCAACATTATGCGGTCTTGTACAGAGATTATAAGCATGAAGATACGATATCCTTCCTGCACGTTAGCAGCAGTAAATTAATATAACATCCTACCCCAAAATTGCTATAATAGCGAGACTCTTGTTCATCGAAGATAATGCCACATACATGTCCATAAAGGTAAGAACCTTAATTAGATTCTTTTCTCATTACAATAGACGGCAATGTAATCATATTAAACTCTCCGTAACAAAAGGTTCATGTACAACAAAACAATGGACAATACACACATGCATGCTAGAATTTCTCATAAAAACATAACGGACTTCCAGCGGAGGCCATCCCTTTATATCATGTCTGAGAAACACGACAAATTTCTGGTGCATTGCCTCTTTTACACAATAGATCTCCGATTAGTTTTCAGAACGAGCAATATTCCTGTGGTGTGTTAGAAGGCCTTGCAATATCAAACAAGCTGGAAAGAATTGGTAATAGAAACTATTACTTGCAGATCATCATAAAGGCTGGTTCACAATAAACCGGGAACGAGAACCAGAATCAAAACGAGAATCAGAGGACGTGAATATGAAAATTTTTGATTCACAATAAACGGAGAACGTACAAGACTATGCATATCGATATGCATGTAAATAACGATGTGTAAAGTCGATATTACGCATTCTGATGTTATTTGTGTATAATTGACCAATGGCGTTCTCTCATGAGTACAAGTTAGCCAACATAAACACAGGTTTTCCAACTTCGAAATTTCAACTGAAACATTTCATTAGGTACGGTACTATAAATATGCCCATGCATCTTTATTATCACAACTTATTTTAAGTCTACCATAACGTAAATTAATTAGAGAAGAAACATTTGTAATAGAACAAAAATGAACACAACAGTAGTTATTGAATTGAAGCATGAATATGTAGTGTGTAATACAACCAATACAGTAATAAAATATGATTCACTTACGATCAGTGTTCAAAGACGCAGCTATTGAAAGCCACGTATTCTCCTTCATTTTCTCATTTTCTCATTACGAGGCGTGCCGGTTATCGTAAACGTGAGGATTTTCCTCAACACTCAATATTAGAATCTCATCAAATAAAACTTGCTCCATGATGCACAGCACAGAACAAAATAATGCATAGGTCATGTCACGGTCTTCTTGTTACGAAATATACGACGACAAAATAGCTTTTAGATGGCAATAGAATGAATCTAGTGGGCTGTGATCGGAAACGTGAACGCCAAAGTTGAAACTTGGCCAACTCTCCGTTCCCGATCCCGGGCTCCGGCAAGCTTTTCGTTAATTGTGAATGCTCACATTTAAATGTACACATTTTAATAATTTTACCGTTTTCGTTCCGATTCTCGTTTCCGATTTATTGTGAACCAGCCTTAACTTATGATGCGTTGTCACTAACGGTACTCCGAAGAGAAAATTATCCATCAAGGTCTCTGGTCAAAAATAATTTGAAAATACTTATTAGACCGAAAAAAAAAAATTACGAAATAGCTTTAAAACAGCAAGCAATTCAAAATTACACGGTAGGAATAAAAATAAAAAATGAACCGATGGCGTTGCTACAGTTTCTTTATAGGTGTGGTGGGTTGATGAGATTATGGGTTCAAATCCTGCCCTAGGCGTATACGTGTATGCCATAGATTGTCTTATTGTTATCGTGACCGCAAATAAACTTATGCAAGGCTGCCAAAATTATTCTTTACCCCTCCTAGCAAGGCCAGAGCTTTATAAACTAAGGTATGCATAAATCACTCTTGATAATATTACGTAATAATGACCGGACTCAAATTATAGGCAGAAAACCACATTTGTGAATTTAAATATTCGAAGATATTCTGAGAAAGAAAGAGATTAAACCGGCCGCGGTGTACGCGATGCCAAAGTTATACAAACTTAAGAGTTGCACGGATACCACAGTTGTGGGTTCGAATCCCACTTGGAGCATGGGTCCTTGTCCGTTGTTAATGTTTTTTATTTTATATTTTATTTTAGCAGGTTATTTCACCGACGCTTTATCAACATCTTAGGTTATTTAGCGTCTGAATGAGATGAAGGTGATAATGCCGGTGAAATGAATCCAGGGTCCAGCACCGAAAGTTACCCAGCATTTGCTCATATTAGGTTGAGGGAAAACCCCGGAAAAACCTCAACCCTGACCGGAAATCAAACCCGGGCCACCTGGTTTCGCGGCTAGACGCGCTAACCGTTAGTCCACAGGTGTGGACTCCGTTGTTAATGTTATGTAGTGAGTTGTCTTAGGTACAAACCTGGCTTCATGCTGGTCCCCAAGTTTAAAGTTGATTCAGGAGAAATATTAAATATTTTAGGTGGTGGTAGTATGAACTATTCTGAGTAAAGTTCATATAAACGTGAACAATTTTCAATGGGTGTGGCTGTTTGAATGTTACGCATAACAAGCTATACAAGTGGCAAGAAAGAAGGATAAATGACTTAATAATTACGCTTATTGCTTATTTACATTATATCAATACATTTCAACAGTTTAATACAATTTTCCGCTGTGTTGAATAAGGTCCGGGGACCTTGGTGGCCAACGCAGTGACCACTGCGTCCGATCCATCGTTCGAGATATGAGATTTGAATAATTTATCACATGACGACTAAACTGTACAGAGGCTCCGTCATGCTGGAAGAACATGCCAATCCTTGTAGCCAATGGAACTACAAACAGCTGTTTTTCTACACACATTATGAACAGATAAACAGTGCTGCCCTCAGACGATCTCAGAAGAGCGACTTGTACCACTATATTCTTTTATACGTAGTGTTCCTTCGTAACATTTGTAATGATTGCTATATGTAACATTCAAACTGCTGTATCTCCACACCCAATGAAAATAGGACACATTTCTGTAATGGACTATTTTACTCAGAATAATCAATATTAGCACTCTAAAATATTTTACTATTTCTCCTTAATCACTCTATACTAAAAGCTGAAATTTCTTAAAAATGACAAAAATAAAGGATGGACTGTTATAAAACTGTGATGGTTACACAAAAAGAATTATAAAAATGGTAATTATAATCTAAATCAGTGGTTCCCAACGTGGGGATCGTGTAAAGAGCTGAGGGGGTCGCGAATTGATTTACAAAATAAAACAAAAAGACCTTATTTATTTTGTATTAAGAAACATAAACAATGTTAAACATAAAAATAAAAAAATATGTTTCAGTAGTTATAAAGTAAACCATAATTAATGTAACAAATGAACAAACATCAGAGAAACTGATTAAGCTCAAAGTTACCTGAGCAGCGAGATATAACGTGCCCAACAGAAAAGACGACCCCTCTGGCTTTGCTTATCTGTTCTGATGATGAAACCTGTATGTGGCTCCGAAACGTTGAAAATGTCAAGTTCCAGGACAGGGTGAAATACCTAAAAGTCTATTTCTGATCGTTATAATGATTTATTGGGAGTATTACATTTCCATTTATAATGTAACAGGCGCGCTACTTTAATTTTGCCATTAATCGCTATATATATATATATATATATATATATATATATTAATCAATCTATCTATATATCTATATCTATCTATCTATCTATCTATCTATCTATATATCTATATCTATCTATCTATCTATCTATCTATATATCTATATCTATCTATCTATCTATCTATATCTATATCTATATCTATCTATCTATCTATCTATCTATCTATATCTATATCTATCTATATCTATCTATCTAACTATCTATATCTATCTATCTATCTATCTATCTATCTATCTATCTATCTATCTATCTATCTATCTATCTATCTATCTATCTATCTATCTATCTATCTATCTATCTATCTATCTATCTATCTATCTATCTATCTATCTATCTATCTATCTATCTATCTATCTATCTATCTATCTATCTATCTATCTATCTATCTATCTATCTATCTATCCATTTATTTATTAGGTTCTATAAATAATACTATGGTTTAGATATATCACGCAAAGTGTCCATCACAATAACAAATCTTTCACAGGTTACTCTGTAAGTGCACAACTGCACAGTGACTACAATAATTCCATTTGTTTCTCTACTCAAGCACATGCAATTTAAAACTTCTCTCACAACGAAGGCCATCGCTTTGTATAGATGTAACACTACGGATGTAAAGATGTTACGAGCATGTAAACCTTGCTGCAAAGGAAGTATGTACTTGTACTATGGAATTCATTAAATATGAAATGTCCAACTGAAGGCAAACGGCAAGGCGTACCCAACCTATTCCGTCTTTTATTCACGTAATATCAATCCACCTACTCAATGACCCACCTATTTAAAATCACTTATCTATTTACCTATTCATTTAAACATGCAGCCTACCCATACATTCAATCCATCCAAGCCATCTAATTCCATCCACTTATCTATATATCCATCTATTCCATCCATTCATTTATCTATCCATATCCCATCCACTCATCTATTCCATCCATATCCCATCCACTCATCTATCCATCTATTCCATCCATATCCCATCCACTCATCTATCCATCTATTCCATCCATCTACCTACCTACCTACTCCATCTATTCCATCTATCTATTTTATTTATTTTAGTAGCTTATTTTACAACGCTTTATCAACATCTCAGGTTATTTAGCATCTGAATGAGATTAAGGTGATAATGCCGGTGAAATGAGTCCTGGGTCCAGCACCGAAAGTTACCCAGCATTTGCTCATATTGGGTTGAGGGAAAACCCTGGAAAAAACCTCAACCAGGTAACTTGCCCCAACCGGGAATCGAACCCGGGCCACCTGGTTTCACTGTCAGACGCGCTAACCGTTACTCCACAGGTGTGGACTTATATCTAATCTAATCCTATCTATCTATCTATCTATCTATCTATCTATCTATCTATCTATCTATCTATCTATCTATCTATCTATCTATCTATCTATCTATCTATCTATCTATCTATCTATCTATCTATCTATCCATCTATCCATCCATCCATCTATCCATCCATCCATCCATCCATATCTAATCTATCTATTTTTTTATTTTAGTAGGTTATTTTACGACAACAACAGCTTTATCAGCAGCTTAGGTTATTTAGCGTCTGAATGAGATGAAGGTGATAATGTCGGTGAAATGAGTCCGGGGTCCACCACCGAAAGTTACCCAGCATTTGCTCATCTTGGGTTGAGGGAAAACCCCGGAAAAAACCTCAACCAGGTAACTTGCCCCGACCGGGAATCGAGCCCGGGCCACCTGGTTTCGCGGCCAGACGCGCTGACCGTTACTCCACAGGTGTGGACTAATCTATCTATCTATCTATCTATCTATCTATCTATCTATCTATCTATCTATCTATCTATCTATCTATCTATCCATCCATCCATCCATCCATCCATCCATCCATCCATCCATCCATCCATCCATCCATCCATCCATCCATCCATCCATCCATCCATCTATCCATCCATCCATCTATCCATCCATATCTAATCTATCTATCTATCTATCTATCTATCTATCTATCTATCTATCTATCTATCTATCTATCTATCTATCTATCTATCTATCTATCTATCTAATCTATCTATCTAATCTATCCATCCATATCTAATCTATCTATCTATCCATCCATATCTAATCTATCTATCTATCCATCCATATCTAATCTATCTATCTATCCATCCATATCTAATCTATCTATCTATCTATCTATCTATCTATCTATCTATCTATCTCTATCATTCTATTCCATTCCATTCACTCACCCACCAATTCTATACCATCTATCCATGCACCCACCCAACCGTCAGTCCACATCGCTGGATCTTCATCTATTCCGGATTTTGAGGTTTTTCGACCTATACTAAGGGATACAAGGTGGGACTCAAGTAACGTAGAACTAACATGATTTCTGGTCTCTAATTAATACAAAAAGAATTACCACACAGATAAGAATTTTATGCAAAACGAGAAACGAACTCTCAACCGCAGTCACCACGCAACATCAAAACGGCGACTTAATCGTTGTGGTGAACACGATTGGCTGTATCAACTACTATACCCGGTAAGGTTTATCTTGTCTCAGTAGCAATAAAACCAAGTCCCTTCAAATGAGGGTGGAGATTATAGGAGGGTTGTAAATTTTCAGGATTCCTTTCAAAACCTTGTTATCGTACATGCTACCGGAACTCAATTTCTTGAAAGACAAGCTCAGTGACGAAACTACACAGCACGAAGAGAGATATTTTATAATTTTATTTTGCGCTGCAGAATGTATCAACTAGTCCCTTCCGCCACTGGATGGATGGACGGCGCCGCTCCACTCCCCCATCGCCATAACAATACAGACGAAGTAAGACATATCTCCTTTCTCTCTCTTTTCACAGTGAGACAAGATAGATCACACAGGCTAGGCCATTTAGCGTCGATGGGATTTGTGATAGCGAGATGGTATTTGGCGAGATGAGACCGAGAATTCGCCATAGATTACCTGATATTTTCGACGTTGGCGAAAACGTCGGAAAAAAAACCCAACCATGTAATCAGCCCAAGGGGAATCGAATCAACGCCCGCACAACTTCGGAACAGAAGGCAAGCGCCTCTGCCGACTGAGCTACGCCGGTGGCTTTGGCTTCTTTTAACCTGATAGTTAACAGAAGTAACAATTAATACAGAAAAAAGTAGGCTATATTAAGATGTTTGCAGCTGTGTTTATTTTCTTACAATTCAGTTCCTAAATTAATAATCGTGAATATGGATTTTTATTTTAATGGAGAATTGACGAATCGTGTCTGCACAAAGTCCTCGCAAGTTTCTTTGAAATGAAGTTAGAATGGAGGTCCTTGACACTGGAACAGGAGATAACGGGCAACTATTGTTTCCACCTTCTTTGTGTACTTGCTTAGCCTTCACGAATCACTTACGCCACCACTGAAGCAACAGGTGTTCTCACAAATGCTAACGACAGCTCTGTAACCGTTAATTAGATTGGTTCAGACCAAGTACTTCCGGAAATGACAAGGGAAAAGCGACTCAAACGCCTTTCACAGTTTCCTCTGCAGTTCACTAAATACAGTCTATGAAAACAAAATCATATTTTAATTAACATTTAAATCAAGGTGACTGGTGAATGGAGATTTTAGAACTACAATTTCTTTCTTTCTTTCTTTTATTTTACTTCCTTCTTTCATACCGATTTATAGACTAATACCACAGTCTAGTATATACAGTCACAAAGCTCAATACGTAGGGAATATGCATCCATAGATAGTTGCTAACCACTAGGATCGCTACTATCGCCTCATCACAGACAATGCGAAATAGTACAGGCACAGTCTATTGTTCCTAGTACCCTCAACAACTCAAGCTTCGTGACTGTATATACTAGACTGTGCTAATACGGTGTAGTGGAGGATATATTTTGAACCAACATGACTCATAACACGGGCTTTCCTGACCGAGTGATTAGCGGAACTTTGGGTAATATGCAATACCATTTTGCTTTTGAAAAATTACATAAAACATGCTGAAGAAGAATTACACGTCCCTACTGCAAGACATGACTCAGAATGTTTTACATCAGTTGCTATTCGCAGATCGTCTTAATCTGAAGTAATTTAATTTGTATTCAAAGATTTCCAAATATATATTATTCGTACTATTCCATATTACCCTACAAATACAGTATATACTTGCAGGGTAATATGGAATAGTACGGGTAATAGGGGATATATCCTTTTTCTGAATGCTATGCGTTATGATTAGTTAAGTAGAAACAATAATAATAATAATTTATTAATAATTCACAAAGTTAATACATACGCTAAACAATATGACCAAGTTATAGGCTATACTATTATCAATTTCAAATATACAATTCTAATAACAAATTTTATGTAATACTAATGTTGTTTGGTCTAGTCACTTTCATTTTTGGTTTATCTTACACATACAAGTGCAAATGCAACTTTCGACCCTTTTTTTTTTAGCTATGTACAATCGATTTATTGTAGACCATAAAACTTATTTACCTGCTTAAGTTGAATTTCTTTTCTATAGATTTACAAATCGAACTGAAACCCTGACCGAATTACTACGTGAGCGCTGGCTGTCTTGGGGAGGAGCAAGTGAGAAAGCACGGGGGGAAGGGAGAGAGCACTATGCACTATGTACTTGCAGGTCCACTCACAGTTTGTCAAACCTGTTAACAAAAGCATTAAAAGGTTGACTAGTTGCCTGCAATGCTAGCATAATGGAACCTTCCTAGCCGACAGTCGAGGCAAAAATGAAGAATCCGTTATTGTGGTAATACTGGAGAGTGGTTCTTCTATTGGTCGCGATGCCCATACACACCCTCTCAGATATTTACGTGGTGATTGGTGACTGAATGCCGAGGAGCGAGGGAGAGAGAAGAAAGAAAGAGATTCCAGAAGTTGGCGTGTTTTACGGGGTTTCACTTGAAGTTGTCAAACTATAGTTGTAGAACGGCAAACAGGATTAAATTACTTGAAATTTTAAAGAATAATAATGTCTCTAATCAATTAATTACAGCAATATTTAATATACACACAGAAAATTACATTGCAGTGCAGGTCGGAGATGAAATTACTGACTGGAAACCAATTAACCGAGGAGTACGCCAAGGCTGCTGTTTATCTCCTACACTATTTATAATATATGTAAATGCATTAATACGAGAATTGAAACAGAAACACCATGGCAATATTTGTATCAACAGAAATTTAAATCTGGATGTGTTGCTATTTGCAGACGACATAGTACTTTTTGCAGATACGGTAGATGACTTACAACAATCTACTTATCAACTTCAAATCTTAGCCGAACAGTATGATATGAAAATGTCTACAAATAAAACAAAAGTTATGGCGTTTACAGGAATATTGCCTGTTCGTAACAAAACCTGTGTTTATAATAAGATTGTTGAACAAGTTTCCTCATTCACATACTTAGGATATCATGTTAGTTATGACTAGACAGTGCATGCGGGATGACTTAAGGAAAAGTGAAGTTGTTTCGTATCAGAGTATATGGCACGTGCCGTGTCGTCCGTCTTTTGTGTACCTGGCGAGTACAGCAGCGTATAGAACTAAGGGACCCCGGTCCGTTCATAGTAACATTGCAACGTAATGTATGCTGTTGTGTTATCCTGCAGGATAAGCGAAGACGATTCAGCTTCGACAACTTACGAGACTATATCGTCGTTCACTCCAACGCTAGTAATTCCATCAATGATGACGTGTGTGCTACAGTACGTCATTTTTCTTTTCATTCTGACTGTACGGAGATACAGTACCATGTTGACGTCGTCTGTTTACGTTCAAAACTTTTTCAGCCAATGGTCTGAATGAAAAAATTGTAACATATAGTAAATGTGCACCTATATTCAACGATAAGTCATCCCGCATCTACTGTCAGTTATGACAATGAAATTGATATATCACTTAAAATTCAAAATTACAATAAGTCCATGGGAACCATTAATAGTTTTTAAACCATCTTTAGTGCAAATACATACAAAAATAAGAGCTTATAAAACCATAGCGAGACCAATGCTTACCTATGGGAGCGAAGCTTAGACTGTATGTAAAAGAGACATAAGCAGACTAGCGAAATGAAGTTCATGAGAAGAACAGCTGGATACACGAAGTTAGACAAAAAGAAAAATGTAGATATCCTTCAAGAACTTCAAATCTCTTCGGTTATGGACCATATAACTACAAATAGAAATAATTGGCAGCAGCACCTTCAGCGCATGGATCGATTCCGCTTCCCTCGTCAGATTTTGAATTACCATCCAAGAGGAAAGAGCTCTTTAGGAAGACCACTCAAACGATGGCACGAGACCGTAACAGGTCACCAGGCCTAATACATGGGAGGAAGAAGATGATGATACTTATGGAAACATTCGACGTTTCGAAGCTGTGCTTAGATCACACTAAGGAGGGCTACCAGGAAAGTGATGGCACGATCTACTATATACAGTCACGAAAGCTTGAGTTTTGAGGGTGCTAGAAACAATAGACTGTGACGGTACTATTTTGCATTGCCTGTAATGAGGCGATATTAGCGATCCTAGTGGTGAGCAACTATCTAATGTTAGCATATTTACTACGTATTGAGCTTCGCGACTGTATATACTAGACTGTGGTGATGGCATGTTGAACTTTTCTTTTATTATTTATTACAAGTTGGCGCCCTAAAGGACTGCAATCAATTATTTAATCCAGGGATATGAAACACGCTTAGCAACGGAAATGTCTGACATTCGATTAGAAAGAAACATTTAATTCCTTTACTTCTTTCTTTTACTGTGGAACAAAAATCAAGAAATTCCTAAGAAAATCTTTATTCTCGCTTTTTTCCTTTGCTCCACTGCCATGCATGAGCGACCAATGCCCTAATTCTAGCTTTCTATTCTGTCTGTAAATAATTTTCCCGTTAAGGATAAAATAAGATATAAGACAAAAACCATAAAAAATTAAGCATTCGGCTTTCTCCTGTTAAGTTTCGTAAGCACAAATTCATTTTATGAAGAAACTTTTGTTATTTACGGTACATTTTTCCGTTTATTTGTAAAGTCCAATCTACCTGAATGTCATTTGGTGTCTTTCGAATTAATACATTAGTGTGCTATATAAGCACTTAATGAAAAATTAAACTACACCTATAAAAATACATCGCGAGAATTTTGTGATATAGGACTGTTCTGTTCATTTCCGTTGCCACAACATATACACAAATTCTTAGTTACCTTTACCTTGTACTTCGGAGTTGAGGGTTAAATTTTGCCCAACGTAGTCTCAAACTCCAGTGGACAAAACAATGGGTAAGAGTAGATAGTGTGTCAAACACTTTCTCATTTACAAAATACATCTACGAATACGTTATGCAACGTTCCTAATTTTATACAGTGGACTTCCATAAAAATAAATTTTTCTTTCTTAATTTAGAATTCTACTTCAATTGCGTATTTTTACCACTCGCATTTTTTATTTATTTTCTCTAGATTACAGATTTATTATTATTATTATTATTATTATTATTATTATTATTATTATTATTGCTTTCAGAGAATCAGTAGGTTCATTGCCGCCCTCACATAAGCCAGCCATTGATCCCTATCCTGTCCAAGATTAATCTAGTCTCTACCATCATATCCCACCTTCCTCAAATCCATTTTAATATTATCTTCCCATCTACATCTCAGCCTCCCCAAAGATCTTTTTCCCTCCGGCCTCCCAATTAACACTCTATACGCATTTCTGGATTCATCCATACGTGCTACATGCCCTGCCTATCTCAAATGTCTGAATGTAATGTTCCTAATTATGTCAGGTGAAGAATACAATGCGTACAGTTCTGCGTTGTGTAACAACATAACATACATGATGTATACAATAAATTGTTTCGTGCAGTCAGTAACGCGAATTTTTTAAGCTTACGGAACACATCAAATTTCTTAATAAAATAATTTCAGTTATTTACTATATTATTTTGCAATGTCCATTGAGTCCTACCATTTAAAATAATGTTAAAGCTTCAAAGTGCCTTATTTAATTATTAATAAAAAGTGCAGCAACAACAACAACAACAAAATTGCATAGTCACTAAATTGGCAACAATGGGCACTGCAAGCTACACATCACAGCCTTCTATACTGAAATACTACCCTTGTAAGTATTCCAGGGGTTCACTTATCAAATAAACGTGTTTAAATACACGTTGAATTCAGTTCCAGAAGGCTGTGGTTTAGATTTACGAAGCAAACAGGTAGTAGGCCTACTCTTTGCTGTGAAGAAATGCATAAACAAATTTTTACGAATCACATTTTTTCAGTGACTGTATGTCATTTTTCACTAACGGTATGTTTTCTGGCCATAGAAACCAGTGGCGGTATTCCATACCGGAGCATACTGTCTCACTTCCCTCACTGGTCTTTATGATCCGACTCTCCTCTTAGATTTCAGAGTGTTGTGAACAAGGCCCTAGAACGGTTCCGACCTAAGTCACATTAACTCAGGTATACTCGTTATAATTGGTAACTTTTAATAAATAAAAATCCGATCTCTAGTGATAATCATCAATATATTGTAATATTTGTACGTTAAAACGGCTACACACGACCCAATCTGCAGGGTCCGATTTGCAGGGACCTTGCCGATCGGGTGGTGTGTAGGCTTGCTGGGACAGCAAACCTCGTGTCGGGTGGTTGGTTCGGGCAGCCACCCAATCTGCCGACTCCCCCCACTCCAACACCCCGCAAGTTGGCTCCAAAGAGTTTGTAATTCTTATGCACTCTGCTATTATAATCCACTGTAATATGATGGCACCTAACCGTTACAGACATTGTTGAAACCAACCTTGTAAACCTGATTAATTTGTTTCTGGAAAAACTTTATCCAAGAAATATTCCGACATTCTGTAAACACATTCAAAGGAGGAACTGCATTTGGAACATTCTTTCAAATATTAAGATATGCATGCTTTCCTGAGCATCCTACAATAGTAGCTATGTTCGAACAATTATTTGCGGCGCAGTATTTCACCATTTTCTTATTATTTCCCTTCAAGTGTACTTATATTTATTCGTACTCCTCAATAAGCATGAACTGCTCGCACTCCCAGCGAAGCATCAGCTCCCTTTAATGGCAGCCGAACAGCGGTTCAATTTTGTACGCGAAACTAGCGCCGTTGGTGTCTCTAGTTATATATTACAAACTCTTTGGTTGGCTCCTGTGTAGCACGATCGGGCTGATTTCTTGTCAGTTGCAGCTTGCAGAAGTGGCGTTTATGAAGAACTGAGAGCAGTGACAGTGAGTGCGACGTGAAATGACGGAAAAAGAGAAAGAAGTCTGGAGGGATATTTTGAACTGTATATATATTTTTTAATTTTATTTGGTTATTTTACGACGCTGTATCAACATCTAGGTTATTTAGCGTCTGAATGATATGAAGGTGATAATGCCGGTGAAATGAGTCCGGGGTCCAGCACCGAAAGTTACCCAGCATTTGCTCATATTGGGTTGAGGGAAAACCCCGGAAAAAACCTCAACCAGGTAACTTGCCCCGACCGGGATTCGAACCCGGGCCACCTGGTTTCGCAGCCAGACACGCTGACCGTTACTCCACAGGTGTGGACTTGAACTGTATAAAGATATGCCTTGTTTATGGGACATTTCAAACGCAAATTATCTGAACAGAGATATGCGTAATCAAGCTTTAGAAATTCTTCTCGAAAAATACAAATTATGTAGTGCAAAGCATGCCAACACAATAGGATCAATGTTATCAATATACACACCTATGCTTTGTCGAAAATATGAGAAGAGTTTAAATGTTTTCTTATTTTTAAGAGGTTAGCTACAGCTTACAGCACTAAAATTTTGGAAATATTAAACATTTTTTTTCCTCCAATACTGTATCTTGTACAATAATGAAAATTAATATGTATAAAACATTGTCCTTCTGCTTACTTACTTACTGGCTTTTAAGGAACCCGGAGGTTAATTGCCGCCCTCAATTAAGCCCGCCATTGGTCCCTAACCTGAGCAAGATTAATCGTCTCTATCATCAAATCCCACCTCCCTCAAATCCATTTTAATATTATCTTCCCATCTACGACTCGGCCTCCCCAAAGGTCCTTTTCTCTCCGGCCTCCCAACTAACACTCTATATGCATTTCTGAATTCGCCCATACGTGCTACATGCCCTGCCCATCTAAAACGTCTGGATTTTATGTTCCTAATTATGTCAGGTGAAGAATACAATGCATGCAGTTGTGTAACTTTTTTCATTCTCCTGTAACTTCATCCCTCTTAGCCCCAAATATTTTCCTAAACACTTTATTCTCAAACACCCTTAACCTATGTTCCTCTCTCAAAGTAAGAGTCCAAGTTTCACAACCATAAAGAACAACCGGTAATATAACTGTTTTATAAATTCTAACTTTCAGATTTTTGACAGCAGACTGGATGATAAAAGCTTCTCAACCGAATAATAACAGGCATTTTCCATATTTGTTCTGTGTTTAATTTCCTCCCGAGTATCATTTATATTTGTTACTTTTGCTCCAAGGTATTTGAATTTTTCCACCTCTTCAAAAGATAAATTTCCAATTTTTATATTTCCATTTCGTACAATATTCTCGTCACGGGACATAATCATATACTTAGTCTTTTCGGGATTTACTTCCAAACCTATCTCTTTACTTGCTTCAAGTAAAATTTCCGTCTTTTCCCTAATCGTTTGTGGGTTTTCTTCTAACAAATTCTCGTCATCCGCAAAGACAACTGTCCTTCTGCTATATGAAGAAAATATTTTTACGGTTAAAAAAGTTATTTACTTTTTTTTTTTTTTTTTTTTTTTTTTCAAAATTCAGTTCACTGTGCACACGGAGTTAGTGTGCACTCGAAGTTGGTTGCTTGACGGTTGTCAGCCCACTTTGAGGTCTGTGGATATAGAGGGAAAAATTGGATCGGTGTCGGTTACAGTTCCCGAGTAGCTCAGTGGTAGAGCGTTGGTACGTTAAACCAAAGGTCCCGGGTTCGATACCCGGCTCCGGAACAATTTTTCCCTCGAAATTATTCAACTAAAAAACTATCCGACATTCTGTAATAAAATTTTTCGTGTGTATTTATGCATGTCATATCTACAATATGATGCAAGATCACTTGTCTATCGTTGATAGATTGTCTGATAAAAATAAATTCATTTTAAAAAGTGGTTAAACATTAGTATTTTCTATTACACAAAATAAAAAAAAATATTGTTTATTAAGGAATGTAGTTGAAAGAGCATGATATTGTAAACATGAGTTTCAGCAATGAAATAAAAAAAGAGAGAACGTGAAAAGTTAACAAGTTTTTAAGTTATGAGGGAAACGCTTCATCACTGCACAGTGAACTGTCAACATTTTGAATCTTGAATATATATATATATATATATATATATATATATATATATATATATATATATTCCTAAATATTTTTTTTAACCGGAAATTTTTTTTTTTTCATATAGTACTTGTTTATCGTTCTGTAACAACAAACTCAATGCAATTCCAACTTTTTGAAACTTGGAAAGTGAACGAGCCATGATATATCTTTTCACAACGGAGCGGATCAGCCTACTGCAGGTTGGGTCGTGTGGAGAGCAGAACCAATTCGTCCGACCCAACCGCCCTGCA
This sequence comes from Periplaneta americana, assembly GCA_025594305.2. Lineage (NCBI taxonomy): Eukaryota > Metazoa > Arthropoda > Insecta > Blattodea > Blattidae > Periplaneta > Periplaneta americana. The sequence continues at coordinate 129,623,721 of JAJSOF020000011.1, read as the reverse complement.
AATCGGACCCTGCAGATTGGGTCGTGTGTAGCCGCTTATAGTGAGTCTATCTGAATTCACTACTACTCGCCTCAGGAATTTTTTGAGGAGCTCGATGTTCTTGTGCCTGAAAGAGCAGGCCTTAATCTCCAAAAGGTTCCACAACTTTCAGTCCAGAGGGCTGAGGTCTGGTGTGATGAAGGCTATTCTTGATGACTGATGAATTCCGAAGCACAGTGCTTAAGTCACTCTTGCGTTGGCTATGTCTTGTGAAATGGAGCAGAGACTTGCTGGAAAATCCAATTCTGGTTGTTGAATATTATTTGGTTGAGGGGCTTCACAACCTTCTTCAAGACATACCGTTTGCGCTCCCTTGCATTCGATTTGAATCTTCTTCACAAAAATGGACCTCGGTAGGTTCATTGTAGCACAACCTCAGTCCAACCAACTCTGAAGAGCGATGATCTCGCTGAACCCTTGAAGCAATCTGGCAGGCATCACGACTGCAGACATTTAACTCTTAAAATTTTGACGTCCACACCTGTGGAGTAACGGCTACCGCGTCTTGCCGCGAAACCAGGTGGGTCGGGTTCGACTCCAGGTAGGAGAAGTTTTTTCCTGGGGCTTTCCCTCAACCCAATGAGCAAATGCTAGGTAACTATCGGTGCTGGACTCCGGACTCATTTCACCGGCATTATCACCTTCACTTCATTCAGACGCTAAATAATCTGAGATGTTGATACAGCGTCGTAAAATAACTCACTAAAAAACAATTTTGACAGTTGAATTCCTCCTTGATAATGATGAATTTGAGAGTTTGTGAAGAGCAGTTCTGATGTTCATTTTTGGCGTACTTTCGAAATAGAACCCGGTTCTCTCCAGCCTGATCTCCTAAACATGAGGAATGAGCTAGTGACCTTTACTGGGCTACAAACTCTGAGTTTAAAACTCTGGATACACTCGATTTTGAAATTTGAAGCTTCTGTGCCGTGATGTTTTGTTTTCTGACAAGATTTTCCTTTATTTGTTTCCGAATTTTCATCAACTTTACGGGTGAGGACGAACAGATCTTTACATGGTGATTTACTGTACACATTTACTTGGATCGTTTTATGGTACGGTCACAGTCTAGTATATACAGTCACGAAGCTCAATACGCGGTAAATATGCATCCATAGATAGTTGCTAACCACTAGGATCGCTACTATCGCCTCATTACAGACAATGCGAAATAGAACCTGCACAGTCTATTGTTCCTAGTACCCTCATAAACTCAAGCTTCGTGACTGTAACGAGACTGTGGTATGGTGCACATATCTGTGGCTGACATCGAGCGGTTGAAAAGTTTGAAAATAGTTCTTGGAACTTTGTTACAGTCAGTATGCCAGTGATAAGATTTTATTTCACATGCCATGCCATGTTGGAGTGACAGAGAAGACTGACGGGAGAGACTACTGATAAATACTGGGGCCAGAATGTTTATATCATCTAAATACTTCAGACCCATCTTTGGTAGGGAGATAAGGCGGAATTCAGGGGTGTCAGGAGTAACAGAACTTATGAATTTATTACATAGTGTGAATTTATAGACTGTGTTTAATTTAAATACTATTTAATTATAGCTTCACGTAGAACTGGCCTACCTAATTACCATACAAATTTTGTATCTTGTTAACTGCATATAGGAATTAATACAAGCGCTGGTTCGAGTCCTCATGGGGGAAGAAATTTTCACATGAAATTTCGGCCAGTGTATGGGACCAGTGCCCGCCCAGAATCGTGATGCACTTGGGGAGCTACGATAGGTAGCGAAATCCGGTTGCGAATACCAGCTATAACGGCTGGGGGGGGATCATCGTGCTAACCACACGATACCTCCATTCTGGTTGGATGATCGTCCATTTCTGCTTCGGCATGTGGGCGTGAGGCAGTAGCCGGCTGGTCGGTCTAGGCCCTTCACGGGCTGTAGAACCACGGATTATTATTATTATTATTATTATTATTATTGTTAGGTTTCGTAACAAGCTGTTTTGTACGGTGATGAGTTGTTAGCCCTTCGCCCAACCCCCAAGCTGGAGGACCACCCCTTATCGGCTGTCCACGACTGCTTATTCAATATAATCGCAGCTACCCTCCATATCAGCACGTATGGGCGAATCCAGAAATGCATAGAGTGTGAGTTGGGAGGCAGAGAGGAAAAGACCTTTGGGAAGGCCGAGACGTAGATGGGAGGATAATATTAAAATGGATTTGAGAGAGGTGGGATATGATGGTAGCGACTGGAATAATCTTGCTCAGGATAGGGACCAATGGCGGGCTTATGTGAGGGCGGCAATGAACCTCCGGGTTCCTTAAAAGCCAGTAAGTTATTATTATTATTATTATTATTATTATTATTATTATTATTATTATTATTATTATTATTATTATTATTATTATTATTATTATTATTATTATTATTATAGGAATTAATACAAGCTTTTAATCAATAATCAATAAACACAATCTTTCGCATATTTTATATATCGGGGGCTTAGTGTGGAACTAACGTAACTACAAAAGTTAACATTTTCAGGTTTTTAGATAAATCGATAGCAAATTCGTTCTTCTACTTGGTCATAGAAATCGTACCTCAGTTCCGAACAGTCTTGTATATATAATATACAATTCGTAAGTAGGGTGAAGTTGCCTAATCCCGTGATACTTTTTTAAAACTGAATGTCAGTCAAAGCTTTGCCGTTCGATCATAGCGCCAGACATCTTTCTCGAAAGGGTGCTCCTTTCAGCTACTTTTGAGACATCGGTAAACTTTCTAGCAAGATACCCAATCTTGTGATAGTGAAAAAAAAACGTATCACGGAATTAGGGGTATCACGGCATTAGGCAACTTTACCCTACAAGACATGATGGTATAGTCCATGTGAAATAAGCCTATTGCCTGTTCAGAATTTTGTTGTGAATAAAACATCGATTGTAGTTACGTTAGTTTCACATTAAGTCCTCTCTAGATTTTCTTAATTTGCTTCCTTCTCTAGCGCCATGCCTACTATACCTTGAATCTGAGTAATATTAGGTATTCTTCTGCCCAAAAAATATTTTACCTTCTTAGAAAGCCTCTCAGATGTCATCCATAATTTTGTCATTGCTTCTACCTATTTAATAATAGTACATTATGCAACGAGCCTATAATGATAGTAATTAAGAAGCGAGTATGGATGTTTATGAAACGAGCGCAAGCGAGTTTCATAATTTTCATACGAGCTTCTTAATTACCATTATAGGAGAGTTTCATACGACTTTTTATGCTCGACCATATTTCTAACTTGAAATTATTCAGATTTATACATTTTATTTGTATCTGACAAGATCGGAAGTGACCTTGTTCTAGGTCGTGAATTGTGAGATGTGCGCAGACGCGAAAGTATTGATTTTTTCCGAGGAACAATAATGTCACTGACCTTGATGTAATCCTGTTAAACTTAGTATAACCTTGATTATTGAATTCGACATTGAAAAACGAGATGACAAATTGAATTTATTTGAATATTATTTACAATTAACGCTAATTATTATAGTAACAGAACATAACCTTCTGCGACAGTACTGGATTTCCAGCCTCCGTAACTTTTCGCTAATTCTCTTTCGATTGCATATCCGAGAATAATCGATACTTGCGGTTTTATAACGGTACAAAGCTGACTTGTCATTGGCTGAAAACACCTGTACTTTAATGAGTAGGTGTACTTTAATGACATGCATTAAAGGACTGCTACCAGGTGTATAATTACTACATTTCGGCATGGTCGAGCATAAAGTAAATAAAATAATTCTAAACATTTATTTTTGGTCTGATCACATTAGGCCTACTTATTATGTCCCATCTGTTGAAGATATAGGCTATAGAGCGAGATAAAGAGAGCTGGTAGAGATTCTTGCCGATCGTAGCCAAAAATTCATTCTTGCAGAACAGTGGTTTCCAAAGTGTGGATCGCGACCGTTTGGGGGTGGTCGTGTAAAGAGCTGAGGGAGTCGCGAGATTATTCACAAAATAAGAACTTATTAACATGCAGTTTTGTTGTATTTTGAAACATAAACAACGCTGAGTATAAAAAATTCTACAGTTACGTACAAAGTAAAAAAATAATAAATGCGATAAATGTGCCTCAAAATAAATACAACTTAAAAAATTTGACTTTTCATTATTACTACTACTATTTCTTACTTAGGCTACTTACTTACTGGCTTTTAAGGAACCCGGAGGTTCATTGCCGCCCTCACATAAGCCCACCATTGGTCCCTATCCTGAGCAAGATTAATCCAGTCTCTATCATCATATCCCACCTCCCTCAAATCCATTTTAATATTACCTTCCCATCGACGTATCGGCCTCCCCAAAGGTCTTTTTCCCTCCGGCCTCCCAACTAACATTCTATATGCATGTCTGAATTCGCCCATATGTGCTCCATGCCCTGCCCATCTCAAATGTCTGGATTTAATGTTCATAATTATGCCAGGTGAAGAATAAAATGTGTACAGTTCTGCGTTGTGTAACTTTCTCCATTCTCCTGTAACTTCATCCCTCTTAGCCCCAAATATTTTCCTAAGCACCTCATTCTCGAAAAAAACTACCGCTACCACTATCACCACTACTAAGACTTACTATTATTATTATATTATTTTGCTTATTCGGTCTTTAAGTTTACTGTTAAACAAAGTTATCACAGAAAAGTCACTGCAACTGATATAATAAATATGTTAAATGTTATGTTTTATAAAACGACGCTCGCAACTGGCGAGGTTGTATCAGCGTCGCCGGATGTGCCGGAATTTTGTCCCGCAGGCGTTCTTTTACATGGCAGTAAATCTACTGTCGCATTTAAGCACACTTAAATGTCATCGACCTGGCCCGGGATCGAACCCGCAACCTTGGGCATAGAAGGCCAGCGCTATACCAACTCGCCAACCAGGTCGACGACATAATAAATCACAATATAGTCTACCTAAGGTCTGACAATGTCGAACTCATGTTGGATTAGCAAATCAAGCAACAATAGAGAAACAAGAGATTGTATCTGTTGAATATTAACTTTTTAATCCAATGCCACCAGATTCTCATTTGACATTTCTGGTCTCTCCTGCAATGGCTTATTTGTAACCCACTTCTGAGGTTGGGGCGCCTGGAAGGCGGAGTTACGCTGCCCCGATGATGATGATGATGATGATGATGATGATGATGATGATGATGATGATGATGATGATGATGATAGGATGATAGGATGATTATGAAGTGCCAGGACAGGTTTTAAACCTAAACCTAACCTAATTTCCAGACCATGGACGAACATAGGAACATTCCCCGGTGTTCTAACCTGGAATCGAACTGTAGTCAGAAGCTCTGACCACTATCCCATGAGACTGGTCTGTTAGCATATCATGCTCTGTTAATTTAGAGTCGGTATATTTAAAAATAATGAATATATGATCAATTTATTACATCAGACTATTCAAGGTGTTTATCGACTAGAAATAACTCCTTGCACTTCCATATAATTTTACTGCAGTCTGAGCTGAAAATAAATTTTATATTTTAATATTTCCAAACAAATTTTCGTGAATTTATGAGTATAATTAAGGAGCGTTATGACTGATAAAATAACCAGCTACGAACCAAGCGGCCAAAGCTTGACCCCCGGCTGCTGTTTGGCATCTTCTATTTTTGCTATCAAAGATTTCCTCCACGCCCACCGCAAGATGGTGGACGAAGCTGAGGAAAATGTTGTTTCAAGGTCGTTGCACACCAAAATAAGTAAAAATTCCTGTTGAGAAACAGTGTATATAATCTTAATAATGGTAATTACAGCTTTGTGTTAGATTACAAATAGCATTTCTTTCCTGAAGTTAAAACCAACTGACACGAAGCAATGCAAGTTTTCTTTGTTGTTTTTGGGTGAACATAACTGAGGTCAAAATGATGCGGGTGCCAGAATATGGAACCAATCAGGGTAATGAAATGTATTACAGACCGGCACAGAATGATGGAGGAAATAATACTAGGGCATTAGAAAAGTAATGGCAACATAGTTATTGTTCCACACTACATTTATTTAGGTTATTTTTGGCATTACATACTTCAAATATAGTCTCCTGTCAAAGCAATAATACGTTGCCAAATTCTTGGCGGACTCCAGCTGTATCAGCATTTCTGGATCTCTCTCTCACTGATCAATCTAAAGTTCTTCGGGTGTCAACTCTTGATTGAAAGCGAATGCCTCGCTCCATCTAACTTGCAATAGTTCAGTATTGTACGATTTCTCTCCCACAGGCTTCTTATAATGTCCTAAAGCACAGAGTTGCATGTTTTTATCTTGCAACTTGGATTTTTATGAAGCATCTTTCTTAGCACCTTTAGGGCTGTATTGTTTACAACAAATCAGAAACAGCCATTGTATTTACAAAATATAGATACTTCGAGATGCGTATTGCAAAATTATGAAACAATCGCTGCTCTATTACGTAACTTACTACAATATTCCAATGGTTACCGCTAGGAGCACTGATTTACAGCATTGTTACCATTACTTATCGAATGCCCTAGTATTTAAGAATGTGGCACCACAGTCTAGTATATACAGTCACGAAGCTTGAGTTGTTGAGGTTACTAGGAACAATAGACTCAGCCAGTACTATTTCACATTGTCTGTGATGAGGCGATAGTGGCGATCCTAGTGGTTAGGAACTATCTATGGATGCATATTCCCCACGTATTGAGCTTCGTGACTGTATACACTAGACTGTGGTGACACTCTAGTTTCTCCTACAAAGCCGTCAGGTAGACTCTTATTGGTTACATTATTTTTGGAGGTACTTCAAAGTTCTGTTAAAGAGTAAATGAGGTCTTATAAATTGCTCAGCTTAAGCAGATAACAGATTGTTGTCTGTCAAATGAACACATTGGCTATACGTAGAACTCTGAAGTTGATAACCTAAAAATCACAGAAAAATGGCCTATAAAATGAAAATATAACATTAAAATTTAAAAAATGACCATGATTATAACGGTAATATATAAGTATACTTTCATCTATGGAAAATACATTGTCACCAAAGTCAGTCACTAACTGTCGCAAAAAACTTTGTCTGCTTTGTTTTACTTTCGACATTTTTACGTATTCTTTTGTGAGATACAATATGCTGACTGCTGGCACTGCGGCTGCGGTATTTATTCTGTTGCGTTGAATGGGGGAAGCACATAACACATGTGATCAGAAGTCGAGGCTGGTGCAACCATAAGGAAAATTTCTGCAAGATGCAATCGAATTGCATACGCAATCCGCAGTAGGTTCTTGAATACAGACTATGACTACACTGTAAAAAAAGTCCGTTCATAAGGAGAAAAGGACAAAAATCCACAAAAAGTAGAATACTTCGTGTTGAAATGAAATGCGTTTGTATTGCATTCTGCATTGTCTGTGACGTCTCAGAAAGAAGATGATATTTCATCAACTTCCGAGTCCTAGCTGTAAGCATTACCTACATAAAGATTTGAAAATGAGTGGATCCCTCTTGATAGTTATTTAAAGACAAATGAAATAGACTGGCATTCGTTACGGGAATACGATATCTAAGTACAAAGAAGAGCTCACATTTCTGGGAACTCCTTTACGAAACTAAGGGAACTTCTCCTAATACCAATTAATAGAGTGCAGTAAATTTTAGTAAAAATTATAGGCGATTTAGGGATATAGTAGGGACGCACAAAAGATATATAAGTTCACGCCGTATGAGATCAGTTTTTGAACCCACTTCCCTCCTTTATCATACAGATTTCTCTTCCGATTCATGTACACTTCATTCACATTCTGCCCAAGGACAGGTATTTCATTGTAAACCCAGTATTCTCCAATCTTTTCTATTTTCTGCATTCCTTTTAAGGCATATTCACAATGAAAATTAAACATAACCGTAACATAAACACAGAAGTTTGCGGTAAGGTTATCAAGTGGGATTATTCATAATGATTCACATAAACACTGACATTAACATTGCCGTTAGAATTAACATGAAAGTTTGCGAATTCCAAACTTTTATGCTTATACTTACCTGATTTGCAAACAGTACACAATCGCGAAGCGCTGAAGTATACGACAGAATATGAGGAAATGGCGTCCTTACGTTTCCATGGTTACCAAGTATCTTTGCGGTTATGTTTATGTCCCCATCATGAATGATGTGATTTTACCATAACGTTTACATTCTTAAGTTAACGCTTATGTCATGTTTAATTTTCATTGTGAATGGGTCTTTAGTCTCCGCATTTGATCCATATATCTTAATGTCATCTATCATTTGATATCTTCTTCTACCTCGAATTCTTCTCCCGTGCACCATTCCTTCCAGTTCAGCCTACAACAGGCAGTTATTTCTCAGCCGTGACCCAACTAAATCTTCTTTCTCTTCCCGATCAGTTTCAGCATCATTATTTCTTCACCCACTAGAAAGATCAGTTTAGATACCAGTTACGGGTAACAACAATAAAAACACAGCATAAAGTGTCACTTTATCAGATGAGAGTTAACATAATCTAACAAAACATAAATTCTCGAGTGAATTCCCGAGAACGACGAATATCGAAATGCTTAGACCGTCCACAAACTGTAATCTTCGATGGTGTGAACAAAATTTTGTATAACTGTGTGGCAACGTCGGCTGACCACCCACGCTACAACAGCTGCCGAACCTCAAGCGTGGATAACTCGCGTTCCCGTTCCTAATATTAATGGCATCGGTTTAACCATTTAATTCAGTCTAATATTACAGGCTGGCCACAAAGCGCCGGACTGCTTGCGATACTCCCATCTGAAAATTATTGGTTTTGTGCACTCATTCTGGTGCTGACGTCACTGCAAAGAAGGACGGTGGAGGACCTCCTCCTTTCAGATACGACCCACAGTTTCAGCCCAAGGATAAGAAAAGTAGAGAAGTGGCCAATTTCACATCCGGTCACTGTTAGGAACTGTCCTCACATTTCAGTGTTGAGAAAGCAGTCAATTTGCAGAAATAATTACAACTCGATAGCAATTAATGACCCGTAACGAACATTTGCCTCGTGCACATAAGCCTAATGGAAACTATTCTTCCCATCTTGCTTCAATTCTGTCTGTCTTTCCATGTTGTTAAATGGTTCAAGACTTAGGTACAACTTTATAATGACCAGATTTCTCATCTAATCAATGGCCTAGCGAGAATTAAACCGAGAGCGCTCTTATAATCACACAATTTAAATAATGTATCTGTTTGTTCTCTATTAGAAAGTCCAGAATAATAGAGAGGGTTTGGAATTGAACGGGTTACATCAGCTGCTAGTCTATGCGGATGACGTGAATATGTTAGGAGAAAATCCACAAACTATTAGAGAAAAGAAATTAGGTTTGGAAGTAAATTCCGAAAAGACAAAGTATATGATTATGTCTCGTGACCAGAATATTGTACGATATATCTAAGAGAAAATCAAAACTCGAGTGGGATTTAATTGACTATTACAAGATTAGAAGAAAGTATATAAAGATTAGAAAAAATAAAGTATTTTAATACAATAAAATATTAATTGACTTACTAAAATTCTATTTCACTAATGTTAGCTTCACCAAAACGTTTGAAAGGAGTCGCCATTTTCAGTTTATCTATGCGGGAAATAAATGACGATCGCAAAACATGTTTTATAGTACCGTAAAGAATTTTCAGTTTTAAATGTTGGCAAACAAAGAAACAAATGGTGGGGAGGTGAAAAAAAAAAACAGAAGAAAGTATATAAAGATTAGAAGAAATAAAGTACTCTACTACAATAAAATAGGTATTAAATTGACTTACTAAAATTCTATTTCACTAATGTTGGCTTTACCAAAACATATGAACGGAGCCGCCATTTTCAGTTGACTATGTGGGAAACAAATAACGATCGCAAATCATGTTTTATAGTAACGAATTTTCAGTTTGAAATGTCGGAAAACAAAGAAACAAATGCTAGGAAAGTGATAAAAACAAACAAATGCTAAGGAACTGATAAAATTTTAGCGATAAACAGCCATGATTGGTTGAAACACGTCCTTCTCACAGTTTTATTGATCAAAAGTAGTATGACGTAGTAAAAGTGTAGGCCTAATAGTTTCCAATAAGATCATGTGAGAGTTTGTACAGAATATTTTCCATTGTTGATTTACGTATAGGTCCTACATAGAATACACAGTTTTGTGGTTGCGTCTCTTTTGCCTTAAAGGGGAAAACGGGATGTGAGGTGAGATATTTCCATTGATGAAGCAGTTTTGGAATAACAGGATTTCCAGGTTATTTCTGTTTAATCCATCAGTTATTATTCCACAATCATAAATCACAATCTCATTAAGTTTTCAAATCAAGCTTTCAGGTATAACTGCCTGTAAAGTTGATTCGAATAATTTCGAGGGAAAAATTGTTCCGGGGCCAGGTATCGAACCCGGGACCTTTGGTTTAACGTACCAACGCTCTACCAACTGAGCTACCCGGGAACTCTACCAGACACCGATCCAATTTTTCCCCTCTATATCCACAGACCTCAAAGTGGGCTGACAACCGTCAAGCAACCAACGTTGAGTGCACACTATAGCGCTTTCAGAATAAGAAGGCATATGGCCTAAGCCAATTGAGTGCTAGCAGCAGTGCGACGTTGTCGGAGTTGTCACACGGTGCACGAGACGTGGAAGACAGAGACAACAGATAAGGACAGAAATATCAGTTGCAGCTCATTGCAGCGAGCGGGTGGTTCGAGATCTGTTCCTTCATTATGTGTAATGTTTAAATATAATTACTCTTACTGAAGTAATATTCATCTCAATCTTTATTACTTCTTCGCTTCACAGATCAGTAGATTTTGGAATCACTAACTTTCGAAATAAAGTGACAGATATGTAGAAATATACTATGCTAATGTCAGACAAAGAATGTCTTAATTTTAAAAAAAGAATGCTGCATATTGTATTGCACTATCTGACATGTTGAAATACTCTCCTGAAAAAATTGAGGGCGAGAAAATTTATCCTTATGTTCAGACTTCCTTGTACAGCAATGTTGAATTTATTATTGTTTATTTCTCCAGAGGAAAGATGAGATAAAGTTTGTTTGTTGGAGCAGCCTAAGAATTTAGCGATAATAAAACGTAAACATATCTGTAGATACGTAATTTAATATTGATACTGAAGTTAAAAAGTATTTTATTTTTCCTCTGCTAAATGAAGCCTATATAATTTAATTTAATTCTCAAGCTTATACCTACCTAGGGGTCCAGGGTTCTATATTCTCGTTACGAATCTGGTTATAATGCAACGTAAGCATAATATGTGATCATACATAATTCAGTATTCATACTGAAACTGTTGATTATTTTATTTTTCTCTGTTAAAATAAGTCTATCTAATTTAATTTTACGTATCTAGAGGTCCAGGGTTCTATAGTCTGGCTAAGAATCCGGCTATAAGAATATTAGCATATCTGTAGGCCTAATTCAGTACTCATATTGAAATTGAAGATTACTTTCTTTTACTTTGTTAAATCAAGCCTATCTAAAATTTCATTTAATCCTCAAGCTTATACCTACCTAGAGGTCTAGAGTTCTATGTTCTATCACTCTGGCGTGGGCAGTATAAACCTACGAGTGAAGATAGTTATATATATATATATATATATATATATATATATATATATATATATAAGTGAATATGAAAACCGTAACGCAATAATATCGTTAATATATTGAAGGTAAATTTGTATATTATAAAAAGTTATTATATTATATACAACGCTAGGTTTTTAAAATAGAAACTGAGTTTTGGAATTATAAAATCTCCTCGTTACTAGCATTTCTGTATTTGTTTATATTTTTAGTAGGTTATTTTACGACATTTTATCAACATCTTAGGTTATTTAGCGTCTGAATTAGATGGTGATAATGCCGGTGAAATGAGTCCGGGGTTCAGCACCGAAAGTTACCCAGCATTTGCTCATATTGGGTTGAGGGAAAACCCCGGAAAAACGTCAACCAGGTAACTTGCCCCGACCGGAAATCGAACTCGCCTGGTTTCGCCGCCAGACGCGCTAACCGTTACTCCACAGGTGTGGACCGCCTGTATTTATTTTAAAAGTGAAATGTAATTAAATTGCTTCATCTTATAAAGTTTTTAATGCTCTTAAGTAAGAATGTTGTTAATACTCTTCGTATAATTCATCGAAAAAGAAGCAGGAATGTTTATGTTTACAATATCAACCAAATATCTCATACGTTTAAGCAGTATTTCGTCTTATACCATGTATAATATTCCAATGAAAAGTGAAAATCGTATCCGTGGTTATTCTCAGCTTTCTTCTTGCTTTCCATGTTCTATAATGTCACTGCTAACACATACTACTAATATAGTCTATTTAAAATATCGTACGATGAAGTAATACACGATTCTAAAAATCGTCAAATAATTAACACATTTTGCGTTATTTTCCAGGAGAGGTAAATGCAGGTAGCCTACAGTATACCACCTATTTGAATTATCTCTTTGCCCTGTCCGAGAATACGAGATAACGTATGTACTTCTAAACCACACGCCTCTGCAGTCAGATTCTTTGTTTCTAAAAAAAATTACACGCACTGCATCATAAGCTAGTCCTTCAGAAAAATTATAATACAGAAAATACAATACTCCTCGTCTGCGAGTGTAGGACTATCTTTTTGCGTAAAACAGATGAAATACCAGAGCCACTTGCAGTCTCTTCAAGAGACATTGTTACGGTAAGTTACACATCACACAAGAGAAAACAGTCCACGTCTGAATTTGAAAATAAACCGAATCTATCTTCGTTCATAGAGAGGGACTTCAGAGCAAAATATGTTTATGGAGTAGGCTGGATATCTCTGTTTAGTCTTAAAGCGATAACACGCGAGCCAGTTGACATACAATTGCCATTCTTGTACAGTTGGATTCAAAATTCGGAGCTCTATCGAATGGCACAGCTTAAAATTCATTACTAACCATAAATATTGTGCGCGCAAGAAAAAAACTAATACGCGACGCTTCAGCGAGACTTCGCGACGATTTAACTAGGCAACACCGCTTCACTGTTACTGGCTAGTCGAGCTAGACCGGCCTGAACTAGCTCCGCCTTATATGCCTTCTTATTCTGAAAGCGCTTTAACTCTGTGTGACTTAAATTGTGGTTTTCTGTTAACGAACAGTGACGTGTATTATGCAAATCAAGCTTTCAGGTATAACTCCCTGTAAAGTTGACTTGAATAATTTCGAGGGAAAAATTGTTCCGGGGTGCTACAGGGAGTTATACCTGAAAGCTTGATTTGCATAATACACGTCACTGTTCGTTAACAGAAAACCACAATTTAAGTCACACAGAGTTAGTGTGCACACAACGTTGGTTGCTTGACGGTTGTCAGTCCACTTTGAGATCTGTGGATATAGAGGGAAAAATTGGATCGGTTTCTGGTAGAGTTCCCGGGTAGCTCAGTTGGTAGAGCGTTGGTACGTTAAACCAAAGGTCCCGGGTTCGATACCTGGCCCCGGAAAAATTTTTCCCTCGAAATTATTCATTAATTTTTATTCAAAAGTATAACTGAACAAGAATTTAAAGGGTCGTTGGCACTTATATCGTCACCAAGAGCGTATATGAATGCTTATATTAAAGGTCCCATTGACAGGCTCTACGTGTTAGTCATGGTGGATCCTATTTTCACTCTCCCCGGCCTTCTTCACAGAAACGCAAGAAGGTAGCACACAGTTCTCTCCAGCGCTAAATATACAATTCTCTGGTTGACTAGCAACTGGCCCGGCGGGAGACATGCATTCCACGCTCAACAATGAATACCATGAAGAAGCTCGTCCACGTGTGTCCGCGTGTCGCAAAGACCGACTTGAGCGACGCTCTCAAGATAGGCGCAAGATCATGGATTCATTGTTTGTGTTACTCATTTACTAGACTCGAACATTTAGGTACTAGAGTGCAAGTTTTAGGTGCCTGAAAGAGGCCCTATGAAAGTAAAAATAAACGGTTCAATTTGTTAACACAATCTGAAAATTCATTCATATCTTTTGTACGAGTATTAATAATATTAAGAAAAATAATCTCGCTTCAACCAACCAACGAAAAATCTACTACAGTGAAATCCTGGTAATTCGGAACTCGCGATAATTCAGACAACTCTTTTTTTTTTCTTTTTACAAGACATTTAAAGATGAATATTCCACATATTTAAGGAATGAATGTAAACGTAAATGCAAAAAGTGAAAAATGTGATCAATTCAAATTATTCAACGTAAGATTAATTTAGATACAATGATTGAATTTGTGGACCGTAATCCGAACTGTGACAAATTTTATATTTCCTTGAAATAAATGCGTCATGATGTAGGCCTACATAAGGAACAACAACACAGACACAGACAACACTTACCTCTTTCTTTAAATCACAGACTAAAACCCCCAAAGTTGGTACTTCCTGTCAGAGTAAAGAATTTCAAACTCTAAATTAATGTTTTGAGTTTCATATATTTGTAAAAGCTACAGGGTTGTTTCCGAACTCTGATAACGAATTTGAATGACGTCATGTGCATCAGGAACCATACCGACAGCTGAATTGCGGCGAGAGGTGACAGACCAGTAGCGAGTGATTTCATAATCAGAGTGCACGGTGTACCACAGTAGCAATGCCCAAGAAAATCTAGTCTTTTTGGGAGGGGTACATAACAATCCTTTCCAATGCCAAGTACAGTTACGTGAAAATCATAGGAGCCTGCTATTAATGTGGTTTCGTTATTTCCAAGAAAGGCATCTTGTGTGTACCTAAGAAGACTTGCAAAGCTCGGATGGGATTAATTCCATAGTGGAAAAAGCAAGCAAATCCACCCTCCATCACAAGTCGCCGCAACCCACGAAATGATACAAATTAATTCCATTCGAGCTTTACCAATTTTATTAAGTACACAGAAGATGCCTTCCTTGGAAATAAGGAAACCTCGTTTATTGCAGGCTTATTTTATTTTCACTTAACTGTACTTGGAAAGGGTTGTTATGTACACCTCCCAAAAAGGCTCGATTTTCTTAGGAATTTCTGCTGCGAGTCGCCGTGCACTCTGACTATGAGATCACTCACTACTGGCCTGTCACCTCGCGCCACAGTTCAGCTGTCGTGTGACTCCTGACGCACATGATATGATTCAAATACGTTATCAGAGATCGGAAATAACCCTGTAGTTATAGTATGTACTTCCTGTGCAGTAATTGACAAACTAAAGGACTTCAAACTCATTCTTTTTCTAAATTAAAGTTTTGTGTTCCACATGTTTGTAAAATAGGGACTGATCAAACACTGAGGAACTCCATTTATACATTGATGTAATGGGATCTAAATGATGTTACATTGTACTTATTATTAGAAAGTATTTTGTAGATATTATGAATTTCAGTTATCAATGCTAAGATGTTTTCATCTTTGATCATCAAAATTGCGCTTTTGGAACCTGTGAAGATATTTTTTTATCTGGCGATAGTGAATATTAGGCTATTATGGTACGGTATATAACAACTGCTTCTTTGATTGCAAACAGTCTTTCCTTAGTAGGACTAAAAATAATTTGAGGATTCCTCGAGTTCAGTATTCATCCGCCAACTGCATCTTTGATTGCAAACAGTTGGCAGATGAATACTGAATATGAATCAAACAGTTACAATTTTCTCACCCACCGTTTAATGCTAAAATATTTTAGCTACCAGTGAATCAACCGCTGCTTAATACTTTTGTTTCTGGCATTTCCCGCAAGCAATTATCGCCTTTAGAAAAGGAAAGAACTAATTAATTGCGGTTTTGAACATAGGATGAACCACTGCAGTGAAACCTCCGTCTGTCACGCAAGCGGCCCGAGTACAAGTCCCGGTCAGATTTGGGATTTTTCATAGTGACACTTGTGGCGGACAAGGTCGCAGTCGGAGTTTTTCTAGGAGTTCTCCCGTTTTTCCCTATATCAGGTATCTATATTTCGTCAACATTTCTCCATTCCGTCATCATTCCATAGCATTCCCCGATCTCCGGCTGGCAACGGACGGAGGGGGCTGGCCTAGGGACGTTGTCTGCTCGAAACCTGGGTACGCAGCGAACCTTAGTGTAGTCAGCCGGTGTGGGTTTGGAAATGCGCCTAGCTTGAGGGTTAGCGCAACAGATCGTAACAGGTCCCAGTGATGGGCAATAGTGCTCTCCCTCCCGTAAATTCCATTCCATTCGAGTTGATAGGAGTATCCGAAGCTCTCTTCTCGTGAGAGCAGCATTGAAAGGACCGAGGCCATTATTTCCTGCAAATTTAATGGAAATGTCAAAGGCAGAATAAGAAGAGGGTTGCTATATTTTAAGTTTGCTGGAGCGTTAGTAGGCCTACAATCTAAGAAAATAGTTACTGACATCATATTTGAGAAATTTATAGACACTTACTTACTGGCTTTTAAGGAACCCGGAGGTTCATTGCCACCCTCACATAAGCCCGCCATTGGTCCCTATCCTGAGCAAGATTAATCCATTCTCTATCATCATACCCCACCTCCCTCAAATCCATTTTAATATTATACTCCCATCTAAGTCTCGGCCTCCCTAAAGGTCTTTTTCCCTCCGGCCTCCCAACTAACACTCTATATGCATTTCTGGATTCGCCCATACGTGCTACATGCCCTGCCCATCTCAAACGTCTGGATTTAATGTTCCTAATTATGTCAGGTGAAGAATACAATGCGTGCAGTTCTGTGTTGTGTAACTTTCTCCATTCTCCTGTAACTTCATCCCTCTTAGCTCCAAATATTTTCCTAAGCACCTTATTCTCAAACACCATTAACCTATGTTCCTCTCTCAAAGTGAGAGTCCAAGATTCACAACCATAAAGAACAACCTGTAATATACGGTAACTGTTTTATAAATTCTAACTTTCAGATTTTTTGACAACAGACTGGATGATAAAAGCTTCTTAACCGAATAATAACAGGCATTTCCCATATATATTTTGTGTTTAATTTCCTCCCGAGTATCATTTGTATTTGTTACTGTTGCTCCCAGGTATTTGTATTTTTCCACCTCTTCAAAGGATAAATTTCCAATTTTTATATTTCCATTTCGTACAATATTCTCGTCACGAGACATAATCATATTTGTCGTTTCGGGATTTACTTCCAAACCTGTTTCTTTACTTGCTTCAAGTAAAATTCCCGTATTTTCCCTAATCGTTTGTGGATTTTCTCCTAACGTATTCACGTCATCCGCATAGACAAGCAGCTGATAAATAAATAAATAAATATAAAAACCATTTATCTAGATTTTAATATTAATTGAAGTGTGTAGACCTATGTAATGTTTCTGGCAGGTACGAATTCAGGGGGGAAACCTAAAATCTAGTGCTAACCAACTGCAGTCAAGGCCCGCATATGTTCCAGTCAGACCCACGAACTCGAGGGCAAGAATAGTTGGAATGGAACTCGAGGAATCCTCAAATTATTTTTAGTGCTACTACGGAAAGATTGGCCAAAGATGTGAAGAGATGGGACGGCCGGTCCGTGAATGTAAAGTAGAGTTATCCACTATGAAGAATACATAACTAAAAAATAATTTTAATTATATTAAAAATATATACTAGAACTGCAAATTCATTTTATGATGAAATATTACATGTCGGCATTTATCGGTCCATTGACCTGCATTAAAAACCATTTTCCGTCTATTTTCCTAAGCAGTATCGTGTTTGCATGCTGTTCTGGAGTTGCGTTCGAACGTGGGTTCAATTACCACTTGGGCTGATTACATGGTTGGGTGTTCCCCAACAGTAAGGCGAATTTTTTATTTTAGTAGGTTATTTTACGACGCTTTATCAACATCTCGGGTTATTTAGCGTCTGGATGAGATAAAGGTGATAATGCCGGTGAAATGAGTCCGGGGTCCAGCACCGATAGTTACCCAGCATTTGCTCGTAATGGGTTGAGGGAAAATCCCGGAAAAAATCTCAACCAGGTAACTTGCCCCGACCGAGAATCGAACCCGGGCTACCTGGTTTCGTGGCCAGACGCGCTAACCGCTACTCCACAGGTGTGGACTGTAAGGCGAATATCAGGTAATTTAACAGTAGATGCTCGGCCACACCTCGTCAAATATCATCTCGCTATCATCATTCCATCGACACTAAACGGCCTAGTAGCTGATAAAGAGTCGTTAAATAACCAATTAAATTTTTTCCTAAAGATAACGATTTGCTTTTATCATCCATTATATTGTATTGTTCTCCTGGGGAGAGAGCGATCCACTACATTATGATTATGACTACCCCAAGTGGGAGGTTATCTACTGTGCTAACCTCCTTAGTTAGGCACATTCTCAGCTACACCAGCTGACTACACTAGGTACGTTGCAGGCAACCCCGCACGTTCCTTCCGTAGGTGAAATTATAAATTATATATAAAAAAACACAATCTTGCCTTGACTTCGACGAAAACTAAAGTAAACTAAGGCTAAGACGCAAAAGGAGATAGCAATGTTTACTCACCGGTAACATGCTCTCTCCGTAATCGGCCTGTACAGACCAATTATTTAGTCCTGACAGCTCAGCGACGCGAAAGAGGGGAAGTAATAGTAGTGGGGGGAGCTCCGGAGTAGAGATAAGGGTGAGCGGTCGGTAAAGGAATGCAGTTCAGCTTAATTTAACTGAAACATACCTCTCTACAGCACGCATGACATCCGAGCGCTCCGAAGGCAAGCGAGAGACTAACCCAAACACCCCTATGCGAAACTAAATGGACTCGCCTGACCCAGGCGCACTTCTCCGGGGACTGTCAGGACTAAATAATCGTACTGTAGAAACGGTAAGCCTGAGAGTCAAGTTTCCGCTTCGCGGTAAGGAAGCTATCTGTTCACTCAGTATCGACTCACAAGCAAACATTCCCATGGAGGATCAACTTTTGTATCCCTGTGCTGTAGAAGTCTTCCGCCGGGATAAACATGCGAGAATAATAATCTTTGCCTAGTTCCTTTTAAAATTTTAACAAAAACACATAAAAAGAAATATATCAATTACTATCAAATTACTATACAAATCTGTTATTTACTTATTTGACTGAATTTGGCGCTAACTTTGGTCATTTTAATAATATATATATATATATATATATATATATATATATATATATATATATATAGAGAGAGAGAGAGAGAGAGAGAGAGAGAGAGAATAATCTGCCCTCAATGAGGGTGACCATAAAGATCCAGAATAAAAGCACTACAGAATAATTTAGAAAGACGGGAATTGTTTAGTAAAAAATTAAGAGAAATGCAAACCCAACACAATCATCAATGGCCATCACATCACATGAAACTCCATTGTCACCAATATGTAAAAATCTGAATACTTTTATTTTTTTTTAACAATACCTTATATTTTCTGTTGGTGAAATATGAATCAGAAAGATTGGAATAACCTATTTTAGTACAAAATATAAACATATGTATCGATAATGGTAAAAATACAGCGACTTTAGCTCTGCTCCTTAGCGATTTTCGTAAACTGTCGTTGGCAATATTTTATAACCAATAATGCTTATTTGTTAATGTCTTTAGCTGATTTTGTGAAGTTCGTCAAACTTTACAAATTAATAAGATAGCATTGTGAAACACAATTTGCAAGCATTTGTAATCTTTTACTTGTTATTTGTAAATTGTTAATTTGTAATTTGTTAGGGTTATGAATCCATGACTTTCATGCAATGTTAAAATTAATCAATATAATTATTTTAAAATGTCAGCCTTATATCTATTTGTGATCACGAAGATAAAATTCTTGAGGCCATGTCTACATGACTAACTCGCTGTTCAGCTGCATACGTTTGACTCGACATTTTAAGCAAAATAGGTTATGAATTTCACTTTAATATTGCCTTTTTTATATAATTTTGCGCAATGGAGTGACACGCCACGATTTAGGGCAAATTGGCTACCCTTCGTTAAAAGCTAATTTACTCGACAGCGCGTTGCCGCGATGTCAGAATACTTTCTCTTTGTCGTCATTTATGGCGAAGCAAAAAATCGTCTCATACGAGCAATACCGCCGAGAAAGCGAATTACTTTTCATCTTCAGGATATCAGTTTTCTTCTCTTGCGACAGAGCCAAATGTCACTGCTATTTTTCGTAATTACATTACTGTATAGGAACTGTTTTCAGCCCGCGACCTCTTAGTGCTTTCTTCGAATGAAGAAGTGAAAATTAATAGCCTACCTTTAAGTCCTGCATAAGCGTTTTAATTTGTTTCTTTAGCAAAAATGTTGCATACGCCCAGGATACCTTCCGCAAGAACTATGCAGCCCTCTTTCGTATACAGCAGTCCGCTGTTTCGGCTATATGGATAGCGCGTGAGCTTTCCAATCAAGTGATCCGATGTTTCATTCCCGGTGTGGGCAATGGAAGAAATTTATCTTCCGTCCACGGGGCTGGGTGTTTGTCCGTTGTCATGTGATTGTCCTGTGATATCTCAGCGGTGGCCCTGCGTCATATCGTTCTCATGACCAGTGAGACCCACATTTGTGACATGTCTAGTGTGCGATCAAATGAATCTCTCCTCTCATACCCGCAGTGGTGAATAAATAGGATTAGAGAGGAAGTTAAGCAAAGGAAGAAAGAAAGATTAGTCAACATCAGAGTTTCTCAATCAGTGCTACGCGTAGCTATTTGGAGAGGACTGTAGAAATACAATTTTTTTTCCTCATGATTTTTCTCATATAACTTACTAATTAGGGAATAAGACTGTGTTGTCAGTGGATCGCTTTCACGGAATTTTTTCCCTTTGCATATTTCTACAGGGACATCATTTTAGTTTTACTAACATTTTTAATATTAACCTGTCTATACCTTTAGAGAACCGGAAACACCGCTTGCTCCCCCCTCCAAGACTGGAGTTCGATGATACTGGCGTAAAACACAAATCACTCTACTAGGTATAGGAAGGAAGAAAAGTAGTTCATCCATTTACGTAAACTAGGAAATATCGCGATTTTGAGTTTGATAATTTTCATTAGGTTTTTCTTTAATCAAAGTACAGTACTGTATTAAGAATAAGTGTTTTTACTCACGAAGTGAGTTATCCATGCGAACGTATTCATTATGCAGTGTATATTCTACTGTCTACAGCACATTAACGTACAATATAGAGAAAGAAGTTAAATTAAAAAATAATCATAATATGAATATTTAAACACAATTTTGAAAATGGTGGCGGTTCATTTCGATACAGGCTTCAGTTCTTTTGTGCATGTTATCGCACTATAGACTATTGCATCTAATTCCAATTGCCAGTTTCGTCCTTCGTACTAGTAACTCATGTTGAAATAATTCTGTACCTACTCTACGTACTGTAAATTCAATCTTCACTTCTGCCCGACCCGAAAATATAAAATTACTCAGACATGCTATCTACTGTCCGTCCAAGTGGTTATGCCGCAGGATTGTAGAAAGGGAGGAAATCACGTGGCAGTTAATTACTTAACGAGGCTCTTTTATTTAAGTTAAATTAAACAGCTGTATAATATTACGTAAACTTCCAATTCCTAAGAGAAATTAATGTTTTCAGAAAAGAGCTAAGACAGCCTAGCTATTACAGAGGGGCGAGCAGAAGCAGGTGGGGGAAATCGGGATGCGACGTAGGCAAACGGACAGTACCTGTGCGAAAATATGATTCAATATTGAAAGCTCTTTCGTCACTGGAAAACGCGAACATATTTCTGGAACGTACTATACTCAGTAACTCAGTACTGCTTACTATCTGCGGTCTTGGTTCTGTGTGGAGTTGGAACTTCCTTAGTAGAAGGGGTGCGAGTGAAGTAAATTAAAAAACTCAGGTACAGTAAAAATTGAAGTAAAAATAAAATGATGTCCCTGTACATATTTGTGTACAGTAGGGGGAGTTCGTTCAGAGCCGGAAGGCGGCCAGTATAGGACGATAGCGTTTTAATGTCTTTTTATCACCTGTGATGCACTCTGGATAATCTCTGACGAACGAAGTGGTCTACGCATTTCGGCATACGAACCCACCCTTAGTGCCGGGGAGAATAACAAGCTAAGGGCCCTGTCACTGCACAAAAATATGCATTTATTTATTTTAATTAGGAGTTACGGACAAAAAAGAGATATAAATGTGCTTATCGTAATTGAAAATATTTCAACAAATGGCTTTATTAACTGAATTCTGAAAATAAATGACTCATCAGATGACGTATGTACAGGGACATCATTTTATTTTTACTAACATTTTTAATATTAACCTGGCTATATCCTTGGATTAGGGTCTACAACCGGAAACACCGCTTGCTCCCCCTTCCAAGACTGGAGTTCGATGATAGTGGCGTAAAATACAAATCACTCTACTAGGTATAGGAGGGAAGAAAAGTAGTTCATCCATTTACGTAAACTAGGAAGTATCGCGATTTTGAGTTTGATAATTTTCATTAGGTTTTTGTTTAATCAAAATACAGTACTGTATTAACACTTAGTGTTTTTACTCACGAATAGAGCTATCCATTCGGACGTATTCATTATGCGGTGTATATTGTACTGTTACAGCACATTAGCGTACAATAGAGAGAAAGAAGTTAAATTGAAAAATAATCATAATATGGATAGTTAAACACATTTTTGAAAATGGTGGCCGTTAATTTCGATACAGGCTTCAGTTCTTTTGTGCATATTATCGCACTATAGACTATTGTACCTAATTCCAATTGCCAGTTTCGTCCTTCGTACTAGTAGGCTAACTCATGTTGAAATAATTCTGTACCTACTCTATAAAAGAGTACCTTATGTACTGTAAATTCAATCTTCACTTCTGCCAGATCCGAAAAGATAAAATTACTCAGAGAGCCTATCTACTGTCCGTCCAAGTGATTTTGTCGCAGGATCGTAGAAAGGAGGGGGAATCACGTGACAGTTAATTACTTAACGAGGCCCTTTTATTTAAGTTATTTTAAACAGTTGTATAATGTTACGTAGACGTCCAATTCATAACAGAAATTAACGTTTTCAGAAAAGAGCTAAGACAGCCCAGCTACTAGACTTTACAGAGGGGCGAACAGAAGCAGGTGGGGAAACCGGGATGCGACGTAGGCAAACGGACGACAGTACCTGTGCGAAAATATGATTCAATATTGAAAACTCTTTCGTCACTGGAAAACGCGAACATATTTCTGGAACGTACTATACTCAGTAACGCAGTACTGCACACGGGTCCTCTGTTCTGTGTGGAGAACCATTGGAAGTTTGCTAGTAGAGGGGGTGGGAGTGAAGTACATTCAAAAATTCAGATACATTAAAAATTGAAGTAAAAATAAAATGATGTCCCTGTATATATGTACTGTCTTCCTTCGACGAGTTTAGTGCTGGGACCTGAGGTATTCTTGCCATCGGTGCGGGGGGGTTGCAGGTAGATACTTTTGTTGCTACAGACAAGCCGAGCCGAGCGGAGCGGAGTGGGAAGTATTAATCGTCCAAAAATATGCAGTCTTCAGTCTTCTCCCTGATGTTAGCTATGTTAATATTATATGAATTACTCATTAAATATTTCACCGTTGCAATCATTTTGAAGGAAACATGCTGTGGAAAATGTTTGGTTTTATTCTATTAGAATTTTAGAATATTTGTGATTGGTATCGTGAAAAACAGATTCCTATAATGCCATGCGAAAATTATTTGTTGGTGATGTCTTAAAATACAAAATCAAGTAGTTATACTTCTGAAGTGAGTTCAGCAGTACAGTATATGTGAATTGATTACTTTACAAATTTAATTCAATTCTACTAATCACTAAATTTTATAGTATGATTCTTCTTTTCATTTATATTATTGTAGTTGTATTATGATTTTTCTTTTTATTTATTTTATTGTATTTGTATTTCTGGTGGTGTGATGGCCTTAACTTCACCAAAATAAATAATAAATAAGTAATAAATAAATAAATAAATAAATAAATAAATAAATAAATAAATAAATAAATAAATAAACAAATAAAATTTTCTACAATACTTTCCTAATCTGAACACATAAGTACGAATGGTTGTATCTCTATCTCGCTAAAAATACGATGGAAAACTAATAGGCATATTGCTCTCGTAAATTGGGCGAATGTTTTCAGTATGATTGTACTTCCTTCCAGACTACCGTTCTCCCTGTCCCCTCCTACTCCAGTACCGCGCTAGACTAGTCGGAACCGCATTCCTCTCAGCACTAAACTCCTCAGAGGATGACAGTATGTATGTACGTACGTATGTATGCATGTAGGCTATGTGTATGTTCTTAATTTTTTTTAGTATTTATTTATTTCGGAATATGTATTATAGTCCTATGTCTTTCTCGTGTTAAATTTTACCGTACCTGGTTAGCATGTTTCAGCCTGTTATGGGCCATCTTCAGAACTGGTTGGTGGTGGTCTTGGCGCCTTTTGTTTGTGTTTTCTGTGGGGGTGTGTTTGTATAGTGTGTGTGTTCTGAAATTGAGTTGTGTTCAGAACACACACACTCTTTGACTCTACATTACACTACATAAACACATCCCCACAGGAAAAACAAACAAAAAGGCGCCAAGATCAGCACCAACCAGTTCTTAAGATGGCCCATAACAGGCTGGAACATGCTAACCAGGTACGGTAAAATTTGACAAGAGAAAGACATAACACATATTCCGAAGTAATATAGTGTTAAAAGTAGTGTAATCAAGGTGTATATATTTATTTATTTAACCTTGCAGAGATAAGGCTATCAGGCCTTCTCTGCCTTTCTGCTATATGTGTATGTATACATGTATGTACATATGTATGCATAATTAATTAATGGATGAAAAAAAAACACAGTACTCAGATCACCATACGGGACCGTTATACTAACACTGTGGAATTTAAACGTAGACTATGAATAGCTGGTAAATATTGTCTAAAGCCTTTTACCAATAAACCGTAAATATACTTGAAAGAAACGATTCTGAGAACTTTTATTGCCCTAAGCGGGTTTGTATTCGAGAACCTGGGTTGCAGTGACGAGCATGGTAAACACTAGGCCACTAGACCATTGAGGAAACGTATCAATTTATTAGTGTTAATTTCTAGGTTGCGTCTTCCGAAATTTCAAAATGTATCGAATAAAATCTGGAAATAAGAGGTTCTTTTTAATAAGATAAATACACGTAACGTATGTGCAAACAATAAAAGGAAAATCTTAACCAGGAAGAATCAGTGTATCGTTCTATACCTTGGTTCGGTGAAGTTTATGTCTACAGGTTCTGTATGTGCAATTTTTATTCCCAGGAATTACTGTACAGTATATATTTACTCTTCTCGCGCGGAGAGCGCTGTTTCGGTTTATAGCTACGACCTTGTGCTTTGCTGACCACATGAGCGGAGGATCCCGCTATGTTTTAACGGCTAGTGTCGGCATGGTACTACAAAGACAGCAAACTAGGTAGACCCAGTCCTTGAAGATTAACCAGAACCGAGACTCCGAGAGGTAGAAAGACATCGGCTTCTAACTCCTGTTATCAGATTTTGTTCGGCGGAAGATCATGAAATACAATGGGGGTTGGAACAGCTTTTCCCAAGCAGCTTCCCCTGTTGCATCTTCATCACACTATCTCATCAATAAGGCCCGACTTTTTAGGTTTTGGCATATTTTATTCCTTGCTGTTAAATTTGAGCATTTGGAAACTTCTATGCGCTTCACACACAGTAAAGCAGAATGAGTGTGAATTTTATTTGAACTAAAAATGCTTAAAATTGTGTCACAGCCTAAAATGTAAAATTACCTAAATAATAATTATTGATTCTGGCGTAATACTTCCCCCAATTTTTCCAATTTCGCTTAAGGGGTTAGGTACAGCCTACAGCAGTAAAATTTTGAAGATATTCAACATTTTTTTCCTCCATCACTGTATCTTGTACAATAATGAAAATTAGTATGTGTAAAACATTGTCCTTCTGCTATATGAAAAAAAATATATAGGGCCTAGGGGAGAGTTGGGTAGTATCGGACAGTGAGTTTCTTTCATCTACAACCAGATGATAGTACCTGAATGACATGGTTACGTTTCTGTGATGTCGCATACAGAAACGTAACCATGTCATTTAGGTACTACCATGTGGTGGTAGATGAAAGAAACGCACTGTCCGATATTACCCGATGTCCGATACTACCCAACTCTCCCCTATATATTTTTACGATTTAAAAAAATATTTACATTTTTTTTTAATTCCGTTCATTGTGCAGTAATGAAGCGTTTCCTACATAATTAAAAAACTATCCAACATTCTGTGATTAAATTTTTTGTATGTATTTATGCATGTCATATCTACAATATGATGCAAGATCACTTCTCTACCTTTGATAGATTGTCTGATAAAAAATAAATACATTTTAAAAAATGGTCAAATATCAGTAGACCTATTTTCTACTAACACAAAATAAAAAAATATTATTTACTAAGGAAAGTAGTTGTAAACATGAGTTTCAGCAATAAAATAAAAGTGAAAGAACATGGAAAAGTTAACAAGTTTATGAGTTATGAGGGAAACGCTTCATCACTGCACAGTGAACTGCCACCATTTTGAATTTTGAAAAAAAAATATATATATATATATAAATCATTTTTTTAATCGTAAAAATATGTTTTTCATATAGCAGAAGGACAGTGTTTTACACATACCAATTTTCATTATTGTACAAGATACAGTAATGGAGGAAAAACATGTTGAATAATTCCAAACATTTTACCGCCGTAAGCTGTACCTAACCACTTAACTGAACGGTAAAGCAGAAGCCCGATTATCCGTCATCCTATTAGGCGGTCGGTGAATTATCCAACTGTCTTTGTCAAGCTATTCATTTTAGAGGTTCTACTGTACCATAAAGATAAAAAAAAATACACCTACCACACGCGCATAACATGCACGCTACAAACACACACAGACAAAATATGTACATTTTTGCCACATAACTTCAACTGTTGATATAGTGTAGCGGATTTCGTTGTTGCGTCACATTTTTTATTTAAAATCGGCGTCTTTCTATTACTGCCGTACAAAGCATTCGCCTGTAAACAGGTTTCGCACAAATGTCGACGGCCTTTTACTGTTATTGATCGAACGCGACTCCCGAGAAAATATAATACTACAGACTGAAGGGACGCCGAGATTAGCACGTTAGTATACAGCTGACTTCCATTCGCTGCATTTCAGTTTAGTTCATGGCAATTCAGCATATTAGAATAGCAAATTTTCAGTACATATTAGAACAGCAAAATATTATTAAGAAATCGTACAAGAAAGGTCGTGCTATATTTCTTCGGAAAAATCCTGACATTCAACAACTATCCGATTCAAAAACCCAGAATTTATTTTTAAAAGTAAGAGAAACCGGCTCATTTTTAAATAAAATGGAAGGCGCGTAAATCTCGTCCTAACTGAAGAAAACAAACTCCTCGATTTCATATGAGTGTAACCATTCAATACAATTGGTTAGAGCTTCCAATCCCAGTGGCATCATTAATTCAGAGTGAGGGTACTGCTTACTAGTTTATAACCATAGCTATAGTTGGAATACTAATAGTTTCGAAAAATACAATTCTTAGTTATGAACAGGCTTAGGATACGAGACAACTTAAGAATAAAGTGAAGTTACAGTGCAACGGAGTGCAGATGGAGTGAGCTGTCACATTGAGTTTTGTTTACATGTGAGGTAATGTACAATCGGTTCGTAATCAGAGGTACAGTATTCTTTTTTATTTTATTTTAGTGGGTTATTTTACGACGCTTTATCAATATCTTAGGTTATTTAGCGTCTGAATGAGATTAAGGTGGTAATGCCGGTGACATGAGTCTGGGGTCCAGCACCGAAAGTTACCCAGCATTTGCTCATATTGGGTTGAGGGAAAACCCCGGAAAAAACCTCATCCAGGTTAACTTACCCCGATCGGGAATCGAACCCGGCCCACCTGGTTTCGCGGCCAGACGCGCTAACCGTTACTCCACAGGTGTGGACTACAGTATTCTTCCGACTATCCCTACGAAACGAACTCAGGCCATCACAGTGCATTTTCAATTCACAGTGAACAGTTTTTTTTAACTAGTTGCAAGTATGTGCACGGTTGTTCATTGTCAACGCTAACGCCTTCAACTTCGCCGAGGGACATGAAAACTTGTGAAGTATGTATCCTATTTCATTTTCTACCGTCACTAGATTGTACCATTCTCCTTTCTCTTAAATTTTCTAATGAGGACATAACAAAATTTGTCTAATGGTATTAGAGATTCATTATCCATTTTACACAATCACAATCACAATCATTTCATTAGTCTTCATTGTACTTTCAGCTCATGTTTCTCCGAAATAAAATTGTACTTTATTTTTAAATTTATCATTGTTCTGTATTCTCTCTGCAAATCATATTGTATTTCATTTTTAATTTAATCTCTACTTTGTGTTCTGGATCCTAGTGGTCAGCCGTAGATGTCAGCCATATGTCCCAAATTGTGGAATTAGTAGTAAACAACTCTGCACATTGACGTCGTTGTTTACTTCACAGCATGTCTGTCTACTATATTCAAGGCACTCTATAGTCAAGTTGTGCGTACATTGGTTGCTTAAGTGTCCCGGATCCTAAGCCTAGTTATGAACGTTAAGAACTGGGCACATTTGTACAGGGACATCATTTTATTTTTACTATCATTTCTAATATTAACTTGCCTATACCTCTGGATCAACGCCGTTTGCTACCCCCTTCCACGACTGGAGTTCGATGATACTGGCGTAATATACAAACAAATCACTTTACTAGATATAGGAGGGAAGAAAAGTAGTTATCCATTTACGTAAACTAGGAAATACTGCGCTTTTGAGTTTGATCATTTTCATTAGGTTTTTGTTTAATCAAAATACAGTACAGTATTAACGATGAGTGTTTTTACTCACGAACTGAGCTGTCCATGTGGATGTATTCATTATGCAGTGTATATTATACTGTCTACAACACATTAGAGTACAATATAGAGAATAAAGTTGAATTGAAAAATAATCATCGATATTTAAACACATGTTTTAAAATGGTGACCGTTCATTTCGATACAGGCTTCAGTTCTAATGTGCATATTATAGCACTATAGACTATTGTACCTAATCCCAATTACCAGTTTCGTTCTTCGTACTAGTAACTCATGTTGAAATAATTCTGTACCTACTCTATAAAAGAGTATTTTGCGTACTGTAAATTCAATCTTCACTTCTGCCCGATCCGAAAAGATCAAATTACTCATACATGCTATCTACTGTGGGGTCGTAGAAAGGGAGGAAATCACGTGACAGTTAATTACTTAACGAGGCCCTTATATTTAAGTTATTTTAAACAGTTGTATAATATTACGTAGACGTCAAATTCCTAACAAATTAATGTTCTCAGAAAAGAGCTAAGACAGCCCAGCCACTAGCTGGCGAATAAAAGCTGGTGGGGGAAACCGGGATACGACGTAGGCAAATGGAGGACAGTACCTGTGCGAAAATGATTCAATATTGAAAGCTCTTTCGTCGCTGGAAAACGCGAACATATTTTTGGAACGTACTGTTTACTATGACCGTAAAACTACTATGACTGTATATGCGGTCTTGGATCTGTGTGGAGGACGGTTGAACTTCATTAGTAGAGAAGGGTGGGAGTGAAGTACATTCAAAAACTCAGGTAGAATAAAAATTGAAGTAAAAATAAAATGATGTCCCTGTATATCTAGTGTTTCTATTATCTGTAGCTCTGTTCAGTTCAATCCTAGGAATTTTTTCTACACAGTAAGACTGAAATAAAATGGGATAAGAGTGATGCCAAGGAACTAGATAAAAAGAAAACAGCGGGACGACCATGTAAACAGAGTGGGCGGAATAGTGTTATGAAAATAGATGTAGAAGAAACTCAAACTGGAATGAATAGTATGACGTCCGGCTAGGAAAAATTTCAGCGATCTAAAGAGGGAAAAATGTATTTTAACGTAACGTAATGAACACAGGAAGAAACAGGAGTAGAAAAAGGCAGAGAAAACATGAGAACAATGGACGATGTTAACATAAAACAGTTCTGAGGCGAATGTTCACACAAGTAGGGTCGTCGACCTTCCGGTTCCGGCATTCCAATAAAATGTTTCGTGTAGTGTTCGGATTCGGGGACTACACCGAGTAGTCAGACGGGTTTCGAATTCGGGCAGTAGAAGGACAGTAGAATTCCAGCGTGACGACGATCGCTATGTTCCGGGTGACCACTAATCAACATCCCAGCAAATTGCATAATGAGAAGTACAGTTCGCTGAACTTGCGTTGTAAACCCAACGTCGTCCTGTATTACTACGTTATAAACTACATTCCACTAGCTTTCCTGGTCGTGACGTCCGTAGTACATACGCTGGGTGGAATTCATGGTTTTGGGATCGTATTCTTCAAGGAATTCCTGTGCCAGTGTGATATTTTACTCGTACGTCTTGGGTGGAGGCTTGGTATCATACAGACCTCACGTTACGGGAATCCCATAGTGTTCGACTGAACCTGTGTTGGGATTATAAATGTTCAAAACGGACCTCATTCAAGGCAGGGCTGGGCAGTATTTGAAATACATGGATTTCAAATACGTATTTGAAATACATTTGTATTTTGTAAGGATTTTCGGTATTTTGTAAGGATTTTCGAAAGTATTTTGTATTTAAATACATAAAATTGAAGTATTTTGTATTTCAAATACTCAAAATATTTTTTTCTTCTTCTTGTTCTTCAAGTTTTGGATTTCGATTTGAAGAATGAATTTTTGTCTTATTTGGCTACCCATTTCAGTTGTGCAAGCCATACACCTAGTTTTCTTGCCACAACTGATTTCCTTAATGCCATGAAGAAATCTCTAACAGCATCAAGGATCCATCACCCAACACTTGCTAAATGTTTAGCATTATGGAATGCGTCTAGGAGACTCAAATACTCAGAAATTATATCAGACGTCTTGAAATATTCATTAAAGTTTCCTTGCCCAACTCGATGGAATTCGCTTTATGACTCAATCTCTCAAATATTGTAATTCAAACATGATATAAACAGTACCGGTATATGTGAAAAACTGGGTTTGCCAACCTTCAAAGATGTTGAGTTTCAGTACATTGAAGAATATTGTGCAGTTCTGAAACCCATTGCCGTAGCCCTTAATGTAATGCAAATGAGAAGACGTGCTATTACGGCCAACTTTTGTCCACATTAATTTCCCTTCAAAACAGATTACATATTCTGTTACCTAGTAATCTACGCCATCTATTCCAAGTATCTCCAATCCTAATAAGTTCACTTTCATCAAGATTTAAAGTGATGTTTGATCTGATCCCAGAAGAAAATTGAGCTATTTTGGCAGCTTGCTCCACCCATCATTGAAGATGAGATGGCTACCTGACATTTCCTCACTAAGTGATAAGAAGAGGACACAGAATATGTTGTGAAATCAGCTCAGCAGTTGTCTGCTACATCTTTGGTCAGTTCAGACGATGAAGACGATGAAAACAATTTTTATGTTTTCAACTCAAGTAAAACAGACTTTGAAAAGCAAAAAGGAAAAACTTGTCTGCTGTGGAGTATGAGCTCATACAATTCTTCAATGGCAAAAGGACAACCCTGTGCTCTCTAGAGAATTACCCAACAGTGAAACAAGCTTTTATAAATATAATACAAGTTTGTGTTCCTCTACGTCTGTAGAAAGACTGTTCTGTTTTGCAGGATTTATTCATTCACAAGCAAGGGGATCCTTATCTTATGAACATTTGAGGAACTGGTTGTTTTGAAGGGGAACAATAATTATTCATATGTAGCATAATTTCATTGCTGACTGGGAAAAGGAAGAAGTTCAGTTACAGTGTTTATATAAAACTTCGAGGTAAAAATAATTTTAATGTTAATATAATATTTTACATTTTCAGTAATATTCTTATTTCTTTAGGCCTATATATTTTATTGAGTATTTGAAATACAAATGTATTTTGAGTATTTGAAATACAAATGTATTTTGGTTAATTTTTTTAAATATTTTGTATTTGTATTTCAAATACAATTATTTGAAGTATTTTGTATTTGTATTAGAAATACTTGGATGTCAGTAATTTGCCCAGCCCTGGTTCAAGGCACGAAATCAGGCTGTAGTGAAGTACCATTGCTTTAAGCCTACTACCACTATGTTATTAGTATAATTAATATTGCTATACTATGCCCTAGACCAGCGGAGACCAAAGCGGGTATCGTGATTACATCGTGTAATCACAGACATTCAAACGGGTACGAGGAGTTTCCTGTACATTGCTGTGTTTTTTATTCACGTACTGTAGGCAAGCAGTGGCGGTATCACGTCGCTCTACAAACTCTGTCTCTACAAGCAGTAAGAGGTGGTTTCGTAAGGAATGAGAACATTTTTGTTGTTCTGTCGGACAAAATGTAATATGTTTACTTTGCTCAACGGTTCAATTAGGAGTATGTAGAAACATTAATTGCCACGCTGAATAAATTATTATTATTATTATTATTATTATTATTATTATTATTATTATTATTATTATTATTATTACTGATCACTAAGTGTTTCTATAATTCTTCTGTATGTGCATGAATATTGATATTCTCCCTAGAAGGATAAAATTATTAGGTTTATCTCAATTTTAATCTTCTTAATCTTTAGATGAGAGTAACTATTTATTACTTATTCATTTAATAATAATATTGTAGAAAAACTTATTCAATATTATGTGCCAACGAACTGTTAAACGCAAGGAATAAAATGGCTTAAATCATAGCCCGGAAGAAAAAGATGACATAAATAAATGTAAGGAAGTCTGCTACCTAATAGGGTTTCAAATATCTCGTGCTCTAAAACCTTTTAATAGAACAGAATTTCTCAAAATAGTAATAATTAAAATAGCTTAAATAACTTGTCTATAAAAAGTTTTTAATTTTGAAAAACTACGAAATTTCTCGACCAAGTATGGAGAGAAGAAATTAGAAAATTCCTGATTATAATCAAGAGGAAGGTTAAAAAAAAAAGAAGGAAGAAAATTCGTATATTATTCACTGGCTCTTGATGACAGCAGTGACATTAATGATACTGCAAAGCTTGAGATTTTTATCCGCGGGATTGATCAATATGTTAGTACAGCAACCACCACTGGTTGTAGTTTTCATGCCAAGTACCTTCCCTCCGTCTCCTTACTTCATAGGCTCTCTGTCACATGTTATCACTGCAGTTAGAGTTTTGGTTACGGCTGCCCTAGACACACCAGAAATGTGCTATCCTATATTTTTATACTAAAATCAGAAAGTAAATTATTGATTATCCCTTTTGAATTATAATACAACACGATAAAAATCAGGATAGGAGAAGAAATGTTAGAAGGAAGTGAAATTGGGTGAGGAGTACGCCAAGGATGTCCTTTATCACTTACCCTGTTCAACCTCTACTTGGAGGATTTAGTAAAGAACTGTTTTCAGAACATGGGAAGAGTGATAGTAGGAGGAAAAGAATAAAGTGCATAAGATTTGCTGATAATATGACATTGTTATCAGAAGAGGAAATGATACTAAACGATATGCTACTGGAGCTAAATGACAGAAATAAATGTTATGTTTTATTTAGCGACGCTCGCAACTGTCGAGGTTATATCAGCGTCGTCAGTGTGCCAGAATTTTGTCCCGCAGAGTTCTTTTACAGAACAGGAAATCTACTGACATAATCCTGTCGCATTTAAGCACACTTAAATGCCATCGACCAGGCCCGGGATCGAACCCGTAACCTCGGGCATAGAAGGCCAGCGCTATACCAACTGCGCCAACCAGGCCGACTAAATGACAGATGTGAGCAGTATGGAATGAAGATAAATGCAAATAAAACGAAGAGCATGGTCACAGGAAGAAAAATGCAGAAGATAAACTTACGAATTTTAAATGAGGCAGTAGAGCAAGTGGACAGTTTCAAATACTTGGGATGTACTATACGCAGTAACATGAGCTGCTGCCAAGAAGTCAAAAGGAGGATAGCAATGGCAAAGGAAGCTTTTGATAGAAGAATGAGCATCTTCTGCGGACCTCTGGAAAAAAGAACTAAGGAAGAGACTAATCCCCATTTCAGTTTGGTTGATAGGCCTTCCCCTCTACTCTCACTCTCAACCATCCGTGAAGGGGAAGATGCTACTATCTATCTTACTTATGTTCGACTAATTGACTTTCAACATAGTGAAAAATTATATTATTGAAAATTTTTACTGATAATCTATTTTTCGAAAGTCTATTCTAAGCGTTTATATTTCATTTTATTGCTGTTTATATCAACTGGCACATTAAAAAGCAGAAGATAAATGTTTTCTCCACCGCTAGTTGCTACTCTACAGCATACAAAATGGGACAATCTGCATTATGTCACTCCCCCCCCCCCGATTTTATAATACAAACTAACATTCCTTAATTTAATTAATTATTAGTTGAAAATATTCTAAGAACGACACTAAAATATACTCAGAACCATGTAATTGTCGAACATCTGTGTCACTGTATTTTATATTCACTTATGTACTTTATTTAATATTTTATTTTCCTATGTGTACAACTTGGGGGGTGCAGGTATAATAGGTAACAGCTACCATCCTGTTACTGACGAACTCAAGGCGAGTAGAAGGTGAAAGAAATGCTTTCGCGTCCTCTCAACTTGTACTGAATGTCGTTTAGTGAAGTGCTTTGCATGGAGTGTGGTATTGTAAGGAGCAGAAACATGGACATTACGACGAAGTGAAGAGAAGCGAATAGAAGCATTTGAAATGTGAATATGGGGAAGAATGGAACGTGTGAAGTGGACAGACAGAATAAGAAATGAAGCTGTGTTGGAAAGACTGGGTGAAGAAAGAATGATGCTGAAACTGATCAGGAAGAGGAAAAGGAATTGGTTGGGTCACTGGCTGAGAAGAGGAATCGTAAGATCATACTGAGTGAAAATTATGTTTATTGCTATACATACAGGGAATCGACACAAAGTTGTTCAAACAGTACATCGATGGCCCGCGGTGAGTAACAGACCTTGACTCAAAGCAAGGAGGTGCAGAATCGGTTACAAGTAACGGTGTGTGCAATTGTGCGAAATGAAATGATCCTATGTTTCCTCTAAAACAAGACAAACAAAATAAACCTCCACTTTAAAAAAGCAGAAACAGACATTAATATCTACCAGCCGGCTTCGCAAACAATAATCAAACAACGAATATCAATTGCTATATAATTAGATTAGAATGTTCAATAGACTTCCATTCATGATCTTTGACATCAAATTTGCCAAAACAAATTTGAAGTTGAAATTTCGACCAGGCAAACAAAACCATAGTCAAATCGGTGACGAATTATTACTGAGTCGGCTAGCGGGTGCATTGTGCCTTACCGCTCTGTTGGCCTTTGATTTTTCTCCCATTCCTTCCAAGCTTCAACTTTCTGCTCATGGCTGCGATCGGATGAATATTTACCAAAAAACACATCCCCAGATCACATACAGATTGTTCATCTCTGTGTTAAAATCGGTTGCATTTTGAAGAGAACAACCGCCAGGATCGCCACCCGTCCGCCGTAAACGAACACGAGATGGTAGTACAGTCGCTAATACAATTCAAATGGGAATTATGACGTGACTCCTTATGTAACAACTAGATGGCAGCATAGTAAACCTGACAAAAGTTGTTACCGTCAAAGTCTATAACGCCTTGTTCTCTCGAATCAAATTTAAGATCGCAATATTATCAAAATTACTTGACAATCTGCATACAATGTCATAAAATCACTTTATTTCAATAATAATCGCATTAAATGTTGAGTCATCTAGAGTGCGAAAACGTAAACTTTACGTTATACATAACAATTGTCGCTTTTATGAAACAAGTTCTTCTAAATCTGACAGAATGTACAATATTTTGGCTGTCATGTAAGGGGAACTTGAAATATTTATGAAAAATGACATATTGAAAAATGTGCCGTAACTGACATGATTGTCGTATTTGTCACAGCTGTCGAGTTTTATGACCTTGGCCCTGATGATCTCCCTGTAATGTACAGTAGTGGCAATAAAACCGGACCGGCGGAATAATCAAAGTCCCCGAAATGAGCCACTTCGCATGCCACGCCCGCATTCACAAGATAGCGAGTAATATATTGAAACTGATGTAGTTTCGACTGCTGACGTAGCCCATTAGAAAATAAGCTGGTAAAATTCATGTTCTGGGAATAATAAGTTAATTAAGTAGTAAAATATCGCTGCAATCGAAAAGTATTGGGAATAAATTTGAATAAGAAACAAAAAAAAAATTCCTTCCCAGGCAGGATTCGAACAATGAAAGTCTTAGTTACCAGTCTATCGTGCTCAGGAGTGAACAAAGCTCTGAAATCAGCTACAAGGGTCGGTCCGGTTTTTTTTGCCACTACTGTACAGTACACTATTCATACTTTTCTCTCCAATATTATGTATTTTGCTCGGTCTATAATCTTAAATCCTGAATCCAGCTTTCACGTATGCTGCACTATAAATTCCTTCTTCAACACTTCTCCAAGACATTTTCTCACATAGGTATTTAAGATTTTTCTCTGTAAAATTTTAATTTCATCACGGAATACAAACTGAAAACAAATTAAGCACTGCTTGCGTTATTTCTAGATAAATGCAGCAACAGTGCTTTTTTTATTTATCTTAACTTTGCTGCTCAAAAAATTGTACTGTCAAAACGTCTCCTAACAATGGTCTACTTTAGAAGGATGTTGTCACATCTTCCATCAGTATTTGTGTAATTTGGCCTATTCAAATCACTCCTTCAACATGACTGCAGTCCACCGCTATGGAGTAACGGTTAGCTAGGACATCCGCCTATTTTTATTTTATTGGGTTATTTTACGACGCTTTATCAACATCTAGGTTATTTAGCTCTGAATGATATGGAGGTGATAATGCCGGTGAAATGAGTCGGGGTCCAACACCGAAAGTTACCCAGCATTTGCTGGAAAAAACCTCAACCAGATAACTTGCCCCGACCGGGATTCGAACCCGGGCCACCTGGTTTCGCGGCCAGACGTGCTGACCGTTACTCCACAGGTGTGGACACATTCGCCTATCTTAAAATATCCATCACGTATGAATTTCCGAATTTCTGGTAAATCGGAAATGAAGGTGTTGGCAACTACTCGATCTCAGAGGACTAAACGACTATGTCTTCTGCTTCAAAACTTGACAGTATTATTCCAAATAGCAGAATATACACACAGATAAAAATAAATGTATCAATGAGAAGCTAAGGCTCATCATAGCGAAGCTGCAGCATCAAGATATAAATAATTACACACAGTTAGGAAAGCGATACATCTGTAGTCGTGTCCCTAAGGCGGTAAACTTCAAAACACAACACGGTGGAGATGTTTACAAGCGTGGGGCATAATTAACGGTCTGTATTCATCGTCCAGGAGGCTAGAGTGGAGCAGACTTTTTACATGGCGGTGCAGTGAACCGGACAGACCAATAGACCATGACTTAGGGACTTTTTACTAGGGCAACCAACATACTATGACTTCAAACTGAAGTACAAATCTATCACGTGAATGAGCGTTCAGAGGAAGTGGTATCAATGAAAATAGGTGGGGCTATTTTACTCTATCCTACCCATACGGCAAGATAACGTGGTATTAATAGATTATTGTGGATGGCTGGATTATTATTAGGGCAGACCAGGGTAATTATAAACACTTTTCACTGATTTAAAATATATTTCAACATTACACAACCCTCAGCAAGCGTGATAAAGAAACAATGTGTTATTTTTAGATCTTTCTTTTCTCTGAAAATGGGTTTAAAATAATAAGGTTGACTTTTTTTCAGCTTTTAATTGCTAGTTTACATTTACTCCTTTGAGAGGGGCAATTGTGAACACCAATTTTCGCACGGGCTATTAGACACTGAAGATTTTTTGTTCTGTTTCAGAAGAAAGAGCTGTAGTCCTTCCAACTCCAACTTTGGTCACTGGTATATTTCGTCCCTTTAACCTATGATTTATCACGATATAGGAACTCAGTACCTCTCCTGAGCTTCACGATAACTGTAGTTACTATTTTTCACATCTGTGACAACTCTCTCTAAATCCTCTACAGTGTAGTTGGGTGGGGGTCTCTTTGATTACTGAAAAGTACGAAATGTAACCACAGTAAAACATATTTACAATTACCCCCAAGCAATTAAAACTGTGGGGCAAATGTAAACACGTCATAATTTAATGAACTGAGGATCTGGGAGATCTCAGAACTATTGTAATAAATGTTAACTAGTATACATTACTCATAAAAACAGCATATTCTTTAAAAAATAGCAGTGTACGTTTACTTACAATGCCAAAAATGAAGGTGAAGCAAAATTTTTTCTCAACTTTTTATAGACTCATACAAAACATTCGTACACAACTAAGCAGTTACTCATATTCGGCGCCAAACTGCTTTGTAGGTTAGGTTAGCCAACATGTTAATTTAAATATTTCCCCATAATTAAAATTTTTATATTGACAGTTTTGCATTTTTCACAGCATTTGTTTACAATTACTCACTGTTTACAATTACCCTCATCTACCCTATATTATATGCGCTTTACACTTCGTCTGGGCCAGACGAGTTGAAGTTCTGGGGTAATGTGTAATGCCTCAAAAATAAGAAAATTCGAATAAATTAAAAAGTGGAAATAGAAGAATAATTCGATACAAGGAACGTAATCAGCGAACTGCCCGTAGATGGCGCAATTAATGCGTAGTGAAGAGACCTAACTATAGCAATGTTTAAAAATGATTTTTCTTTAAGAAAAAATGGCTATAACCTAGGTGTACTGTCATCTACTTTCCAAATGATACAAGTTGACATGGATTTCATTAGAATATCGCGTTTACCTTTTGCGAACTGCACTTTTTAGTGAGAGTCTGTTGTCAACCAAAATGAGCCATGACTTCACGTTGACAGAGTTGGCGGGAACCAAGACTTTCACATGGAGTGTGTCCTATGCGGTCTTAGTTCATCATTTGATGGAGATGAATTGTTATACCTCAACAATTTTACAGCGGAGAAAGTGAAACCAGCATCCGCTTTGTAGGGGTCCAAAGCGACGAGGAGAAAATTTCCTCCTTCAGAGATTATAACAGATGGTTTTCAAGTTTATTTCACTACATCACAATTTACTAATTGGATATAAATATTCCAGTTAATGAATTTTATACCCATTTTTGTTCCGATAAGTTTTGTTAATTTAACAATATTTTCTTTAAGTCCGTCATAAACTTATCTTATATAATAAAGTGATATTTTTATTTCATTCTACTTCATGAACGTTTTCATTATGGTAGTTATTATGTAAAAGGTCATAAGAAAATAATTGTTTCATATCTGTAAGGACTGTATACGCTGCAAAACCTTCATTTTAGACTAATTTAATTTTTAAATATGTACATTCATTAACGTTTTATCTCATATTTTATATTTTAATACAATATGGTTAATGTAACCCACTGCACGTCAGTACAACAGTTCAATAGAGGTAACAGTGATCTGAAGATGGTTTACAAAACCGAAAACCTTCATAAAATAGAATGAAATAAAAATATCACTTTGTTATATAAGATAAGTTTATGACGGACTTAAAGAAAATATTGTTAAATTCCATTTAATGTTTATTTTCTCCCAATTTTGCAGGTGATCAGATTTTCATATCCCAAGACACAAGAGGATATGAAATTTATGTTAAGAAGATTAAATAGAACATATCAAGAATGGGGATTAAGGACACATTTCAGTAAAACTGAAGCTACGGCAATTAACACAGACCAGAAATTCGAAATAGTTGTAGAAAATAATACTGGAATCAAACAAGTAGAGCAATTTACATATTTAGGAAAACTGATAAATAACCATGGCATAAATTCTGAAAAAAAAAAAATAGTGAATAAAATTCGTAAAGGGAGACAGCTATTAGTATGCAAATATTCTGTATGGTGGAGTGAACAAATCTACCCTCAAATTAAGAGACGTTTAGGAAAGGCAATAGTTGAACCCATAAGTTGTTTATTTACTTAGGCCTACTGGCTTTTAAGGAACCCGGAGGTTCATTGCCACCCTCACATAAGCCCGCCATTGGTCCCTATCCTGAGCAAGATTAATCCATTCTCTATCATCATATCAAACCTCCCTCAAATCCATTTTAATATTATTCTCCCATCTACGTCTCGGCGTCCCCAAAGGTCTTTTTCCCGCCGGCCTCCCAACTAACACTCTATATGTATTTCTGGATTCGCCCATACATGCTACATGCCCTGCCCATCTCAAACGTCTGGATTTAATGTTCCTAATTATGTCAGGTGAAGAATACAATGCGTGCAGTTCTGTGTTGTGTAACTTTCTCCATTCTCCTGTAACTTCATTCCTCTTAGTCCCAAACATTTTCCTAAGAACCTTATTCTCAAACACCCTTAATCTCTGTTCCCCTCTCAAAGTGAGAGTCCAAATTTCACAACCATAAAGAATAACCGGTAATAAAAACTGTTTTATAAATTCTAACTTTCAGATTTTTTGACAGCAGACTAGATGATAAAAGCTTCTCAACCGAATAATAACAGGCATTGTCCATATTTATTCTGTGTTTAATTTTAATAATAATAATAATAATAATAATAATAATAATAATAATAATAATAATAATAATAATATCGTGATTATATTATAACCATGATTTGAATAGCAACCTGGACCTGTCTTCGGGCAGAAAACTATAAACGAATGAAATGTCACCAACGCACACTGCAAAGGTTTTAAGAAACTAGAAACAACTAATTCGATCAAAAGCATACTAACAGACAGAACACAACACTTCCAAAAGACTGGTGTTTATGAAACTGAAGTGTTAGCAACAGTGTCCGAAGCATTTGAATTCTGATGTTTAAAGTATAATGTGAAATGAGGTTCGTGCATACCCCAGTTTATCTTAAAAAACTTCGTCTGAACTATCACATCTCTGTTCTTTAACCCATGTTTATCTCTTCATATTGGATGGCAATGCAGATCACTTCCTCTTGGTGTGGTATTTATATACAGTATCAGATATCTTGTTTTGGGTTTCTGTTTATTAGGCTCATTCCAGTCGACTGGACATAAATTTAGGTATCTACAAATTATATTCATGTTGATTCACATTACATCTCGAACGAGCAGTTTATATCCCACGCCATGATTCTGAAATATTACATTTAACTGGAAAGAAAAACAAATTTGTCATCTTTTTCAAAATCAGATCTCTGTGGCCTGTTACGATTTTAAGTGAATTTCATCTACCGGCCTCTTTAAAAGTCTTAGAGCCGTATTCATAGACATTCTTAGCGCGGGCTTCCGGTGGATGATCAGCGAACTAACGTTTTTCGTATTCATAAACCAGTGTTAGCGATGTGATATGATATGAATCCTGTACAAGTACAGATGCCTCAAACTAGGAAGCTGCCTGGAGAGGGAAATAGTAGAGCTAACGGAGGGGGCCCACCTAGGCTCCGATACCCAGGTATAGTCATATTATCTGAAAAGTTGACCTCTTGACAATGTATTCAAGATGTACCCTCCCTATGCAGCCTTCTCAATTGTTATTAGAACTGAGCTGTACCGTTCTAGTCCACAGTGCACAGCAGTAGGAGGACAGTGGTAGGGGAGAAGTGCTCTATGCGCCTGCGCGAACGAGACAGCTTGCTAGTTTGAGGCATCTATAATCAGTCGATAGCCAGGGCTAGTTTAGTACGCCCGTAGCGCGGGCTAGCGAAATGTCTATGCATAGCAACCTTACAGATTACAGTGCTGCCAGGAAGTTCAGGGACTCCTTATAATTCTTATAAAATGCTGTCCTGGCCTTAAATTATTAGAGAAACTAACCTTTTTTTTTTTTTTTCACTTGTAGACCTAACAAAGCTTTAACTGTTTCAACTTTTTTTTTCTGACTTTTTATCAGTTTAGATTGAGTTCACTGTGGGGAAAAGTCTTTCAACTGATGAGTTACTGACTG
Source organism: Periplaneta americana (assembly GCA_025594305.2). Lineage (NCBI taxonomy): Eukaryota > Metazoa > Arthropoda > Insecta > Blattodea > Blattidae > Periplaneta > Periplaneta americana. Next base: position 129,581,554 of record JAJSOF020000011.1, on the reverse strand, counting down.
GAAGACACATGATTAATGACACTGTTTTGAGAAGATTTTCAAACGGAATGATTTTTTTCTTGAAATGTTGAAAAATATCATACCACTTTTCACCTGTTGGTTTGCCACAAAATTTCCCATTTTTTAACTACTTACAAATGGACGCTGCGGCAGTTCTAACACTTCCACGCAACGCGATGATCAAAGACAAAGATGCTCTTGTTCTTCTCAAAGTGTGCAGAATATCTCATACTGTGCTCGCTGGTTCTTCTGTCTGATACTGAGAAGCGTTCAGAAATATGCATGAACCGCAGCAGTTCCATCACGATACTTAAATATTTATGTGTAAAATTTTATTGAAGCAAAATTAAATTCCGGGGTAAAAGTTACTTACAGTATATAGTAAACCGTCCCTGTAAATTTTATATTATATTATTGGCTAAGACAACACCGTACACGAGCCTGGCTCTTACGGTAGTGGCTAGAAACATTTTTGTTTTAAAAATTTAATGTGTACTCACTAGCTAGCTGGTTAAATAAATAAATAAATAAAACGGAGACATTTGCTCCCCGGGGACAGTAACTCAAAACCGGGGATGTCTGGTCAGCCTACGGGTAACAACCTCTCTCAAGGAGCTTAGCTTCTTCCGCTATCTTAGTTACATTTGTATGTTGGTACTCATTCTGACTGCTCTGTTTACAATACGAATTTCCCATCCCTGTGACAGTAGCAGGGTTCGGACGACTTTTCCATTAATTTAAAGTCATTAAGTAACACCTGTACCTGAACAAAAATTGTTACACATTATGGTTAGGAGCAGCATAGTAATATTCCTGTTCACGAAAACACTGTTCAGTTTTTTAAATGTTCCATAATTTATCGTCTTCCCGGATGCGGTATATCACAGTGCAGTGTAGTGGGGCGCATGAAGCGGCCATACGAGTGATGGCGCATGCAGTGATTGAAACGTACTGTATGCATGCAGTCTGGAACGGGACCTTCGTCTGGAATAACGAGGCCATTTTCTTACGAATCCATTTTGTTCGCAGTTACGGTTTGTTGGGCGCAAATAACGCGTGTTGAGACAGAACCTTCAAATGATGTGACACGGTATCAGAACGTCTTGATGCTTGTGAGCATTGTTAGCGATCGAAGTTGCACGCTCGATACTAAACTGAGGAGAGCGGGAGTTGATCTGTGACATTCCCTGACAACGTGGCTGACCGTAACAAGCAACCGGCGCACAGTGGTCTAAAATCCATATTTAGGAGGACAAATGCAGAAAAATGGCATGTTAAAAAAAAAATTAAACCCTTAAATTATTTTTCCTATGTAACTGAGTAACACTGAATTGATAATCTTAATCAGCGGAGGTGGCTGCATAGCGAGATAAGAAGCCGGTAACATGCCACATTTCGCCACCCAGCATTCTTACTCAGCAAGCGCCGCGAGTCTACCGTTTTCCTTGTGCTGTAACTCTATTGTAAGTGGTCGATTCCAATCATATTTGGTATCAACATATCAAGTAGTTCGATTGCTGGTAAAATTCATGTTCTGGGAATAATAATTTAATTAAGTAGTAAAATATCTCTGCAATCGAAAAGTATTGGGAATAAATTTGAATAAGGAACAAAAAAAAGTTTCCTTCCCAGGCAGGATTCGAACCACGGAAGTCTTAGTTATCAGTCTATCGTGCTCTGGAGTGAACAAGGCTCTCAGATCAGCTAAAAGGATCGGTCCGGGGTTTTTTTTTGCCACTACTATACACATTTAAATTATTATTTTTGTTTTATTTCAGCTAGTTGAATGCAACTGTCTAAAATATACTTAAATTAGTATCAATCTGTGACTGTTGTATTGTTTTGGGTGTCTTCTGGAAAATACTAAAAAGCTGTTGTTTAGAATTGTGCAAATTTAATTTAACAAACTCAGTATTTGCTGTATCACACGTAGCTAAATTTTCCACGAGTTCTTTAATGCAATGGAATGCATCACATTCCTTCTTGTGAAGTGATGTCTGTCTATCAGAAATCAAGTTTGTTTATAAGCCCTTTCATTTTATCCCTGGTTGTTATTATGTTAACATCTTAGCTTTGCAAACTCGCACTATTCAAAGTGTTAAAGTGTTCGAAAATATCAGCAAAGTAGGCTACTAGAAATGATCTTCATGTAATATTTAATGTTATTATTGCAATATTGATGATTCTTTGAGTGGTTTCCACCAGGGGCGGCTTTCGAAGAGGGGCTGCGGAGCTGCAGCAACCCCAGACATTTGTGACTCTTGTCTCGTTTTAGGTTGTGAAATACATTTAATATGCAGTCTCTATTTAGCGGCTCGAATTGTTTTAAATCTCGCTCTCATTGACATGCACGCAATCGTTAGTGAAGTCACTTCCTCCCCTGGTGCTGCCGGAGTGAAGCCAGAGACAATGACTATAGGTGAAGCCACTTCCTCCCCTGGAGCTGCCAGTCTCGTCTCGGATGCTTTGCGCGTTAGTTTTACCCCTCCCCCTGCTGCCCCTCGCCGTGAATCCAGAGTTTCCAGGCGCTGGAAAATTTGCAGCAGTTTGTCAGTAGCGCGCAGTTTTAAATACATTTTCTTTAATGTTGTATCACAAGTGCAACAATGTTTAATTCTGTACAATATTTACAGTCTATTCAGTTCAGAACCTTAACAATTCAGGAGAAATGTGAAATTAAGTGCCCATCAGTTGAATCTCATAATGGAAAGAACCGCTAAACAAAATACAAAGACTCGCTGATTTATCCAGTATACCTGCTTTCTTCTCTCGATCTCCACTCAGTCTGTATTAGATTAATGTGTTTCAAAGACAATTCCATCAGATGGGGCAACAAGATGGAGTTTTAAAATAAGAACAGTAAATGTTGTTCATGAGAAGAAGGAGCCATTGCTAGAATGTTTTCAAACCATAATGAAATCTGAAACATCTAACATCACAATAAATGAGGCAAGCGCCCTGGTGCGTGCTCTTGAAGATCCTGAATTCAATTTCTGGCTCAGTTTTTTTCATTTATTGATGTATCATGTAGATATATTATACAACCAACTACAACATCGCCAGTTAGATATTTCTAAGTTCCAAATCTGCATATAAAAAATTAAATTATGGTTTATTTAACGACACTCGTAAATGCAGGAGTTATATCAGCGACGCCGGTGTGCCGGAATTTTGTCTCGCAGGATTCTTTTACTGGCATGAGCCTGTCTCATTTAAACACACTTAAATGCTATCGACCTGGGCCGGGATCGAACCCGCAACCGACTATGCTACCGAGGCCGACTCTGCATATCAATAGACATCACCATACCAATTACAATTTCCGAACCAGAACGTTGCTTTTCGTGTTTGAAAAGAGTGCAATCCTATCTTAGGAATACGATGAGAGAAGGGAGACTGACCGCATTAGCTGTTTTTTCCATTGTAAAGACTATGTTAAACGACATATCGGATTTTAATAAGATGATTCAAAAGTTTGCAACCTACAAGACAAGGCGCATGGAACTAGTCTTTAAATAAGGTAATTTGCATGGTTTATTTTTGTATGCAGCCCCCTGAATTCAATATCCACGAGCCGCCACTGGTTTCCACTAATTTTGAGTAAAATTATCGTTGTTTCGTATTTTACAGGGATTTGTACTTTTCGAATCGGGTTAAGTACTCTATCAGTTCTGTAGAGAAGGGAGAGGGGTCTCGCCCAAAAGTGGATCGCGCCTTGAAAAAGTTTGGGAACCACTGACCTAACATTGATCCAATGTCCAGCTGACCTGTGTTATAGGCTATACTTTTCCTGTTTCTTCTTGTGTACTTTCCTATTGTTTCTTTGTATACTTTGTTTGCAAAAGCTGCCCTGTTTGTGGGAATAAAATAAAATTAACTCTGATATTTCGTCATAGTGCTGACCCATACGTCATGGAAATTTCACTGCGTGTTTGTTTAATGAATAGATAAAATGAAACGTACACAATTCAACATCAAATCGTTCAAGGAGAAGCGGAAAGAGTGGTTTTTATATAGCTACCTACGGTGACGCCAGCCAGAGTTGATCCCTGATGGGAATCAATGTTGTCTAACAAGGAGAAGAAAGCGAAGACAAGGAGAACAAAACGAAGACAATGAGAACATGGAGAATAAGGCGAAGACAGGGAGAACAAGGAAAAGATGACAAGAGAAAGACAAGAAGGGCAAGGGGAAGAGAAGGAGTACAAGGGGAACACAAGAAGAACAAAGCGAAGACGGCTGATAGGTACATCTACGAGTATTATCAAGCAGTACGTCTCACGTGACAATAGCTATGTGTTAGACCCGCAGACGTGGACATTTAAAGAGATGCGCCGTACTACTCTGATTGCTGCAACACGCATCACCTGTTAACGTAATACTCAGCGGTGGATCGCGTGAAGTATTGAAACAAGGAACGTTAAGTAATTAAGCAGGACAAGAAGATACACAGTTTTCTACAAATGTTATTTTTATGAATAATGACAATGAAAGAAAACATATTTTCCAAAACAAATACAAACTATTTTACAAAAAGGTGAAATACAACTTTATTTCTAATTTAAACAATTACTGTAAAAACCTTATAAAATGATATAAAACGTACAATTCCACAACAGTTAAAAAGTAATGCCATAATCTCAACCTATCTGTTTCGAAAGGGCATCAGTCACTAATTTGCATCCTTTGAAAATAAAATTAAGAAACTAAGGAAAAATAGATTCTTAACAAAATATCAACCACATTACCAAGAAACAGAAAAGCAACAATTAGGCTATTTTTTAAACTTCTTACTGTAGTTCTTTATTGTTTTTGTCAATTTACGTCAATTGACTTACGCCCTTAAAAGAAAGGATTCGTTTATTCTTCGTCACGTAAATCAGCAAGTGTTTCAAAATTTGGAGTTATGTTAGACATTGCAATTGTGAGCTGATAGAATAAATTTTCGTCTGAAATGCGTGATCTTTATTTGGATTTTACAATGGCCAACTGAGAAAGAAACTGTTCACAAATAAAGGTTGAGCCAAACATAGAAGCAATTTTCATAACAAAACTCCGAAGATGTGAATATTTTACTTTGCAAAGTTGTTTAAGCTTATATACATCTAAACCAGCCATATTTGTGCACTTGCACTTGGGGCTTCGCGGCCAGACGCGCTAACCGTTACTCCACAGGTGTGGACTACTATTATTATAAAAAAAATTGTTCCATTAAAACGAGTCTTTTCATAATGTCGCTCAACGTGCTAGTAAAATTTTGTAGTATAATAAGCACCTAACGCTTTCCCCTTCTTCGCAACAAAAGAATTCATTTTCCCATTCTTTGTGGAAATAATATTTTTGGACTTTTTTTTACTTCAGGAGCTTCCATAGAGGACGACATTTTTTTTTTTTTTGTGAAATCCACCGCTGACTGCCAGTATAGTACTTCAACCGGTCGGACAGGTACCCCAGCTAGGGGTGTGGAGGGAGGGAGATCACGTCCTTACGTTCGACTCCGTTCGACATGTACTACTGATGCCCACGTCTGTGTTAAAAAACAACTTTTTGATTTATGCATCTGAAGTTTGATTAGTGTAATATGTAGCTAATCGGTGATGTATGCAAACGAGGGGAAAGGAAATGACCATCCTACCCCATTATCTCCTGGCCTAGTTGCCTCATAAGTATGTCTTGTTGGTATCACTTGTAAGGTTCAGATCTGTCTTCGAACAGTTGACTAAACAACAAGACGAAGACAAGGAGATCAAGGGAAGTGCAATGAGAACAAGGGGAATGCAAGGAGAACAAGGGGAATGCAAGGAGAACGAGGGGAATGCAAGGAGAACAAGGGGAATGCAAGGAGAACAGGTGGAAGGCAAGCAGAACAAGCGAAAAACAAGGAGAACAAAGGCAACACAAGAAGAACAAGGGGAATACAAGAAAAGCACAGGGAAGGGGTTTGCATTTTATGTGACGGTCAATTCCCATGTTAGCCCCTCAAAATGCATCCTAGACCGGATTCAACTCAAGAATCACGAATCCAAAATTACTACCTTAACGCCCAACCGAGAAAACGAGTATAAATAAACATGAGAACAAAAGTGATTTCAATTCTTGCAAATGTTCTTCACACCTAAGACTGAGAATTCTTTGTCATGGAGAGCCACTTTTGCTCTGCCAGTCGCTGTGCCTTCAGGGTCAAGGAATGAACGGTGCGGAACAACCAAACGGTCGCGTATTCGCTCAAGGGTTCAGTTTGAAAAATGTCATGCCGCCAGGAGGAAATTCCGGAGGCTCTGAGAACAGGTGTACAAACAGCAACCTGGACTGCAGGTTTTGTGCCTTCCTGTGTATCACATTCAGAAGTTTTTCATCGTACAAAATAAACAGAAGGTGTAATCTTTTGGGAGAAAATACAGAAGAGTTACTTGTAAGCAGTGTTGAGTTCAGCAAATGCTGCCAATATAAGAACTTTTTTTGTCTCTTCAGTGTTTTAGAACTGAGTTACCTAGTTATTGCGTTCAGGTAAAAATTTGATGACACAGATTTATTGTATTTTATTTAGTAGTATATTACATATAAACAAAACTATTAACCTCTAAGGCTTATTTTGTAAACCTATTCGAAATCCTTTAAGAAGGAAGACAATTTAACAGTGAAATATTTAATATTTTGGCAAAATTTTCTTCCTATTGTGCTGGTCTCTAATCATTACATTTCGTGTGCATAATTATTTAACTGAATTTAAGATACTGATTATGAGCGAAATCTTTTTTAATAATTCAGAAGAAATCATTTTCTCGGCATCGTAAGTAAGTACAACAGAATACGTAAAAAAAAAACCGAAATCTATTTTCAGTAACATCAGAAAACTTCCTATTTGTACCTTGTCTAGCGGGGTAGTAGAAGTGTGAGACATAATTCTAACAATAGTAGCTCATTAGTAGAAGACGGACGTGCGGCCGGATGGACACACATATGAATTTTTTTAGTAGGTTACTTTACGACGCTTTATCAACAGCTTAGGTTATTTAGCGTCTTAATGAGATGAAGGTAATAATGCCGGTGAAATGAGTCCGGGGTCCAGCACCGAAAGTTACCCAACATTTGCTCATATTGGGTTGAGGGAAAACCCCGGAAAAAACCTCAACCAGGTAACTTGCCCCAACTGGAAATCGAACCCGGGCCACTTGGTTTCGCGACCAGACTCGCTAACCGTTACTCCACAGGCGTGGACGACACATATGGATGAGTGTGATGACGATGATGATGATGATGATGATGATGATGATAATAATAATAATAATAATAATAATAATAATAATAATAATAACCATCGTATCCTTAGACCACTAGTCTATTCCTCAAATCATTATCCTCAATAACAATGGCATCAATAAAATGAACACCACTGCAGGATTCGAAACAGTATCATGTCTTGGCCAAAGCGTTTCAATCCTGCATTTAAACAATTACACATACCGGTACCTACCTAAACTCACGGCTAAGAAACTTGAGGATGAAAACAGTGTAGCGCAACTTTCTGTTGTTATGATTGCTGTCAAAAGGTACTCCTCTCATTTCATAACGTGGTTGAAAAAACGTACATTAAGATTTTTGCTGCTATCTGATGCATCCAACACACGCTCCTGACGTCACTAAGAGGAACTGAGTCTTGAATAAGAGCAGTTCCGTATAAAACTGGTAACTTTCTTTCTTCACTATACAGGACGTATAAAATAAATTGCAACAAAATAATATGATATAAATAAGTATAGGACACAAACACACACACTGTGCAATACATGTCCGATTATGCGTCGTTACAGACGCCATGAACGGACATGTGCCATCTGACGAAATGTAAGGATAATATGCGAGGAAAAATTTATATTATTGGTTAATAACGGAGAAAAATTCGCTCTGGCGCCGGAGGTTGAACCCAGGACCCCAGTTCTACGCACTGGGTGCTCTATCACTGAGCTACTCAGAGGATAAATCCACAACAACGAATCCAAACTTTCTCCTTTGGTTTTCCCCATTTGTGACCTTGGCCTACTCCATGTCCATAATATATTATGTCATCACACACAGGTAGTGCACTCATATAAGTGACTTGTCGGCCGGAATTCCACAGTTTATATGCACTGTTAGACTAATGATTAACCAATAATAATCACAACAGATAATTGTGTAGGATCAAAAATTAATGATCTTTACACAGATCATTCGTCTAACAGTGCATAAAAAATTTATACTTGGGCCGTTGTGTAATTTTATGTTTTCCCTAGGGACCGTAACATAAACTTTTAAACTAGACGACCTTTGACATCAGAACGTAACGTCAGACTCTTTCCAAAATGCCTAGAGTAACTTATTTCCGCTGCACGATAGCCTCTAAATCCTGGTCTAAATTATTAGCAAAAGAATTGCAGATTTCTGATTCACCAAGAAATGAAGCTGTAGCAAAATTTAGAATTATTACTGGTCATGATTGCCTTGATGCACATCTGTATTAATTAAACCTCAACTCTGAGGAAATGCGTATTATGTAAGACACGCGGTACGGTGATGAATGTTGAACATCTGGAAGAATCAGAAAATCTACGTGATCTAAGACCTACGATGGATATTTCACGGCTCTACTGGGAGACCAGAAGGCGAATGGAGGTAATCGAAGAGCCATGAGCATGGGTGGGCAACTCGTGCTCTCAAGGTGTCAACACAACCTCAGTGCAGGTAGAACGGACTCTGTACTAGCTGTAATATCTGTATGCGGTTCTTGCAACAAGCAAGTTTGCTCGCGTGTGCAGTAAATGGCGGCTCGTTTTAAGTGAAAAACAATATAATTCCCAGATCATTTTCCTTTAGTGGTGAGTCGAAAGAGAAAGCTTTTTTTTTATTAAGAAGGAAGGTAAAGCTTGTATTATCTTCTATTACACTTTCATACGCATGACATTTTATGTTACAAATAAACACAGTGAAGGTTTTAGTAAAGAAATAGTGTCTAGATCTGCTTTAGAACAGCTAAAGGTAAAAATGGGAATCAACACGGTGAGACATATCAAATATCGTTAGCACGTTGTGCGTGCGAGTTGCAGAACTGCACAACATATGATCGACTAGCTAAGAGTATTTATGGATAAACTTGAAATATGGCAGTATCATGTATAACTTAGACAACTTCACTTTCTTTGACTATAAACTATCTTGAAGAGAGATAAGAAAATCTTCTTATCAAATATAAGACCCTACTTCAAGACCTACAGCAGAATTCACTGGTAAGTTTAGAGAAAAATTGAAAAGGAATCGAGATTTTTCTGAAATCCTTTTGGCTTACAGCCGATAGAAAATCCTGAAAGTTTATAGCTTGAATTGATAAATCTACAGAACAGCACGCCACTCAGATTCCAGCGAAATCAGAAATCGAACTGTTAGTAATGCCGCGTAAGTCAGAATTTCAAAATATATTCTTTGCTTCCATATATATTGTATGTGCTTGTGGCAGAGTTTAATACAAGAAAGAAGTGTAAAAGCTCTCAATGTATAGAAAGAGCTCAGAAGTAAGTTTATTTCTTCTGCCGTGACATGTAAAAATTACTTCCTTGAATTTGTGATTGTTTGCGAATATAGACCATTAGCTTTCTGAAAACATAGGAATACTCTTTAATGTATAAAGACTTGAAAATTCTCGCGTTCTATGTTTTAAATAAAGCATATAATAAGAAATATTAACAAATAATGTAATAATAAATATGTTTTGTTGTATCTTGAAAAGGTTGTATTCAGTTTGTTTTCAGTAGTGAACTAATTTACAAAACTAGGAAATAATATAATTTTGTTGTGTGTGTTTAGATACAGTCTGTCTAAAATTACTATAATTATTGTACCATGCGTCATTCTGAAATTCAAGTCATAGAGTAGATATCACGACCACCAGCATGAGCCGCCAGAGCGCACCGTAGCAGTGAACTGCTTTTGCAGTGAAACTACAAACAATTTGTAACTGCTGCGGCTGACTCCGTCTGTCTTTCTCTCTTTCCAGGTTTTTTTTTTTTTTTTTTTTTTTTTTTTGTGAGCACGAGTTGCCCATCCATGGCCACGAGCATTAAATTACTAGGTCTTACTATGTACTAGGAACCTGGTACGGTGATGAATGTTCAACATCTGAAGAATCAGAAAATCTACGTGATGTGAGACCTACGCTGGGTATTATTTTCACACTTTACTGGAAGAATAAAAGGCGAAATTCTTGAATATAATAAATAACCAAAGGAACGTAGGCTATGAAATTACAGCGAAACTGTGAACATTACGAAACATGTCAAAAGAAATTGTGCTTTTTTTTTATCCCGACCCATCTTATTACTCAATCTCAATCACACGCTACAACATACAACTTGTTTGTGAGTAAACAAACACTGGCCCACAAGAGATCGCACGGCAGCCAATATTCTACCACCAGCACTAGACGAATTAACTCAAAACTCGAGATAACTGTACAGATAACAACAAAGAGGGTATCAGGTATGTCACATTCATGTACTATTCATAACGTAAAAGCTAACATGAAGTGTGACCAAACTATTATTAAAAAACGTACTGTAACTACTTAAGGGATCCTTTAGAGATCTCATTCTTTTTTTACAAAAACACAAGAAGTGTCACAAAATGTAATTTCGCTCTTATTTCGCAGAAACACGCACTGTTCGCATTTTACATTCACTTTCATATTTTAACGCGGATTTAAAAACTACACTAGTATACAGGGTGATCCGTTTAGGTACGGATAAAGGAAAAACACCGTAAAGCATTTGCTACTCAACTTCATTTGTTGAAACTTTGTGCATACAACACTGAAAGATGGGAGATTCCTCAGAGCTCAACATGACCCCCATTGCGCACCCTGCACAACTCATAACGATGATGCAAATCAGCCCATGTCCGTTGTAACATAACAGGGGTGATTTGTTGAATTTACTCTCAGATCATCAATGTTCCTGGGTTTTTGTGAATAGACAATGTCTTTAACAAAACCCCACACGAAGAAGTCAGGAGGGGTTAGACCTGGGGAGTTTGGGGACCAAGTACTGGGTTTCGCCTGCGATCTCCTGCATGTTTTTTTTTTTTTTAACACAGAACCTCTTTCTACAAATGTCCGATACCACAATACTACAACATTATGGAATTGTATTTAGGTACATTACGCACACCATACTCACGTCGAAATTCCTTTTGAACTCTTTTAACACAGCCAAATTTAGTATACCAAAGAACACATTGTACCCGCTATTGATTTGTAGTAGCCATTTTAATCATCAACGATTTTCATTTGTCCTTTCAGATTATGCATTGTTGATTGTCATATATGGAAACTCTCATCTTTTAATCATAATATAACCAGCAAGAAATGTTTTCTACTATCATAATAGCTTTGTAATAATAAATTAATATTATCCATACCCAAACGGAGCAGACTGTACTTAACATGCTTTTAAACATAAAATTACTTATTTTGACAGCATCTGGGCAAATTCGCATTTATCGTGACTGCGAAAATCTGCCACGTCAACATCGGGTTCACGTATGCTACTTGTCGGACTTGAACATTTATCGCAAGGGCGCTCAATGGTGTGATGTAAGTTTAAATGCATGCATCTGTTCTGAGTTCGATCTTCGAAAATTGAAGACAAGTAGGCTACAATTTCTTTAACTATAGGTCGTTCGTCGAAACGAGTCACTTGGTTTATCATTCATGATATTATTATTATTATTATTATTATTATTATTATTATTATTATTATTATATCAAGGTGAATTCTCGAATAAGAACAAGATACATCACCACTAGTTTGGGTAAAGGTTGTAAACAGACGAACAAACGGCATATCAAAATTACTTTCTCAGTATCAAGAGGTTACAGACGTGCACCGTACTTACAATAAATTAGTAAAAAATATCGAAATAGATTTTTCCTCTGTATCACAATATTTTCTTTATACTTTGTGTCAGAAAGTAAATAGTTAACGAACGTCGAACATGTAGGGGAGAAGTGGGTACAGTGAGACAGGGAGAACAGCGAGACATTTTTTATTAGATGGTAAATTTTGATGTTGAGATGTTGGTAACAGTGGAGTTTATGTTGCATGAGTAAAGTAACAATATTTTCATACTCGATTTGATTCTAGTTATAAAGGTGAGTGATGAAAAAATAATTCGTAATTTTTACTCTAGAAGTAAAATTTTGGCTTGCGTTTAGAAGGTTATATTGGATACACAAATTAAATAGAAATATGAATGTTTTGTTACCTAATACTATGGTATTTGAGGTTATGTTTGGCAAAGTTTCGTCTTTCTTGTTTTGATTTTGAAGTGATGGCGCCATTTGTAAACGAACTATGCGTAAAGGGAACAGTGAGACATGCCATTGAAGAGTACATTGGACACTTCTCACTGTTCCCATGTACCAATGATTTGCAAAAACAAACTGTAAATTATATTACATTTACCGGTAACTAACATTAAAAATGAACACACTAGTAACCAATTTAGGAACTACAGCTTAAAATAATATATACATTACATTTTAATGGTTTCTTAAATAAAAAAATATTCACAAAATTTAAGAATATGTTAAAAATAATAAAGAAATCAATTAAATTATTATAGTTATAAGCTTAGTTGCCACCAAAAATTAATTTCATTTTTTCGCTAAAGTTTGAAATGTCATGGAAAAATTCACTTTTCTAAATGTTCCAGATGTTTCAATGATTTCGAAGTGAGACATCAAAATTACTCTAAATAAGCCTACAGAGCATGACAAGATAAAGAGACAGCAAGCTTTCCTTTCTTTTGAAATAAATGTAAATCATTTCAATGTCCGTTAATAGACACTGTGGTGTCTCACTGTACCCTCCTGAATGGGAACAGTGAGACATTTGCATTTTTTTGACAAACACGTATTGTATATTATGTTCTTTATCTATTAACATTTTTGTTTATGTATTGTAGTACTCCATGTTTTAATGTATATTTCTATTGCACTTGATTTTAAAAATACTTGAATTATCACTTGCATACATATGTCTTAATATTTTGTGTCTCACTGTACCCACTACTCCCCTACTTGATTTTAGAATAAGATATATTTCATACTATAGGTTCAATAAAAATCGTTTTTGAACCACCGCAGCACTTAAGTCGAGGTCATACCGTAATCAAGGTGCATGCAACTTCCTTAAGGTCTGCTAGCAGAGCAGAACATTGGCTAGTACAGCCATATATGATTACAATTGAACCACCGTTCTGTGATTGTTCATCATAGAGGAAGACCAAAATGTAACTGACTGCTTCTAAAAATACTGAGTGTCATTAGATAACAGATATTATATGTAAATAAAATCGCAAAATTCTCGATGCTGAAGTTCTAACCCAACGGTTCCCAACCTGCGGTCCGCATCGAAAGGGGTCCGCGGAAACAAGGTACATGTTTTAAAATGTTATGTTAGTAACACTTAACCTTATATTGTACAGTAAGACCTTCCTAAAACGAAATGCGATCGTTTCAGAATTTTTTCCTTTTTCACAGGTTTTAGTTTTATCCCAGATTACATATAGATTGCTCATTCCTATGTTAAAATCGGTTGCACTTCGAAGAGAACAACCGCCAGGATTGCCACCCGTCCTCCGTAAACGAACACGAGATGGCAGTACAGTCGCTAATGCAATTCAAGTGGGAGTTATGACGTGACTCCTTATGTAACAGCTAGATGGTAGCATAGTAAACCTGATAAAAGTTGCTACCGTCAAAGCCTATAACGCAGAGCAATCTGGGTATATATTATGATCTAGGGTTCTACAAAGGGTCGAGTTTTGGCAAAACTAAGAATAGACTACTGCAATATGCTCACTGTAGGAAGAACACAATGAAGAAATAATTTTAAATAAATGTTACTACAGTACATGCAAAGTGAATTTTATTTTCATAATTATTAACTTACGTAATTACACCCCCCCTCTCTCTCTCTCTCTTCGCCCTAGTTTCTTTGCCCCCACATTTCTTTTAAAGTGCATTGCCGCGACTTTTTTTTGAAGGGAACGATGTAGGATTTCCTTCGAGTCCTGCATCAATTCAGAGTGTAAATTGCGCTCGGTTGTGTAACTGAAGTTGTGTTTTGTGGAAAATAAATTAACTTCACTTTAGACAAATCAATCCTTGGATGGCAGGTAGCATTGTCTAAAAACAGTATGATCTAACGATCTTGACGTTTCATTGCTCAGTTAAAAGAATGAAGCCACTCTTCCATGATAGAACTGGTCGTCTAACCTTTTTATTAAATCGCACAGTTTTACTTTATTCCCACTGTTATTTAACTCTGTATTGGCATATTAACACAAAACTCGGAATAAATAAACGGAAATGTGAAACTAAATTGACACTACACTACAATTATTCGCAGTTTTATTCTATTCGCACTGTCCCTTATCACTGTATTGGCTTGTTAGCACAAAACTAAGAATAAATGAACGAAAATGCAAGAGGGTTGGAAGAAGTAACGGTACAGGAGGTCAGTAACCTGTCCGGGTCCTTGACAATAAGCACAGAATAGTGGCATGGTTAGAGAAGTTTCACCCCCAACGCCTGACAAAGAATAGCGAAAGTCATCCAGATCATTGCATGTAGTCACACAAAAAATGTTTTATCGCAAAATTAAAAATGGTTTGATAGAATTTAGCAACAGGTACGCTTAAAATTGTCCGTGTCAGTCAGGTTTTTTTCTTTCTTTTTTAACCTAAATGGTGCCCAAAAATGATTCCGTTTTCGCGTTAGGCAGTTTCCCGTTTTAAAGTATTATTTTACATAGGAAATCATTCCGTTCCCAATTTTTTTTTCGTTTGTGCAGGTTTCATTTTTATAGAGGATACGTTTCAGCAAGGTTTTACTGTATAATGTTTTATTTTTATTTATTTATTTATTTATTTATTTATTTATTTATTTTGCTTGTGTCAAACTTTTAAGAGACAGAGTTTAACAGGAGTGAGATCATTTGAGGGACTTCCCTTTGCATGCAAGTCTTCCATACCTATCTGATATTTTTAGTTCTCTAAATTCTCTAAATTCAATTATCAGGATTAAATGTGTTCACCGTTCTGCAAAAGAATGGAGTAACAATATGGAAACACGGTCTCGCTGAGTTGTCAATCGAGAACTTAATTTTCCGCTCTAAGTAACTTTATATCAACAAATTACAATGAACTCTTTGTCCAGAATCGCTGGAAATATAGAGAACATCTTGATTCATTAACATTAAAATGAAGGGAATATTTTTTTCTTATTAAATTAGCAATTCATCCTTTGAAAAATTCAAATTTTTTGCAGCAATAGTAACAAATATAAATGATACTCGGGAGGAAATTAAACGCACAATAAATATGGGAAATGTCTGTTATTATTCGGTTGAAAAGCTTTTGTCATCCAATATGCTCTCAAAAAATTCTGAAAGTTAGAATTTATAAAACAGTTATGTTTCCGGTTGTTCTGTATGGTTTTGAAACTTTGACTCTAACTTTGAGAGAGGGTTCAAAATTCAACGACTTCCTTCTGGAAAATAGTAGGCCTATAATACGAAGGCAGCTAGATCGAAGGGCTTTAAAATTCAACGATTTCCTTCAGGGAAATAGTACTCCACCCTGCGCAAAATGACACGTAAAATCGTTTTAATCGTATCTGATTAGTAAAATATGTTACTAGGCAGCGATGTACGCAATGGAGAGGGGAAGGAACTGGCCAGCCTATTCCATTATCTCCTGGCTTAGTTGCCTCACGAGTGATACCTTATTGTGTCACTTACGAGGTTCCGACCTGTTTTCGGGCAGTTTCCTGAACAACCACGCAGTTTTATCGAAAGAGTTCAAAATTTAATGTGTTACGTTTAGGAAATAATAGGCTAAGGTAGTGTTATCGAAAGATTCAACGACTTGCTTCTGGAAAATATTACTCCATCAGGCAGTTAACCGAACAAGTTCAAAATTCAATGAATTCCTTCTGGAAAATAGTATGCCACAAGTCAGCTTTATCGAGATCATACAAAATTCAACGATTTCCTTCTGGAAAATAGTATGTCACAATTCATCTTTATCGAGATGATACAAAATTCAACGAGTTTCTTCTGGAAAATAGTATGCCACAATCCAGCTTTATCGAGATGATATATCGAGATGATACAAAATTAAACGAGTTTCTTCTGGAAAATAGTATGTCACAATCCAGTTTTATCGAGATGATACAAAATTCAACGAGTTTCTTCTGGAAAATAGTAGTCTATGCCACAAACCAACTTTATCAATATGATACAAAATTCAATGACTTCCTTCTGAAAAATATTATGCTATAAAGTAACTCTGTTTAAGAAGTTCAAATTGAACGAGTTAATTCTGGAAAATAGTGTGCCTCAGCGAATATTTATCGGAAGATTTCAGAATTCAACGAGTTCCATCTGAAATTTAATATTAATGAAAAAAATAAATACGAGTAGCTTTAGAATTTGAAATATTTCACGTCTCGGAGAGCTCAAACACTGTTTTTTAAACAAATTGTAAAAAAGTTAGAGATATGTTAATTTCTGACAAAAATTAAATACTTTTCCAATACTGCAATATAACACCAGCTAACCGACAAAAGTCATGTGGACAGTAACTTATTTATATATAAAGAATAAAATAAAATAAAATAAAATTGCAACCTCATTCAAGAAATTAAATTACAACATCGCATACAGAACAAATAACACTAAAAAAAACAACACAAACAAACAAGTACACCATACAGGCGTAATCAAACTCAAATGTAACACCTGCAACAACTCTACATGGGACAGACAGGCAGATAATTTTAAACAAATTACAAAGAACACATCACAGCCATAACAAAATTACAAAACACCTCCACATATGCAGAACACATCACAAATGCCAACCACACCTACAGAGACATCAACACAGACAAGGAAATACTGCACATCCAACCAAAAAGCCAGAAACTCAACACACTAGAACAATATGAAATATACAGACACACGAAAACACACCCCAATGATATTCTCAACACACAACTCAATTTCAAAACGCATACACTCTTTGACTCTACACTACGAACGCACCCTCACAGGAAACAAGAGGCGCCAAGACCAACAACGACCAGTTCTGAAGATGACCCAAAATAGGTCGAAACATGTTAACAAGGTAAGTTAAAATTTAACACAAGAAGGTTCTTATCATACATATTTCGAAGTGATACAGTGTTAAAAGTTGTGTAATCAAGATGCATAAAGAAATGTTAAGAGAGGAACAGGTAATGATGCTGGAATGGAAGCGTTTCTATCATGTGAACACATTCGATTACTCGATCATTTGTGTCAAAACTGAAATTCAGTTTGTTTAAAGGCAAATCCCCTCCAACTGAATTACGTGACAGGGTGGACCAACCCCCGCTGTTTCCTGACGCCACCCGCCTGGCAATTACCTTGAACGATCAAGTGTAGATCCGGCCAGTTCAATTTCAACTGAAGTTTCCGTGTTGCTGAGAAGCGTTAACAATGGCCAGTTTAATGGTGCAAGCTTCCATGCTTTTTCAAACACGCCCACCTGGGTTGAGCAGTAGACCAGTATTCCTCGAACCGTGGAAGTGGAAGGAAAAAAATGGAAGGGTGCCTTACCAAATAATTAGTTTACACATAGTCGTTGATTTTATGAAACTTTCCATGTGATAGTACAGAGCATAATTCTTCACTATTCTTATGTAGGTCTATTGATATTTAATTACTTTTGTGCGAGATCGTGCGTATTTGCTTGTTTTCCGCACAGAACCAATACGCGGTAAGTGTAAAATACCACATTCAGTATTCCCAACGTAACACACAACAATTTCCCTCTTCTTGCCGCTTAAGCGCGACAGTCATTTTACTGCTTTAGGCTTTTAACATATTATTTTTAGAGACGTTTAACATAGTAATAATTATAAATTGGAAACTTACCACTGCAATTTCACCTAAATTGCAATGTTAATTATTGTTTTTAAATATTTGCAAAAATTAAGTAAAGTCTACTACTCCACGAAACTTATTGCATTCCTGATACAAGTAACATTAAGGAAGCCGTGAAAAAATCAACAAAATTCCAGATGCCGATGTTATTACTGCAATATGTTATATAAATAATATTGTTAAAATATTAAAATGAAAAATAAATCATTACATAACCTTACCGTTTGTTTTAAGTTCGCATTTATAGACTGGGGAAAAAAAAAAGACAGGCGTATATCACGGCCTGCCGGAGTATAGTAAATACAGAAAACATTTTATAGCAACAATGTTGAAGAAAGATATTTGGTGTTCCGAAGTTGCCGTCATTAAACAGAAACCAACATGGAGATTTCATTGCAACTACGTTTCGCTTTTTCAATCTTTTCCTCGACCATGAAAACGTCAACATAACGCTCTTGTAACGTATATTACTATTTCCTTACCTACTTACTTACAAATGACTTTTAAGGAAACCGAAGGTTCATTGCCGCCCTCACATAAGCCCGCCATCGGTCCCTAACCTATGCAAGATTAATCCATTCCCTACCATCATATCCCACCTCCCTCAAATCCATTTTAATATTATCCTCCCACCTACGTCTCCGCCTCCCCAAAAGGTCTATTTCCCTCCGGTCGGTTAAGTGAGATATGGTCCACTGTGCAATAAGTCCTCTCTACGAAAATGTCCAACGTTTAGAAATGTCCACATAGAAAATTCGTCCATGCCATAAAAATGTCCTTACCTGAAAAGGTCCACTGTCAGCAAGTCATCTCCTTAAAAATATCCTACGTTTTAAAATGTCCACAAATAAATACGTCCATTTCCCTAAAATGTCCAACAAGGAAAACTGCAAAGAAAGTGCCATGGAATTTATTGTAATTTCAATTATGTTATACATATTACATATGTAATACAGAAGATACATCTATTGTTCATCTTGAGGATCACTATATAATTTCAAATAGTAAGATATCGCTCTAAGATATCGAAACATTTCATTCCTATCTTTGTAATCTTGGTTATTACCGACAATGTTGAAAATTCTGGTTTAATTATTTCGTTTATTTACTAGTTGCCTAATATTTGTATGCTTCACCAAGGACCTTTGTTACTCAATGTTCTGTTTCCGATTGCTGTTGTTGCAAATGGCTAATGAATTGCCAAATGTTCACGTGATGTGTCTCTACAAGTCGTTGAAATTGGGAGTGGAATTCTTCAACCAAATTATTCGTACGCTGTCTGCCATTAATTACTAATTCATAGACTTTACATGTTTCAGGAGAAAATCTAGGGGGAACTACTCGCCTTTGCCCTCTTCCCGGATGACCAGTGATATACGTAGACCCTAATTATTATTAGTTAGTAACTCATTTCTGTTGAACAGCTTTGTAAGTTGGACCTTTTTGTATTGACCTTTCGTATGATGGACTTTTCCGTATAATGTGCTTTATAATATGGTGGACCACATAGATGTTGGGCTTTTTCATTCCATGGACGAATTGCATGTAGGACTTTAAATTTTGGACTATTTAGTTTGTGGACATTTTGTTATGGACCTTATAACCTGGAAGCCTCCGGTCTCCCAACTAACACTCTATATGCATTTCTGGATTCGCCCATACGTGCTACATGCCCTGCACATCTCGAACGTCTGGTTTTAATGTTTCTAATTATGTCAGGTGAAGAATACAATGCGTGCAGTTCTCCGTTGTGTAACTTTCTCCATTCTCCTGTAACTTCATCCCTCTTAGCCCCAAATATTTTCCTAAGAACCTTATTCTCAAACATCCTTACTCTCTGCTCCTCTCTCAAAGTGAGAGTCCAAGTTTCACAACCATACAGAACAACCGGTAACATAACTGTTTTGTAAATTCTGACTTTCAGATTTTTTGACAGCAGACTAGATGACAAACCGAATAATAACACGCATTTCCCATATTTATTCTGCGTTTAATTTCCTCCCGAGTGTCATTTATATTTGTTACTGTTGCTCCAAGATATTTGAATTTTTCCACGTCTTCGAAACACAAATCTCCAATTTTTATATTTCCATTTCGTACAATATTCTGGTCACGAGATATAATCATATACTTCGTCTTTTCGGGGTTTATTTCCAAACCTATCGCTTTACTTGCTTCAAGTAAAATGTCTGTGTTTTCCCTAATCGTTTCTGGATTTTCTCCTAACACATTCACGTCATCCGCATAGATAAGAAGCTGATGTAACCCGTTCAATTCTAAACCCTCTGTGTTATCCTGAACTTTCCTAATGGCATATTCTAGAGCGAAGTTAAAAAGTAAAGGTGACAGTGGAAAAGCATCAGACAGAATTTGGCCTATACGGACTCTGCTGTAAGTTCACTGAGACACATTTTACTTAATCGAACTAGTTTCTTGGGAATACCAAATTCTATAAGAATATCATATAATACTTCTCTCTTAACCGAGTCATATGCCTTTTTGAAATCTATGAATAACTGATGTACTGTACCCTTATACTCCCATTTTTTTCTCCAATATCTGTCGAATACAAAAAATCTGATCAATAGTCGATCTATTACGCCTAAAACCGCACTGATGATCCCCAATAATTTCATCTACGTACTTTATCTTATTGTAGGGATTCGTAACAAGCTTTTTTTTTACGGTGATGGGTTGTTAGCCCTTCGCCCAACCCCCAAGCTGGAGGACCACCCCTTATCGGCTGTCCACGACTGCTTATTCAATATATTCGCAGCTACCCTCCATATCTGGAGGCCGTCTCCTCTATCCGCAACCTGAGGACGCGCCATGCCGTGGTGATAGGGACCCACAATACATGGTTACTTTTTCCTTCCTCTTAAAAATACTCGTAATATGCTCTATACTGTCACATAGGAGATTTCATAAAATCAACGACGATATGCATTATAATAATTTATAGGGTTATTCAAGTTGCATTTTGAAATAGATACAACATTTTTTTAATTAATGTATACACAAAATGGTAACACATTTGTATGTATCGAACAATGGGATTTGTTCATTTATCACACTCATGTGCTTTCGTTAACATGGTTACGGTTACCGGACAACGTTATTTTGGCATACTGCACAATTTTGTTATACCAAATTTACGAAATCGTGACATCGAGAACATAATCTTCATGCAGAATGGTACAACCACAGTCTAGCATATACAGACACAAAGCTTGAGTTGTGAGGGTACTAGAAACAATAGACTGTGCAGGTACTATTTCGCATTGTCTGTAATGAGGCGACAGTAGCGATCCTAGTGGTTAGCAACTATCTATGGATGCATATTTACTACGTATTGAGCTTCGTGACTGCATATACTAGACTGTGGTACAACTACCCATATTTATACACCTAGTTAAGCGATTGTTACGTAACAGGTTTGGTGCTCGCATAATAAGCAGACATTCCTAACACCTGGCCAGCGCGTTCCCCTGATAATCCAGCAGATTTTTGGCTGTGAGGTTATTTAAAAGATAGAGTTTTTAACTAATCCTACGACTGCCAACGAACTAAAATATGCAATTTCGTAACAAATTGAAGATATTCCACCAGATCTATTAGTAAATGCTGTTCACAACATAGAAAGACTGTTGCTTGTTGAAGAACAAAATGGCAGACATATTCAACATTTAAATTGAATCCAATAAACCCTGTATCTTTATGAGTATATGTGTGTTCTTGTTTTGTGTTTATCTTAATTTATTCTTAAAAAGGTTATGGCGACGTCAAACTGTAACTTACTTTTGAATAACCGTATATTTACTCCATCTATTAATTTTTTCGTTTAAACTTTAAATTAAATAAATTTAACAATTTATCAATTGTAGGCTTAGCTACATATTCGTATTTTCATAAAACTTGGTTTTTAGCTTGATTAAATCTAGGCCTTATTTCACAAAGTATGGAATAATAATTAAAAAATTCAAGCAGTAACAAACTTACAAGCCCATCCGATAGCTCAAGTGTTAAAACGCGGTCTTAGATGCAATTCACAGCGTAGACTGAATAGATAAATACGTACTTTTCAGGGACAAATGGAAGGAGGATTTTTCAGGGGGTTCTATGTTTCCATCAACTTTACGAATCCCATATCAATATACCTTTCTGTTTATTTCAGCCATTCTCTTCGTCAATATCAAATAAATATATGTTCTTCGATTACAACAAATGAAGATCAGCTGCATTTAAGCTTACTGCTTTCTCTCGAACGATCGAAGATGTCTAAGGCGAGACCCGTTTCCTCTACCAGAGATTGGTCTACCTGCTGATCGCTAGGAAACTGCCTGAGCCTATTTCTGTGGTATCCTCGGGCTCTAAATACACCCGCTGAAGTTCTCTCATCTCTCAGAGAAACACTACTCACAATCGACCGGATGGTTACAGTACCAATGCACCTACCTCCATGTAAAGATACAAAAACAAGCTAATGTTGAACGATACTCCTACACTCGCATACAGTGTGTAAGAAACCTTATCTTTACATAAACGAAGAAGCTGAATTTTTGTGTTTGAGGTCATTAATTGAAGTTAGGTACTGGATTCAGTTAAATAACTGATAGCTTACCTTTCGAAGACGAAGTACATCGGATTCGGTGTAGGAAATGCAGGGATTCTGGTTTTGATCACTGCAGTTTTTACCATTTTGGTGAGCTAAGTCGTTCGACTTATCCTGAAACATACAAATAAACGTAACTTCACTACAGATATCATTAAACAATACAGTAGAGTCTCGTTAATCCGAACAAAATTATTTTAAGAAAAAATCAAATTTATTGTAATAGTACAAAGTAGCGAAAAGAAAAAAATGTATAAATTCACTCAATTTCTTTTACTTTCAAAAATTATGAAAATAGCACATTCAAGGGTACTTAAAACAATGTTTTCTGTACATAATTTACACATTTGTTTTGTTAATAAAATAAGTAATTTTCTGTTGTAATGAAGTGGGACTGTTGGTTGTGGCTCTAAAAATAGCAACCTGGTAATCCCACCACCGTCTCTCAGCGCTCGTGAATAGCATGCATTGCATTACAGGAAATATTTCGGTTAATCCAAAAATATTATAATCCGAATAGGTCTTGGTCCCAATTAATTTGGATTAACGAGAATCTACTGTATTTGTTAGTGTTTCTTATAAGTGAAATTATTTTTATTAACTTCTGCAAAAAATAAGTTCATTACATTTTTTGGCATGGGTCGTAATAAGTCATACTCCATTCCCCAAAGCTATGTCTTTATTCGGACGTCTACTTGGTTTGACATCTTATTGCAACAAAATAACGAAGTCCGTAAAGCTCCTGGACTGAGCTAAAAGGACACTGTTTCAATGTTTGGCAGAAGGGACGAGTATGTCTTTCTCCTCAATATGTATGGGTTGTAAATTAGAAATTGACCTTGCCTACCACTTGTTCTCCTTGTACAGGGACATCATTTTATTTTTACTATCATTTTTAATATTGACCTGTCTATACCTTTAGAGAACCGGAAACACCGCTTGCTCCCCCCTCCAAGACTGGAGTTCGATGATACTGGCGTAAAACACAAATCACTCTACTAGGTATAGGAAGGAAGAAAAGTAGTTCATCCATTTACGTAAAATAGGAAATATCGCGATTTTGAGTTTGATAATTTTCATTAGGTTTTTCTTTAATCAAAGTACAGTACAGTATTAACAATGAGTGTTTTTACTCACGAAGTGAGTTATCCATGCGAACGTATTCATTATGCAGTGTATATTATACTGTCTACAGCACATTAGCGTACAATATAGAGATAGAAGTTAAATTGAAAAATAATCATAATATGAATATTTAAACACAATTTTGAAAATGGTGGCCGTTCATTTCGATACAGGCTTCAGTTCTTTTGTGCATATAATCGCACTATAGACTATTGCATCTAATTCCAATTGCCAGTTTCGTCCTTCGTACTAGTAACTCATGTTGAAATAATTCTGTACCTACTCTACATACTGTGAATTCAATCTTCACTTCTGCCCGACCCGAAAATATAAAATTACTCAGACATGCTATCTACTGTCCGTCCAAGTGGTTATGCCGCAGGATTGTAGAAAGGGAGGAAATCACGTGACAGTTAATTACTTAACGAGGCCCTTTTATTTAAGTTAAATTAAACAGCTGTATAATATTACGTAAACGTCCAATTCCTAAGAGAAATTAATGTTTTCAGAAAAGAGCTAAGACAGCCCAGCTTTTACAGAGAGGCGAGCAGAAGCATGTGGGGGAAATCGGAATGCGACGTAGGCAAACGGACAGTACCTGTGCGAAAATATGATTCAATATTGAAAGCTCTTTCGTCACTGGAAAACGCGAACATATTTCTGGAACGTACTATACTCAGTAACTCAATACTGCTTACTATCTGCGGTCTTGGTTCTGTGTGGAGTTGGAACTTCCTTAGTAGAAGGGGTGGGAGTGAAGTACATTAAAAAACTCAGGTACAATAAACATTGAAGTAAAAATAAAATGATGTCCCTGTACTGCTCTTGTTCATCTTATATTTCCCTTGTTCTCCTTATATTCCATCAGCTCGACAACGGCGCCTACGACAGTAGCTCGTGCATCATAAAAAAGATTGGGCTGCGCGGGGAGTAGCTAAGCAACATGAGGGAAACCGTAGCTAGCGAGAAAGACAGGCTTCGGCACTAATCGGAGTCACGTGATTATCGTGGTCTAGCCATGGCAATATTGGCAGATACTCAACATAAATGCATGTTCAAAGTTCTAAAAAACAAAGGAATTACTATATTAAATACATGTTAAACGTGCATTTATATATCACTTTATTTTTACTTCCATTTTTATTGTACCTGAGTTTTTTAATGTACTTCACTCCCATCCCTTCAAATAATGAAGTTCCAACTGTCCTCCACACAGAACCAAGGCCGCATATAGTAAACAGTACTGAGTTAGTGAGTATAGTACGTTCCAGAAATATGTTCGCGTTTTCCAGTGACGAAAGAGCTTTCAATATTGAATCATATTTTCGCACAGGTACTGTCGTCCGTTTGCCAACGTCGCATCCCGATTTCCCCCACCTGCTTCTGCTCGTCCCTCTGTAAAGGCTAGTGGCTGGGCTATCTCAGCTCTTTTCTGAAAACATTAATTTCGGTTAGGAATTGGACGTCTATGTAATATTATACAACTGTTTAAAATAACTTAAATAAAAGGGCCTCGTTAAGTAATTAACAAAAACAAATTAAAAAACAAAGGAATTACTATATTAAACCCATGTTAAACGTGCATTTATATATGGGGACATCATTTTATTTTTACTTCCATTTTTATTGTACCTGAGTTTTTAAATGTACTTCACTCCCATCCCTTCTACTAATGAAGTTCCAACTGTCCTCCACACAGAACCAAGGCCGCATATAGTACACAGTACTGAGTTAGTGAGTATAGTACGTTCCAGAAATATGTTCGCGTTTTCCAGTGACGAAAGAGCTTTCAATATTGAATCATATTTTCGCACAGGTACTGTCGTCCATTTTCCAACATCGCATCCCGATTTCCCTCACCTGCTTCTGCTCGTCCCTCTGTAAAGGCTAGTGGCTGGGCTAGCTTAGCTCTTTTCTGAAAACATTAATTTCTGTTAGGAATTGGACGTCTATGTAATATTATAGAACTGTTTAAAATAACTTAAATAAAAGGACCTCGTTAAGTAATTAACTGTCATGTGATTTTCCCCCTTTCTACGATCCTGCCACATAATCACTTGAACAGTAGATAGCATGTCTGAGTAATTTTATCTGTGCGGGTCGGGCAGAAGTGAAGATTGAATTTACAGTACGTAAGGTACTCCTTTATAGAGTAGGTACAGAATTATTTCAACATGAGTTACTAGTACGAAGGACGAAACTGGTAATTGGAATTAGATGCAATAGTCTATAGTGCGATAATATGCACAAAAGAACGAAAGCCTGTATCGAAATGAACGGCTACCATTTTCAAAAATCTGTTTAAATATCCATATTATGATTAGGCCTATTTTTCAATTTAACTTCAATCTCTATATTGCACGCTAATGTGCTGTAATACACACTGCACAATGAATACGTCCGAATGGACAGCTCAGGTCGTGAGTAAAAACACTTATTGTTAATACTGTACTGTATTTTGATTAAACAAAAATCTAATAAAAATTATCAAACTCAAAATCGCGATATATCCTAGTTTACGTAAATGGATGAACTACTTTTCTTCCCTCCTATATCTAGTAAAGTGATTTGTTTGTATTTTACGCAGTCTCATCGAACTCCAGTCGTGGAAGTGGGTAACAAACGGTGTTTCAGATTCTCAACCGTTAATCCATAGGTATAGCCAGGTTAATATTAGAAATATTAGTAAAAATAAAATGATAGGCCTATCCCTGTACTTTATCTTACTAAAAAAGTGAACCTTGTTGGATTTGTAATATTGCTTGTAATATGAGCACGTAATACAGGCGCTTTAACATCCCTGCACTATGGTTTCGGCGTATCGTTTCAGAGGATAGAACAAATGAAGACTTAATATGAAGATCTCGAATGAATTACCGCAAGTAATGCACGCTGGTAGCCTGGCAACTCTGGTAACAATTTAACACTTTGTTTAATGAAAATCCAGGTTTTCGGCGTAGCTAATAACGAAAGGAGTTTTTGTTCATGCTATCTGCTCTTTCTGTTCGTGGACAGCGATTTCTCCTATTGGTCGATTTTATACTAAGTAATTTATCCAGGAATTATAAACATACATGGAAAAAGTTAAAGGGGAAAGACATTCCATATCATTTGATTATAGCAACAAAAAACTTATATACTCGTACAGGCAAAAAAATTTATATACGTAAAAATTAGAGGCAAAATTAATAATGATTTTATAGATAACACAAGAAGTGAGAGACGTATGTCCATTATCGTCTGCTCTTTGCAGTGCCATGTTTGCAATTTTTTTCTTTGGGGTGGGGAGATAAATGCGGTAGCTTTCCGTTGACAAGTGGAATTGAAACATCAATAACTTACCGGCACTTTATTGGAATAAGACTTCTGAATACTGTTTTATCTGCGGATGATCAGGTAATATTTGCTAACTCCCAAGACTCTTTACAAAGATCTACGCACATTTCAAACAGTACTGCAGTTCAACAATTTAAAACAACTTAGGCCTATCTAGAAAGAAAACAAAGGTTTTAGACTTTATACGTAAAAAGAAAAACATGTAAGAACACATGATTTCTCTGACGGCATGGAATTTTATATCTGGATTTGTTCTCTTCGTAATAATAATAATAATAATAATAATAATAATAATAATAATAATACAGTAATAGCAAAGTCTAATATATACAGTCACGAAGCTCGATACGTAGGGAATATGCATCCATAGATAGTTGCTAACCACTAGGATCGCTACTATCGCCTCATCACAGACAATGTGAAATAGTACCGGCACAGTCTATTGTTCCTAGTACCCTCACAACTCAAGCTTCGTGACTGTATATACTAGACTGTGGTAATAGTGTAAAATTTATGTAGGTTACAGCCTTAAACACAAAAAATTACCGATCTCCTGCATAGTGAATTTGTCTATACTTGTTTTTTTAAGATGGGACATGACAGTTAAGCGGCCGAACTTGGAACTACAGTGCCATGTTGCCAATATGGACTACCATGCTGCCAGCTGATGGAAGCTAGCAATTGATATTAAGATGACTGACGTTAAAACATTCATTGACAATTGACGCGAAGGTAAGAAAACAATACAAAAATCGACAGAGAATCAAATATGAAACGTACCAATGCTAACAATGTGTGCACAATAAATGTCGCCAAGAGAGCTATTGAGCACTCGCCACGTCAGAATGGTAAGTTTGGCAACTCAACCGTTGTTACCATAGCAACAGGCTTACCACGCTACGTGACATTCAGCTGTTTTTCCGATCGCAACGCTTCTGTCATGTCCCATCTTAAAAAAAAAAGTATAAACTTCGGGCAGCGACTGGTTTACACGAATAGGGAAAGGATTCAGGGGCGGCTCGTCCATAAGAGCTGCGGAGCTGCAGCACTCCCTGCTTTGACAGGAAAATAAAAATAATATTTATTTTAATTTTTAGAAGAATTGTTACAGCTTTTATTGGTAAATTGCTTTTTATTTCATGTGGCCGGGAATATGTACTATTATCTTATGCATAATCTTTTTGCGCGTTGACTGTATTAGAATTGACACTGCATTCAAAGTCGTCCTGGGATCTGCAGTGTGTCTTGCATGGTCAGGGGGTAGAGAGGTGAAGGGAAGCAGAGGGAAACTGCCGCTGTTTAAAACCCATATCTCGCTGCAGTGGCTTGCAGAGCCAGGCCACAAGGGGTCTTTCCTCTCCTCCCACACCGCTATTATAATGCTGCGTCAAATGGATTCTCTATTCCCTTGAAACTTAATGGCAAAATGTTTATTTTCTTTTCACATACTTATTGTTGTAGAATCTTATCGAGTTAATATAACGAAATTAATATTCTCTTTTGCCTTATTATTACGTATATATCCAGCCTCCAGCAGAACCTAATATTTGCCTTAACTCAAAATGATTGCACGAGTAGAATCCTTTTGATATAGCACGTAAAATACGAAAGAGACTTCTTTTCCAGTTTTAGGAAATTGTTGACCATCAGTATGTCTGAGTGTTGCTTTGGTGTGACGTCTTAATACCGTAACTTAACCAGTGCAAATTTGCAAGCATGAGTGTGTGTGAATTACAGAATATTAATTTTATTTTTCTCAACTTTCCCTTGCGGAGGATATTGATGTAATGAAGTGAAATTAAAGGGTCGTCCGTTACCCGACTTAAATCTTAAGCTTCATCCAGCCGAAATAGTGCACATATGTAAGGAAGTATAACAATGAAATTTAGGCTAAGCATTTGTGGTTACGTGGATGTGAACAAAAAAAATCTGTATTTTGCTTTCCTTGCCTCCTCTTCGGTGGTGATGCTGCATGGACTAGGAGTGGTGTGACAGATTTAGGGCATTTGCCCCTAAAAAGCAAAATACACGAATCTTCGCAGTCTCACCTGAAAAATGTTGTTTCATTGCCTATGTTAAGCAACTCATAATGCTGTGCAATTAAGTGAAACGAAGAGAACAAACATTCTCAAACATAATCAAGAAGTGAGAAAAAATCGTGAAATTATTTAAAAAAAATATTGATTGCATCAAATTTTGTGAACTTCTCCTTAGGGGACATGATGAAAAAAACGATTCTAAGAACCCTGATGTGTTTCGTGGGTTGCTACAGTTCGTGAGTAATCTAAACGAGCCTCTCAAAAATCATTTGGAACATGCCACTGTTTCAGGTTATTCTAAGACAATTCAGAATGAACTGGTAGATTGTAAGTTGAGTGTCTGCCGATTTGAAATTCAGCCTGAAATCGATGGTATTAGTTTTTCTTAGGGATTAGCAAATGGTCCCACAGATATCTCCCAACTAAGTCAGGAAGTTTTGGTTTTTCGATATGTAGTGCATTTATTTTTGTCCTATACTTATTAGTAATGGTATCAAGAAGTGAAATTTGTATGTACCGAAATGTACTGCAGCTTTCCCAATCCACAAGTTCACGAGCCGCCACTGGAATGGATGTTTATTTTGCACCCAATTTAGCCCTTGAATATAGCCAATCTTTATTATGAAATATTTATAATATTTGATCTATAAACAGACAGAAAAAGCAACAAACAAATAAACAAAACAAAGGAAAAACGTGTAAACCTATGCTCTCACGGAAACAACCGAAGTCTTCCGAAGGGGACTTTCGTATGGCAGCCGGTCATTTTTTTTTCTAAGATTGTACGCCTATTATCTTTATGTACACACTAATTATTAAGTTAGTTTTCATACGAATACCTTTTTTACGCGCGAAGTTAACACCATGATCAGAGGTTAAGCTTAGATTACCGACAAGGGTGAATCTTCGATCCCGCTACACAAGACATCCGGGAGAAAAAAACGTATTCAAATAATTGAAAATAACCGAAAAATTGGAATACACCGAAGTGTCCAGGTCTAAGAAGCATGCATGTCATTAGTTTTACGTACTGTATTAAAACAATACAGTAGTAAGTACACAGAGTGTTTCTAGTTTAAGGCTCAAGAAGTGAGGCGAGGCCTAGTGTACGATACTCCTACAATTAATTAGTTTAAAATCACAAGCTCATTTATCGTACTGTAAGCATTAAAAAATTCACCGGGTTTCCAAAAATCTGATAGTATTAACCTACGATCTTCATTTATATCTAGGGAGGGGAACTGATTGATTTAAGACTTCAACAAAAATTGAATGATGAAAGACTTACAAAAATTGACCGCGTCTTCTTCAGAACTCCATACACTACTTATTACTCTCTGAAAACACTGTGCCTAAACAATATAGAAAATAAATTTATGAGACCTAAGAAATGTAAGAGTGAAACTTCGGTATCTCCCCACGATACACAATTTCTCGGCCTCATATCATGTAAATAAACACCTCAACTAACCCACTAACCCCGGATTTTCTTTTTCCTTGTAGGGAGAAGGGACCGAAGGCTTACACTGCAGCCTGAGGCTTTTTGTGCTTACTACTCCTATTCTGTGTGAATGATTGGGTAGCCGAAGAACCGAGCTCTTGTACACGTACAGCACGCCGCACCGTGAACTTAACCCGGGTTATTGTATGGATGATGATAGGTATGTGAATTAATGATTGCGAAATGAATCCATGATCCAACGCCGAAAGCTACCCAGCAATTCTGCTTCAATTGGTTGAGGGAAAACCCCGGAAAAAAAACCCAACCAGGATTTGAACCCGGGCCCGCTCGTTTCAATACCAGACGCGCTAACCGTCACTCCACAGCTGTGGACAATCCCAGCTTAATTCATCACTTAGCTGTCCCCTCATTTAACCCACCTAACCAATAAAGAAACTTAAATCAAACGTCAGTCCCATGTGTGGTGTGGGGCGATCAATTTAAGTTTACAATCATTTAACTCATCAGTGACTTGAAATGTCCGCATTCAACGATACCGTACACTTCCCGGCTAGCGGCGAGGTAGTTAAAGCAATGAACAAGAACGAATTTTTTTAACAATGTGAAAAATGCACAAAGTACTTTTAATGACTGAATTGCAAAATTGCACTGTTACTGTTAACTAAGAATAGTCAAAAGCAACAATTAACTCATAAGAATAATATGTGAAAAAATCCACGAGTGCTGTATGTAGATTATTACGGATCCACGGATTTCGATTACATGTTGGAGATATTGTGCTTGGAACTTCGGAAGTTCTAATTTCACTCTCAATTATCTTCCGTACCGGTAACAATTGAACTGTGGATATACAGTATGTATGTTGGGTCGTAAGTTTATGTTATAATAAAGAAAATGCGACTGTTATAGAATGAGCCAAAACAGACGTCCTTAGAGTCTAATGCAGCAAAATCTGATTGGGTAGGAAATCCTGTGAATAATAATTATATACGGGCCTACCTGTTTTACTTTCCACAACTTGACAGCATCGAGAGACTGACTTCTGGATCTGGCGTTTTTCCTCAGAGTTATCACATGAGATAAATCATATCCATTTTGTAGCACTGTATTTCCATTACACAAAGATGATGTTGCTGTTGTACTCTTGCAATTTCCATTCACATTTACAGACGATGGATTCCACACTGCATGTTTTTCAGATTTGTTATTATGTAGTACACGTTTTTCACTGACAGTTGGCCGGTCTAAGAATGCACTGTCCAGTGATTTAGTCTGGTTCATGCAGTCAACAGCCATGGATCTGGCAAACGAACTTTTGAAATACTGTAAGGACGAGATTTCACAAGATAAGTCAATTTCTTGTTTGTTGTTACATTTATCCATCCTACACAATTATCAATGTCTCAATAACCTTTCTTTTTAAATAGAGGAAGGAAACCTGACCTATCATAACAAATACCTCCCAACCATGTTCTTTTACGTTCGTATGTCAAAACTGTTTTGGAACTAACCGTTAGTGTATAAAACACAAATACAAACACCACTAGATTTCATTATGTCACTCGACGCTCAATACTTATTCACTTTTCTTCGTTTTCAGTTTAAGAAATATAAAAAACCGACTATACATGAACAAGACGACTTGAACGATCACAAGAACAAGTTGAACTGGCGGAACAACTTCAACGGCGCACGCGCAGATCAGCCAGGTGTGCGAGGAGATAGATACTGTGGAGAGGGCACCTGGTGATGTTCATAGGCAGTTGCAAAGATTATAAAAGCAGGCATCAGTCCCGGTGGGGAAACCAAAGATTTTTTTTTTTTTTTTCTGTTTTGATAGATCTATTTATGTATATCATGACACAGAATGGACCTTTGCATTTACAATGATTTAACAATAAACGTTAAATGAAACAACAAAAATATATAAATGTGATAGTAGCTTGGTAACGAAGACTGGTCTGCCATCTACAAAATTCAAGAAAAACCAGCAAAATAATAAATAAGATATAGGCTACATCAGAGCCATCTACAGAGTCAAGTTGCTAGTTGCCAGTGGCACACCCTGGAATATAGTTTGGGAGGCAAGAGGGAGAGTTATTTATAAATCCATCTTAGGGCCACATTTAAAGCTGAATCCTACACAGAACGTTTAAGGGATTATAGCACTATACTGATCAATAAACATATAAAATAACAATTTGAAGATGACATCTTTTTATTCTTTTTCCAAATGTTACAAATTTTCCTGGGGGGTGTGATATATATATATATATATATATATATATATATATATATATATATATATATATATATATATATTTTTTTTTTTTTTTGGAAAGATCGTGTAGGGCAGGTGGATAACGTTGCCTTGAAATATTTTAGGTTATAAATATCATATGATCTCCTACAATTCTTTCAAAAGGAAAGGGTCAAATTCGACCTGGTACTTATGGAGAAAGAGTCATTGGAGAAAAAAATAAATAAATAAAAAAAAAAGGGTAGGTATATCGCGTGACATACTTCTACCTTATTTTCTGACATGAACTGATGTAAACTGACGTAAGGGTAACCATTAAAAATTTAAATCATGACATAAAGTACAATAAATGACTGACCATACTTTTAAAATCATTTTTTTCTCAATTTCCTTTTGTAAGTAACAGACAGGACTGACATCACGATTTTTTTTACAGCAGTACGTTTCATGGCACACATAACTTTTAACTTATTAATCTTATCCTACTACAATACGTAATTTACATGCATTTGCTGTTAATCTGACATAGGTGTGAACAAATGAACACACAATTTTATTGATAAAAACATTTTAATTTCAATTAACAAAAAAAAAAATTGTACTTTCATTTAAACAGGTAACAACCACTAACGTAGCAAAGGCTACATTTGGTTTCATTTGAGAAAAGCTCGTCAAGAGAGATTTTCTTGATCTCTTCCCGCTCTAGAGACAAAATAATTAATTAAAGGCCCGTTACTGCCAAAATTAGCATAAAACTAACCACTTATTCCCAACATATCTGCTTCAGATGGGTTCATGGTTACACTGAGATTGCTGGCAAAGAAAGAAAGAAAGAAAAAAAAAAGTAAACGTCAGCTGTCACACTTAGTAAAAACTACACGTCTACGAGAAGTAACCATTGTGGGTAAGAAAAGAGGGAATGCTGTTAGTTGCAACATCGTGCTCTGACCCTATACCTCCTACATATTTTCCTAGACACGTTGGGAAGTAGAACCTTTCCAAGTGTCACTGTAGAGTCATGATCTAAGGCTGTGCTTGGGTTGATTATGGATTTTTCCGAGGTTTTCCCTAACTATAAAGCAAATGTCAGGTAATCTCATGGCGAATGCCCTCTCATCTTACCAAAACGCCATTCGTTATCACAAATTCAATTCCTTACAGTTCATACATCGATAAACAATTAATAATAAAGATATATGAGGATGTACATTAAAAGAAACAAATGACACATGCTAAGAAAGTAGATTCCAATCGGCCAACCACAGCAACACAGAACTAATAGCTTAATGAAGACAACGATTTATGAAAGATAGTATTAAAGTTCAGATCACTGAAGTCTTAATAATAAAATTAAAACATTATATTTAATCAAGTGCTCAGTTATTTAAATCTACCTTCATAGTTGTAAATATTAACTAGCACTGTAAATACTAATTGTTAACTCGTGTGTACATTTTCTGACTTAATTTAAGCTAGCAACTAGACATAACTGCTTAGGAGAATATCTGCAACTATTCGGGTTCCTTCTTCTTCTTTTTCTTCTTCATCTATCCCTTATGCCTTGCAGCATCGGGTCCTCCACCCTTTTCTTGTATCTCTCCCAGTCCAATGCCAGTCTTATTTCCCGGATTTCCTTCCCTCTTCTCCTCACCACATCATTAATATATTGTTCCCATTCTATTCTTGGTCTACTCCTCCTCCTTTTACCTTCTACTCTTGATTCAAATATTTCTTTCACTTTCCTCTCATCTCCCATTCTAACTAGATGTCCAAACCAATTCAGTTGTTTCCTTTCAATTTGTTCTATCACTGATGCCTGCTGTAGTTCATTTCTAATATTTATATTTTAACTCTCTCTCTCTTAGTTTTCCCAACTACTTTTCTCAGATATTTCATTTCTGATGCCGCCACCCTACTTTTATGCTTATCTATCATTGCCCAAGTCTCAGCACCATATGGGAGTACAGGTAAATATGTTTTATAAATCTGCATTTTTGTTTTCTTATTTACTTCTCTTTTTCCAATAATTGTATTATTTAGATTATAATAAACTTGATTTGCTTTTCTAATTCCATTGTTTATTTCTTCGTCTAGTTTTCCATCATCGTTTATTATTGTTTCTAAATACTTATAACTATTTACTTGTTCTAATGTTTGAACGTTTAATTTTATCTCGAAATTTACCTTTTCCCTGGGTTCCTCTGATATAATATTAACAACATCGAACATCTTATGGAATGTCAGAAGCTGCACACGTATGTTCCTAATAAGATACATAAATCATATTTGGTTGAAACTTGATGTGATGTTTTTATAGTGGGTAGCTTTGATTCACATGGATCTACAGAGTAAGTCAGCCAGGGCTAGACTGGCATCGGCAGAAAGCCGTATGCATAGCAACTGCTGTGCTATCGCAGTAATTAGACCTCTTGCTCGCATACGTTCACATAGTGAGGGTGCAGCTGTATATCATACATTAATTAGAATGCAGTAGTGTCTCCATTATGACATATAGCCTTGAACGAGTGTTTATTTACAACTTTGTGAAATACGAATCTTGGAGAACAGTCGTAACAAACTTCCGTTACTCATTCCCTGATTCGCCACAGCCTTCTAAAACAATGATTTACAATTTAGTGAAGAAATTTCGTACAACTGGATCAGTATTGGATAAGAAACGAACATGTGTGAAGCATATTCTCACTGAGAAGATGTTAGATGAAATTGACCACTGACTAGAGAGAAGTCCTACAACATCATCCCACAGTGTAGCTCAGCAGGTAGGGGTGTTACAGTCTTCAGTGATAAGAGGTACGAAACAATTAAAATTAAAACCTTACTACAAAATCCGTGCACTTCAGAGGTTAACGGAATCTGATTATCAGAACAGACTCAGGTTTAGCATGTGGTTCCAACAGTCAGTGTATGATGGACTACTTGACCGCACCTAAATTTTTTTATAGTAACGAAGGATGGTTCCACTTCAGCAGTTGAAAGTAAAGTTCACATGAATAACCCACTTTCAATCGAGGAACAAAAACAAAATATCTGGCATAAAATTCGACCCATTTCGGAGAACAAACTGTGGCGAGTTACTGGACATGTCTTTAGGAGATGTGCAGCCTGCCAGATATCACAAGGACGTAATTTCGAACATGAATTGTGAATTCGGTTAAGTACATCATTACGCAATACTAATCGCAAAAGCACGGAATAAATCCTCCACATATGGTAGCGTAATTACGTATGAATCAGGCACTGTGAGTGCAGTTAGGACTCTAGCCCTGGCTGGTTCACCCTATATATTTGTGTATTATATCATTTGTCTCGTCTCGAGTATACATCTTGATTACACACTTTCAGGGCTGGGAAAAATACTGACATCCAAGTATTTCAAATACTCAAAATACATTTGTATTTCAAATACTCAATAAAATATATAGGCCTAAAGAAATAAGAATATTACTGAAAATCTAAAATATTATATTAACATTAAAAGTATTTTTACCTCGAAGTTTTATATAAACACTGTAACTGAACTTCTTCCTTTTCCCAGTCAGCAATGAAATTATGCTACATATGAATAATTACTGCTCCCTTTGAAAACAACCAGTTCCTCAAATGTTCATAAGATAAGGCTCCCCTTGCTTGTGAATGAATAAATCCTGCAAAACAGAATAGTCTTTCTACAGGCGTAGAGGAACACAAACTTGTATTATATTTATAAAAGCTTGTTTCACTGTTGGGTAATTCTCTAGAGTGCACAGGGTTGTCCCTTTGCCATTGAAGAATAGTATGAGCTCATATTCCGCAGTAGACAAGTTCTTTTCTTTTTGCTTTTCAAAGTCTGTTGTACTTGAGTTTAAAACATAAAAATTGTTTTCATCGTCTGAACTGACCAAAGATGTAGCAGACAACTACTCAGCTGATTTCACAACACATATTCTGTGTCCTCTTCTTATCACTTAGTGAGGAAATGTCAGGTAGCCATCTCATCTTCAATGATGGGTGGAGCAAGCTGCCAAAATAGCTCAATTTTCTTCTGGGATCAGATCAAACATCACTTTAAATCTTGATGAAAGTGAACTTATTAGGATTGGAGATACTTGGAATAGATGGCGTAGATTACTATGTAACAGAATATGTAATCTGTTTTTAAGGGAAGTTAATGTGGATAAAAGTTGGCCGTAATAGCATGTCTTCTCATTTGCATTACATTAAGGGCTACGGCAATGGGTTTCAGAACTGCACAATATTCTTCAAGGTACTGAAACTCAACATCTTTGAAGGTTGGCAATCCCAGTTTTTCACATATACTGTTTATATCATGTCTGAATGCAATATTTGAGAGATTGAGTCATAAAGAGAATTCCATCGAGTTGGGCAAGGAAACTTTAATGAATATTTCAAGACATCTGATATAATTTCTGACTATTTGAGTCTCCTACACGCATTCCATAATGCTAAACATTTAGCAAGTGTTGGATCCTTGATGCTGTTGGAGATTTCTTCATTACATTAAGGAAATCAGTTGTGGCAAGAAAACTAAGTGTATGGCTTGCACAACTGAAATGGGTAGGCAAATAAGACAAAAATTAATTCTTCAAATCGAAATCCAAAACTTGAAGAACAAGAAGAAGAAGAAAGTATTTTGAGTATTTGAAATACAAAATACATCAATTTTATGTATTTAAATACAAAATACTTTCGAAAATCCTTATAAATTATAAAATACAAATGTATTTCAAATACGTATTTGAAATACATGTATTTGAATTACTGCCCAGCCCTGCACACTTTTAATACCTTGTATCACTTAAGAACCATGGTCTAAGGCATCCTGCCTAGGACTTGCGTTACAGAATGCGCGCTGGTTCGAGTCCTCATGGGGGAAGAAATTTTCTCAAGAAATTTCGGCCAGTGTAAGGGACCGGTGCCCACCCAGCATTGTGATGCACTTGGGGAGCTATGACAGGTAGCGAAATCTGGTTGTGAAAGCCAGCTATAACGGCTGAGAGGATCATCGTGCTAACCACACAATACCTCCATTCTGGTTGGATGATCGTCCACCCTTGCTTCGGCATGTGGGCATGAGGCCAGCAGCTGGCTTGTCGGTCTGCGCCCTTCATGGGCTGTAGCGCCACGGATTATATTATCACTTAAGAACATGGTTATATAGTTATAATAACAACTCTGTTCAGAGTTCTGATGAAGACTGACACGAAGTCGAAACTAGTAAACTAGATAACCACTTAGTTTTCATTTAACACATGAAAGTTGTTGTTATAACTATATTCTAAAGTGATACAAAGTGTGTAATCAAGATGTATAACATAAACTACACTTGTTGGCTAGCAAAAAATTGATGTAACCAAAATCCCTCACATTACATCAACAACAGATTACCTTTATTACCTGTTAAGAGTAAGGCCCGTAACACACTTGCAGAGTTTCCGCTAGCGAGAAAATTAAAAGATTGATAACATGGATTCAAATGGACGTCCACACACTGGAAGAGATTCTCGTTCGAGGCAAAAACCTCGCGTGAGTTTCTCGCTGGGATCGGTAGCTCAGCGAATTTTCTTGACACATTTATCAAAGATGTTTGACATTTATACTCTTCATGACGATTGAATGTAGAAAAAGATATCACAGGTGGTGATGAATTGTATTGTTTTTATTTGAAAATGAGTAAAGATGGCTGATAATTGCAGTCAGAAACTTATCGAACTTGTACGATGTCACCCATAAGCCTACTTATATGATACACAGGATGAAAACTATAAAAACACGAAACTTAAAGAAGAAATCTGGAGACAAATATCAGATTATCTGAAAATAAATAGGGCTATATTTTATTTTGATGATGTATCTATATGTCTTAACAGTTTACATAATTTTAATCACAACATAGCAAAGAGTCCTCTATCATATCATGAATGGCAAAAAACTGAGGTCCATTCAACCTGAAGTAACGCCTAAATGTATCAAATGTAAATCGAAACCAGTGTCCAAAACTCACCTTTATTTTCGTAAGATACAATGTGATTTCAGATATTTCTGGCTTTAATTTTAGGCCTACTTTTTCTTTTCATTAACAAAATATGTTCATGTAACTTCATTTCCTCATCATCTGAATACTCAGATTCAACATAGCGTTTATACGTAATTTGTAAAATACGACAATATACTTACAGGTTATGTATTTAAGTACGACAATATACGTAAATACATAACCTATAATATTCCCCCGAGTCATTACTATAGTCAGAAAAATGCTTTCTGCATGAAAGCAATGCATAGATGATCATAACAAGGTGTGATCTGTGATAGCGAGAACTCGCCAAGTGTGTGGAGGAAGGCTCTTCACCTCTTTCTCACAACACATTTCTCGCTAGCGAAAACTCTTCAAGTGTGTTACGGGCCTAAGGAATTACAATCTTGAAGCTTCTTGGAACTGT
Organism: Periplaneta americana; assembly: GCA_025594305.2. NCBI lineage: Eukaryota > Metazoa > Arthropoda > Insecta > Blattodea > Blattidae > Periplaneta > Periplaneta americana. The sequence continues at coordinate 129,542,236 of JAJSOF020000011.1, read as the reverse complement.
ATGGATATAATCAACTTGAAGGCTTAGCAAACAATTCGAAAAGATTATTACCAATATATAAAATAACTTAAAGGTAAATGTTTAAACAATACATTTATTACAATACAAATAGATAACCTTGTTTATGCAAATAGTTACAAAATAAACATTTAAATTTCAAACAAAAAAAATACCTGAGACATTTCTTCTTCAACAGTATATACAATGTTAATATTACAATATCTACAATGCAACATTTCTCAAATAAGATGACAACCACATTTGTTTTCTGACATTTACGTAATGTATTTGTTGGCACATAATTCTTGCACTACCATCATTGTTATCACAGTTTTGAAGTAAAGTATCTTCTTTAGTATGTTGCAGAATTGTATTATACACTAATATTTCAATGTTCATTGAACAAAGTTTGAACACTTTACACTTTATTGGAAAAAAAAATAGTTATCTTGAATACATTTCCTGAAATAGGAAAATGTGTAGTACAAAAACATAAAACTTTACACTCTATTGCTCCATTATATTGGCTGAAATCGGAATCTCTTTTAAAATGAAATATGAGTAAGTTATTTTATCATAAAATTAATTTACAATAAAACATGTAAAAATATGACATTTCCTCATGACACACAAAAAAAACCTCAGACTGACAAAGACAAATGACAAATGAACCAGGGCTGCAACTGGGGCGAGGGGACATGCATTAACATGAACGAGGAAAGCAATGAAAATTTTCACGTTAGAACTCCTTCCTGAAAAGTCTAGACTTCAGTACAAGAAAAAGTACGAAGAAATTGTGAGTTTGTGGCAGGAAAAGGAAGGCTAAATGATGTTGAATGAAGTTCTTCTCACTTATTTTAGTTAAATCTAAAATTTGTAAGTCTTCAACCCTGTGGTCGAAGTTTTCTATGTTAAAAACTACTTTAGCTGTGAAGGTTATAAACATAAGCAGGGCCGGGTATTTATGGAGATCGCGAAAATCACGACATAATAGATACACAATAGATTTTTACTAATCTTTACAGATTAAGTGATTCTGATTAATAATGTGCGGATAAAACAATTGCAACAAATCGCGAAATAGAGTTCTAATAGCCAAATTTTAACACATTCGCGAATTATTACTATTGCATCGTTTTATAGCGAATTTCATATTCCGAGTTCTTTTTTCGGATTTTTCTTTTTTTCACTTGAATTTGTTATACATCCAAGTAGACTACATTACATGGTATTCTAGGTGTTCTGATTACATTAGTGAACTCAAAAGACGGAGAACGAGAGAAAGAGTGTTAATTTGAGAGCTGCAAGTTTTTTTCGTTTTTAATGAATGTGTGTTAAATACAGTCTCAATCCAACAAATATTGTCTATTGGCCATACCGCACCTTTACCAGAATCCAATAAACCTTTAATGTTAATTATTTGGCAAGTAATATTCATACTGAATTAATACTCCGATTACAAAATAATTGTATTTTCCAAATTTTCCATTGATCTCTGCCAAGAGTACAAATCAATCTCCAACAATCTCCTCCGACACCAATATTAAAAAGCATAAACGATAAAATTAATCTCCATAAATACCTCCCCCTGAACATAAGTAATGTCTCCAACAGCACAATAACTACAAATTTGTTAAAAAAAATTAATAATGATCATATTCTACAGGACTTGGACCTGATGACCAGGGTATCACAATTGAAGGGTTCAGAGCCATAGTGGGCCAAGCGCCATTTATTAAAAATGGAGAAAGCAAGGGTTAAAATTAAGTGAATACCATATTTAATGAAGATTGACATATCATTTAGTTTTAATGTGTATACTGTATTCTTCATCTTACGATGTTTGGGTGACGTATATACGTCCGTTGATGTGACATATTAATGAATTAAAGACTATTATAGTCACAATCATTAATATGTCACATCAACGGACGTATATACGTCACCCAAACATCGTAAGATGAAGATTACATTTGTAAAGTTTCTTTCCAGCCATAAGCAGTGCTGACTAAGATCAGACGCTATGGACAGTACTCTATAACAGAGTCGCCAGTATGAAAGGATAATTCCGAGCCTTTGGCGTGAGACGAACTCGATAGCTCAGTGGTAGAGCGCCTGACCAGAGACCAAGAAGTCGCAGGTTCGATTCCCGCTCGAGGTTGTGAAATTTTTCTTTCATACCATGGCATGATTGTGACTATAATAGTATTTAATTCATTATTATGTATATTACTTACTATAGGTTTCCATTGAATTATGGTAATAACTTCATTTTAACCCTTGTTTTCTATGGTTTTAGTAAATGGCGCTTGGCCCACTATGGTTCTGAACCCTTCAATTGGTCTCTCCATCATCTCCTCGGGTACCCACACCTCGTTTTCCTGTTGGTGTGTAGTTGAAAAGTTGTATCAGGCGATGTCTTAGTTCCGTCGTTAGTAGATGATTATATCAGTTCAATTTGTACTGTTGAATTTTGTCAATTGTGTTGTTCATATTTAATTTATTTCGTATGCACTCGTTTGTCTGATGATCTAATAAAGTATAGCCAGCCAAAGGGCGAAGCAATTTAACTTCTGCTGTTTCCAATCATTTTAATTGCTGGTTGATTAATGTCCAAATTTCAGAGTCAGTTGTCAACATTAGGATAGCTATTGTTTTAAAAAATTTCAATATTGTTTCATTTGTGTGTGTGTGTGTGTTTTTTTTTTTTTTTGTTCCAACCAAACACTGATATTTACCAATTTTGTTTTCCAAATCAGTTGCTTTGGTATATGATACTATACATCCAACTTGCTCTATTATTTTACCTTTCAATTCTATTTTAGTTTTCATGTGATTATTGAGTTGATATTTCTAAGTTATATTCTTTAGCTAATGAATTCAAATGATAAACTGCTTTCTATAATTATCTTCTGAAGAGGCAAATCTTGCTTGGTCATCAGCAAACAACATTGCATTCAAGTTTATTCTATTTAAAATATCATTATTACTTAATTTGGAATACCTCTGAAATTAATCAGATTATGTAAGGTATGTATGGAAAATACGGTAAACAAAGTAGTAACAAATGGAATTATATGAGAAGAATTCGTTAATCAAACGGAATTAAAACAAAGTGATGCTCTCTCGCCAATCTTATTTAATATAGCATTAGAGAAGATAATACGACAGACTTAATACCAGCTGGAATAAACCTGGGTGGACAACATAAAATTTTTGCATATGCTGATGATTTATTATTAATAGGAAGAAATGAGCTTGAATAAGACAGCTATTTATTGAATTAATGGGAAAAGCACAAAACACTGGATTAAATATTAACGAGAGTAAAACAAAATATATGGTAATCACTAAAACAAAATGGATTCCCAACAGCCTTAAAATAAAAAATTATACTTTTGAAACAGCCAATCAGTTCAAATATCTTGGTGTTTTGATAGACAATTCTAATGACAGAAAACATGAACTACTTAGACTACATAATGCAAATAAAATTTTTTACGCTGTTCACAAATTATCTTCCTGTTTTTTAACCAGAAATTTAAAAATCATTACGTACAAAACACTAATCCAACCTGTACTATTATATGGATCGAAAAATTTTTGGTCCAATTTTTGACCCACTTGAAAACAAGTGGAATATTCGACATAATAATCACATTCACAAACTTTATAATCAACCATCAATTTTAGATGTAATATGAACCAGAAGATTAAACTGGGCAGAATATGTTATACGTATGGATGACTGCAGCAGCGTAAAACAAATATATATGAACACCTTTAACAACACAAGGCCACTGGGAAGGCCTCCAAGTAGATGGAAAGATGAAATTCAGAAGGAATGCATGGAAATGGGAATTATTAACTGGGAGGAACTAACAAAAGACAGAACAGAGTGGAAGCATTTTGTGAAATCAACATGGAGTCGACATGCTCCATAATGTCCTTTGATTGACTGACTGTTACTTAAAATTGCTTGCCATTTTCTCATGACGTCATCAATGTTTAAATTGAATAAAATAGGTGACAAAGGGTGTCTAACTCCCTGGTTAATTTATATAAATTTTGAACTGTTTGTATTCATTTTAATGACCATATCTTTGTATAAACCCTGTACAGCTCTCACTAGGTAGTTCGTTATTCCTCTTTATAGGAATATAGACCAAAGCATTTTTCGATTTACTGAATCAAAAGCTTTACTGTAGTCAATAAAAGCAATGTAGGTAGGGATGTTATATTCTGTTTTTTTCCACTAGTTGAGAAACAGTAAAAATGCAATCTTTGCATGATGTCATGTCTGAAGGCATTCTGTTCATCAGATAAAATTGTCTTTGCTAATGCATTTAATCTTCTTCATATTATTTTAGCATATACCTTATAGCTATTATTTAAAAGGCTAATACCTCTATATTTATTGCAGTTTTTTTTTTTACCTCTTTTGTAGATAGGAATTACTAACGTTATATTCCATTTATCTGGGACTTTACCATATTTCCAGCATGTATTTAATAATTATAAAAAGTGAATGATGTATTTCATATTGAATAAGATGTCTGAAACTTAGTTAATTTTCTTATTTAATAGTTTGAATAGTTTCAAGTGTGTGAACTTTGTCTTTTTTAAACAGTATGAAAAAAATTTGCACTAAACTTGTTTTTTTTAAGAGTACAATTTTTTTTGCATTGTGTGCAAAAATAACAAACTTCGGACTCTTGAAAAAATTACAATTACTTTGGAACTAAGTAGTGGGGAAAAAAAATTAAAAAGCTAACAAAATTAGGACTAAATCTATAGCAATCTGCTCTTAGATAATTTTTTCTAATTTTTCATACACTGTAACAACCATTCTCCCTTAAGGGGTTAGGTACAGCTTATAGCAGTAAAATTTTGGAAATATTCAACACTTTTTTTTCTCCATTACTGTATCTAGTATAATAATGAAAATGGGTATATTTAAAACATTGTCCTTCTGCTATATGAAAAAAATATTTTTACGATTTAAAAAATATTATTTACATTTTTCTTTTTTCAAAATTCAGTTCACTGTGCAGTGATGAAGCATTTCCCACATAACTAAAAAACTATCCACCATTCTATGATGAAATTTTTTGTGTGTATTTATACATGTAATATCTACAATATGATGCAAGATCACTTCTCTACCTTTGATAGATGTCTGATAAAAAATAAATTCACTTTAACAAATGGTCAAATATCAGTATTTTCTTCTAACACAAAACAAAAAATATTATTTATTAAGGAATGTAGTTGAAAGAGCATGATATTGTAAATATGAGTTTCAGTAATAAAATAAAAGAGAGAGAACATGAAAAAGTTAACAAGTTTATATATATATATATATATATATATATATATATATACACACAAGTAATTTTTTTAAATAGTAAAAATATTTTTTTCATATAGCAGAAGGACAGTGTTTTACACATACCAATTTTCATTATTGTACAAGATACAATAATGGAGGGAAAAAATGTCGAATATTCCCAAAAATTTTACTGCTGTAAGCTGTACCTAACCTCTTAAGTTACGATCATTTCACACCAGGTACATTTTCCAGTCAATACTGGGATTGGCACTGTCCTGTATCTTCTGCCTGACCATCTGACCAACCACACTTATATGAGATTGGTGCAAAGAATCTTGTCTGAGTTACTAGAGGAAGCACCCTTAATTGTCTGACAGAGAATGTGCCTACAGCATGACAGGGCTTCATCTCACTTCACTGTGGCTGTCAGTGACCATCTCAATGTTATTTTTCCTGGTTGTTGGATTGGAAGAGGAGATCCTACTCCATGGCCTCTGAGGTCACCTGATCTGAGCCCTCTCAACTATTTCGTTTGGGGATACTTTAACCTCCTGAGTCCTGAGACATTTGTTGTTTTATTTTTAAAGTTCAATATCATATCTACATTTCAAAAAAAGTCACTGAAATCAGGAAAAATGCTGAAAAAATTCTGCAGATTACAGTTAAGGCAGATATATTATACCAAATATCAGCACAAATCTATGGCAGTGCACCAAGTTGAAATTAACTCCACTGTTTTATTATGTTCATTGAAATATTTTAGATGAAAAAATAAGAAACTTGGAACATATGAGCCGTTCAGAGCAGAAGTAAGTCAAAAATGGGTAATGAGGGTTAAAGTAAACATTCTGTAAAATAAAGCGCAAAGTAGCAATTAATATTCCATTTATTTAAACTATTAGTAGTTAGTGGATAGCAAGAAGGATATATTAATTGCTATTTTGCGCTATATTTTACAGAATTTTTACTTACCTCATTACAGAATTTTGACTTACACCATTTTTGCTCTGAACGGCTCATATTTCATGGCACAACTATAAAGTCTGAAAATATAGTCTTTTCACGAATATATGGATTTGCATACTGAAAATCCTGATACGGGAATGCTTAAGTTTTAAAACTTTTAAACACAAAATTATTCATGCTCCAGATTATAATGGGAACACACTCATATAAAAATTGAATTAACATTTTATTACTATTTTCATTCGTTAAAATGTGTTAAAATCATTGAAGAAATGCGATAATTATAATACACAAATGGATAACAGATAAGCTATTTTACTTGTAGATCTTTTAGTAGCTAAATCACTATAGATAGGTAATATACTAAAAGATATGGTTAAAACATCAAAATCAAATATGGAAGTGTTATTCGATCACAAGTTATGTGAACCCAAGGAAATACAATTTCCCATGATGTACAAATTGGCAAGATTCCAGACGTAATTTGTAACAAATTTATTTTAAAAATTTTGTAAATGTTTAGAACCAGTAACGTAGAGTAAGGAAATGTAAAGACTCTATTGAACCACCCACATTAACTTCTAAATACACAAAAATTAGAAGGGCTTAACGAAATGTCATGAAGAAAATTTACATGAAAATGTCAAAGATTTTCTTTTATTTAAACTGACAATAAGAACTAAAAGAACAGTTTGTCATATATTGCTAATGTATTAAAGCTTTTCTCAGAAAACTTCATTATAAGTATATAGTAAAATATAACATTTTTTTATTTCAATAATAAATCTCACTTTGTCCAAGTCGTGATGGTGCAAAGACTTCATATAATCTTCTGTCTTCAATTCTCTTCCACATATTAAAATTTCGTTTCATTTTATATGAAAGTTCCATTGTACATAATAGGCATTTAATAGTTTAACAATTTATTACAAATTCAATTCACTTACAAAGTGAGAACTTTATTCAACCCGGGTCACTATCTAAGCTCAGGGGTGGACTGTTATCGGCATCAATGGGACTTTCTTTTTTTACTGGTGTGTGAAACTCCTTCTTAACTGATGGTCGCAGAGGTGCTAGAATTAGAGGAGAGAGAGGTGGAGGTTCACCATACTGCTGAAGTTTCTGTATCCTCCTTTCTAACGATGAACTAGCAGCTTTTGTACTTGGGTCAGTAACAGAATTGACAGCGTGGGATGTAACAGTTGTACATGAATTTACTGTACCTCTGATGTTAGGAACCAATAATCCATTTGAATGCTGATTACGTCCTCCTTCCTTACTTCCATTATGGGGAGAATCAGCTGAAAACTGTGCATTACTTCTTTTAGGTATCAGTCCTGGGACTAAAGATGAACTTCGTAGAAGTAATGACACTTTTTCCTCACATGCGGAAGAGAACAGGTGTACATCCTAAAAAAAAAATGCAGTTTCATTACCAAATATGTTCACAAACACACAGATCAGAACAAAGAAAACTGTCCACCACTGTGGAGTAACAGTTAGTACAATTTTTTCTTTAAATTTTCCCACAGATACAAACATCTATCCATGTTCTTCCTCTGCTCTATCTCAATTACATGCTCTCAACAACGAAACTCTATCACAGATAGCTTTATGGTTTGAATCTAATGATTTCTTGCTTAATCAAGAAAAAACTATCAACATAACTTTCAGCCTAAATTATCTAATAAATAAGGACAACAGACTCAACTACACAAAATTTCTAGGACTTTTTATAGACTCCACTTTAACATGGGATAAGCACATCGAATACATATGCACAAAGCTATCAAGAGTTTTATATTTTTTAAAGAAATTAACAACTTGCGTTTCTCAAAATTATTTAAGATGTGCCTACTTTTCTTTCTTTCAGTCGATAATCCGATATGCCCTAATTTTCTGAGGAAATGGAACCAAAATTGGAAGCGTCTTGATTATACAAAAGAAAGCCATTAGAATTTTACGTAAATCAAACTATCTGGAACACTGTCAGCCACTTTTCAGACAATCACGGATTTTAACAATCATAAATTTGTATAATATATATATGATCTAGTACTTTAAACTCGACAAAATATCGACAATTACTCATTAGTGGCCAATATACATGATCATGAAATTAGAAATAGTGAACAAATTAATATTCCATATTGTAGATTACACAAGAGCAACATAAACTTTTTAATTATGGGGATGAAATTATATAATAAGCTCCCCAGTCAATATTATAAATTATCAATCAATAGCTTCAAAACTAGATTTTACAATTTGTTATTAAATAATCCTTTTTATTCTGTTGCTGAGTTTTTCAACACAAATTTGTATGAAATTGTATTTTAACAAATAAGTTTAACTGCAATTTAGTTAGTTTTCTTTATTTTAAAGGTTTCAAATTATTTCATGTTTTCATTGTATTATTTAAATTTTACTATTTCTTTTATCAGTATTTTTTAAAATGTATTTATATGTTTTTCAATGTATTCTGACGAAGCCTAAAACTGTATGTCTAAAGGCCAAATAAACTGACATGAATTGAACTGAATTGAATTGAATAGTATGCGGAACCCGAATCACGCAAGGAAGTGGGGAGGCATCACGCACGCAGACGCACACGTGCGTGAAGAACACGCACGCGCACATGCACACGCTCGCGCACACACACACACACACACACACACACACACACACACACACACACACACACACACACACACTCTCTCTCTCTCTCTCTCTCTCTCTCTCTCTCTCTCTTTTAAGGTTCTGTTTTGATATATCTATTTCATTTACTGGGAAGCCAAGTCATCAATAGCACCTAATTAATTTATTCCATTAAATAATAAATAATGAATATTATGCTGTTTTGTTATAAAAAAATCTTATTTCTTAAAATATCGGTATCTCAGAAGTTTATCCAAACAATAACTGTAAAGGACATCCTTACTGTTCTCTCTTCATCTTCTCCTCTCTTAAATAAACTGGCACAACTGAGAAGTACAGTTTTGCCAGCCATTGATAGCATTAAGATAAGAGATGCAATGTAACTCACTTTATTCCTAATTTCTTGGGTAAATGAAGTAAGAGCTTCTTGAAGGTGAGGTTGGCGTGGATTTGTTGAGAAGCAGGAGAGCTCTGAGACATATGCACAAGGCACCCAACGAATAGCTGCACCATGGCGCCACTGCAAATTGCTGGCAGCAACAACTGTTCTCGGCTTCAGGAGTTCCTCCCAACCAAATTGCTACAAACATTAGAGAGACAAGAATATAGTCTGAAAGTACTATCATATTTTCACCAAAGCAATAAATTGAAATGTTTTCATGTGGAGAATTCTTTTTGCGATCGCAACTAAACAGTAAATTCTTAACAGAAATATTCAAGAATGAAAAATTTCTCAGTAGACTGGTACAATTTAACACCACAGAAACATCACCATATGTTCTATGTACAGACATGTTCTTAACCCAGCAAAATCTCGTATACGGAACTAGCCTTGTCCCTTTGGTGCTGGATAAGAGGGATTCTACTGTATCAGGAATTTTTTTTTATATTTCTTCAGTTTCTCTTACCATTTATTCCACTCTTAAGGTACGGTCAGACGTCGCTACTTTTGCAGTGCTGCAGTACAAAAAACTGCGCAACTCTTGTACTGCGACGTGTGAACAACGGTGCAACCCGAAAAATAGCAGCTGCCGAACCTGCTGCCCACTACTTTTCCATGCTGCGCGCAGCTTAAAAGTAGCGACGTGTGAACAGGGTTCTCAGGGTTGCAGCCGCAGCATTTCTGATATCGGTTTTGTTGAAACTTTTGCTGCGGTTACAACCAGTGTTACCACCCAAATGTGCCAATGATACTTTTATTGTTTGGATATATTTTAATGTTAAATGTGATGAAAATAAATTATTTGTAACAGTTATTAAATAGACAACATAGTCTGAGCATAATTGCTGACGACATAATTCATTTTTTAAATTTTCCGTAGCGTAGTTCCAAACAGGAGGGTTGCCAACATTGATTACGTGAATATATTGTTGGTTATCATTTAAGTATATATGCGTTTTTAAAAGCTTTATAGTAAAAATAATGCCAATTTCTGAATACTAGATACAACAGAAAAGCAAATAATAGATAAGGAAGCTTTTGCATGAGTTTCTTAATAATGCGAACATAACCACAAAATGTATATTGAGAAGTCAACACGGAGATGGAAACCTGCAGCATGACTTTTGCAAAAGTAGCGCCTTGTGTGTGAACAGACTCGCAACCTCCAGTTGCAACTTTTGCAGCACTCGGGTTGCAACGTGAAAATAGCGTGCAGCACTTTATTTTGTATTTCTTTGAAAAGACACGCAACTTTGCAGGTTACAAAAGTTTGCAAAATAGATGTGACTGTACCTTTACCTCCATACCATTATCTTATTCTCTCTCAACAGCCTCAGAAGTTTTAAAGAACTGTTAAATAGAGAAAACATTACATTGCTTCCTGAATGAATACAGTTGAAGTTCCACAACATAATTATAGTGTACTCATACCTTCACACCACCCCAAAATGCCATTCCCAGGATGTTAGATGCCACATCAGCCAAATACACCACTTGGAAGCCTGAAGTTCCTTGTGGTGCATCACCAATAAACACGACCATCCCCACAACATCCAATTCCCCGAATTGAGGACAGAAGTCTGAACTTGTGACTTCACCGAAACTTGTCACTCTTCGTTTGAAGATGCAATTATTTTGGTGTGAAGATGGACGGTACACAGTCTGTCTTCCAGCAGAAAGCTGGAGGTCTCCACCCCTGCAAAGAAAAGTTTATTTAAAATCATAAGTATTTCTACTTCGGTAAGTGCCAAGTGTTAAAACCAAACCCAGGTATTTCCACTCATTAGTTATTTCATGAGGTATAATATTTCGAGAAGACTCATGCTTTTTGTTAGGTGTAATATGATGTACAAATATTATTCCTTTCATGTTCTCCACTCAGCAAAGAAGAAATACCAATCTATATCACAGACACACTCATTGCTAAAACTCCAGTTGTGAACGAAATTCTTTCATGGAAATGGGTGATTCCAGAACATAACCTACAGATTCCAGGAAACCATTCCAAAAATGATCCTCCATACATTAAGTTAAATGCCATGCAACTACTCTGCAGCACATATAAGGATCATCTTCAAATTTATACAAATGATCTCTAAACCCTAATAATGAGACACAGGAGCATGGTATTATATTCCAAAATATCTAGAAAGTTATTTCATACCACGTTCATCCTTCTCCAGCCTTGACACTGAATTGCTAGCTATTGATGCTGCTCTTCAATGTGTTACTCAAATTTCTGAAAAATCTATTTGCATACTTACCGACTCCAAGAGAGCTATATTTAATATAATCAAATATGTACCGAACCTATACGCACATAGAATTATTCCAATTCAGAAACAACTAAGTAAACCAAAAAAACTCCAAAAGGAAATAACATTTCAATGGATACCTAGTCATTGTGGTATACCTGAAACGAGAAAGTCGATAATATTGCAAAACAGGCAACATATTTGCAACCAAGACCTCTTCAAGTGATATCTCTATCCAGTGTTTTTGCTTCAGTAAAGTCTCTTTTACAAATTATCAACAATTATTATTATTATTAATTATTATCATTATTATCAAAAGTTTCAAATGTCATGAATGTTGCAAAAATACAATGTCATGTTCAAACATTTTTAATTAAGAGCATATGAACATGGTGGAAAAATTGTCACGAAATTTTGTAATTCCACGATTTCACATTTTAAAAGTACGATTTTTATTCAATTTTCAGAATAATTTGAAACATTTTCCACTGTCAAAATCCATGAACCCAAATGATAAATTAAACTCAAAGTGAAACAGTTGACATCTAACAAAGAAGATGTACAGACTGTACTAACGTCTCAATTTTCACTAACAACCCCACCACATTATCAAAAAGATGCAGCTCTCCTGAACACCGAGTATTCAAAATACTTCATTTCATGGGCAAAAAAACAACGGAATAACACATGATACAGAAAGACAATTTATAGTTCAGCAAACAGCTGAAACATTGAAAAGTGTGACTGTTGACCCTTCTTTCAACATGTGAATAACATCTTCTGATGGACGCCACACAGAAAGCATCGCAGACTTGGATGGTTTAGTGGCACTGATGTCCACACAACGCACTTTAAACAAGAGTGCAACATTGCGCACAGTAGCTGTTGTTTCTCCAAGTTTTTCTGTCACTCTTGTTTGAAGTTCTAGTTGCATTTTCTCACACTTCAATCTCTGATAATCAGCCACAATAAGTCTCTGTTCTTCATTTAACAATGCCTGTCAGGAATGAAATTGATGTTTTAAGTTGTAAGTACAAACAAGTATAAGATTAAATTTTTTTTTTACTGGGTTATTTTATGACACTTTATCAACATCTCAGGTTATTTAGCATCTGAATGAAATGAAGGTGATAGATACACAGTGCGTGGAAAGATACACTGAATTTCAAATGAGGCCGGGGTACCAGCATCGAAAGTTACCCAGCATTTGCTATAATTTAATTTAAAAGTGAAAAACCTCAATCAGGTAACTTGCCTGATCAGGTTCGAACGCCACCTGGTCTTAAAAGCAAGAAATGCCCACTGACCATTAAACTGGGAATACAAGTATATGAAAAAAAATACAAGTTGAAGGATAAATTTCATTTCTCAAATACATAATAATACAGTTTATTTAACAAAAGATGTCAACAGTTTTTTAATTTTAGCCATTTTAAATGAAAGTAAGCCAAAATCTAGTTGACCAAAATTTCCATATGTCTTCCAAAAACTGGAGTTTGAAATTTTTAAGACACAACTCACTTTTAAGGTGAGACTTTGATGCATTTTTCTGCCAAACTGGTGGGGGAACAAAAACTCCATTCGAAAAATACAAATACCTAAAACGAACATTTTTTTTAATGTCTTTTTCACATATCATTCAGGAGGAAAACTGAATAAAATGTCAGTAAAAAATTGTTCCGGGGCTGGGTATCGTAACCCAGGACTTTTGGTTATACCAACGCTTACCAACTGAGCTAACTCTACCCACACTGATCCAATTTTCCTCTATATCCACAGACCTCAAAGTTGGGCTTATTCAACCATCAAGCAATGAATTAGTGCACACTAATTCTATGTGACTTAAATTGTAAACGAGTTTTCTGTTAACGAACAGTGAAATTATTATGCAAAGAAAGCTTGGAGTATAACTCCTGTAAAGTTGATTTGAATAAATTGAGGGAAAAATTGAAGCAGGTATGAACCCAGGACTTTTGGTTAAATGGACCAATGCTCTACCAACTGAGCTAATTTTCTTCACACTGATTCCATTTTTTTCCCTCTATATCCACAGACCTCAGAGTGGGCTGACAACCATCAAGCAATCAACATTTGATTTGAAACTAACTCTGTTGACTTAAATTGTGGTTTTCTGTTAACGAACAGTGACGTGTATTATGCAAATACATGGGGATTCTGTTAGCTTTCAGGTATAACTCCCTGTAAAGTTGATTTGAAGCAATTCTGTGCAAAAATTGTTCCAGGGCCGGGTATCAACGGGACCTTTGGTTAAAGTGTGGATGTAAAACTTCTAATGGGATAATTCAGAACCAAAATATGAAAAATTGACAAAGTTTGATATAGTTCCCTAGTTCTCAATAGGTGACACCATGATTGGGGTGATTAAAAATGTGTCGGGAAAAATGATGATGTAAATTAAGCATAAATTATTGTCATAATTGACAATGTCAGTGGTTTGCAGCTAAACCCAGTGTTGTTTTGCAATCAGCAGAAGAGGATGAAATATTGAATTCTATAATGCAGGTATATTTACGTACAATTGGCAGCACTGACTATTATATTTGCAATCTATTAATAGAAGTAATAATTAAAGAAGTCACACTTACACTAACAAATTACTTACTTACTGGCTTTTAAGAACCCAGAGGTTCATTGCCGCCTTCAGCCCGCCATTGGTCCCTATCCTGAGCAAGATTAATCCATTCTCTATCATCATATCCCACCTCCCTCAAATCCATTTTAATATTATCTTCCCATCTACGTCTCAGCCTCCCTAAAGGTCTTTTCCCCTCCGGCCTCCCAACTAACAATCTATATACATTTCTGCATTCGCCCATACGTGCTACATGCCCTGCCCATCTCAAACGTCTGGATTTAATGTTCCCAATTACGTCAGGTGAAGAATACAATGCGTGCAGTTCTGTGTTGTGTAACTTTCTCCATTCTCCTGTAACGTCATCCCTCTTAGCCACAAACATTTTCCTAAGCACCTTATTCTCAAACACCCTTAACCTATGTTCCTCTCTCAAAGTGAGAGTCCAAGTTTCACAACCATACAGAACAACCGGTAATATAACTGTTTTATAAATTCTAACTTTCAGATTTTTTGACAGCACAACTGGATGATAAAAGCTTTACACTAACAAATTATCGACCACTATTGATTAGTTGGGTCAGATATCTTTAAACACCAGTGTACAATACACACATAAATAAGTTGTAAGTCAAACAAGGCAAAAATGCAAACGTAAATGTCTTGAGAGGCTGATCCTGTGTAGAAATAAGATATTACACTAAGTTTATAATTTAATGAAAGATTCTTTGAATTTCAAATCAGAAAAAAAAAAGCACTATGTGTTTACTGATGAAAAACTTGATTAAATAAGAGCTTCCTTGAAAAGTAGTTCTCAAAAGTCCTTCGGAAATGTAGCACAGGAAACATGAATATACAAGATGAGGAAACAAATTGTTTAAATTAAAACTCTATAACAGTGGTCGTCAGCACTCGCTGAAATGGATAGAGTGCATGGAGGGTAAGGAATTCTGCTCTGTTGTGCACAAGGGATAGAGAGACAGCATACCAAGTACCAGTATAGCGACGATTGCACTAGAAATGTGTCTTGTCCACGGGTAAGGGACGCTAGCCCGAGCGTGCAGTGTTTTGATGACTGCTGCTCTATAAAATTTCAGAAGTTCAGGAATTATAGTCCTAAGATTACAGTTGTAGGTTTAACTTTTGCAATGGGACCTCAGAAAAAGTAAATAAGAGAAACTGATCCCAGATCGATTTTTCATTTCCAATAAGGTATAGTTTCATATGGATGTCCACGTGGCATCACATAACAGATACTGCTGAAGACAGAAGCAAACAATCGTGAATGAGATTCTGTTGTACCATACAAATAACGAGGTGTGATGTGCCCACAGTGCTTGTAGAATTACTGAACATTCTTTCATGACGAAACCATCAACTGTGAGAAGTACAATTTTAAAGTCATGCGTTTATTGTGAAGTCACTTTCTCATAATACTGTCTTCTTATTTGAGTTAGTCATCCTTTTCTTTCTAAGAGGGAGAAGATCCTGAGGATATTTCTAACAATGCAATGGCCAGAGGAAAGAAACAATTTACCTGCCTACCACACTCACTCATTTGAAATAGTACCTCTATAGACGCTGGGTCAGGAGCCAACTCTAAGATGTTGCAGAGTTTTTCACCAGAGCAGATCAGTGACAGTTCCTGAGCTCAATGTAAATTTGATTACCATGTATTAACTGTTTATTCATGCATTTCAAAAAGATTCTCCCTTTTTTTAACTCCAAAAGTTCAAAATGAATGAGGATTTGCATCCCAATGCAATTGCCTGCTCTTCAAAAACACAGTTACTATTCATCACCATCTTTGACAAAAGTTACAAATACAACTAAACCAGTTCATGCAAATCTTGTAGTTTGTTTTTGTTACTCTTCATGTAACTAAACAATAGGAATTATGATTTTCAGTTTCGGTAAATTTCTATTAATATCTAGGCGCTATTTTGTCATTATTATTTTATAACATTTATTTAAATCCTACCAAGATGATGTTGAATTTTAACTGAAAAACGGCAAAAATTATCTTTAATTGAAAGATTATTTTTCGCAAATACAAATGCCTATGGAGTGTTCAACCACAATTATCAGAATCAAGTAGGCCTAAGTGCTGGATTGATATTTAATATTTACTAATAGGGATATCCTGAACTAGCGCCAACAGATAGCGCACATGTAGGCCTACTTTGAGGGATGCGCTTTATGTGTGCATTTGTTTTTCGGTATATAAACATTGAGGATATACGTAGTGTATTAGTATATTAAATACTCTTAAAAACAACTAAAAATGGCAAATGTTTGTTATGTTTCTATATGTAAAAACCAGGGAAAGCTTTTTGTCTTCAATCAGGTCCCGAAATATTCTGAATATATGCTTTAAACCTTAAAAAATATAAGTAATTAAATTGCGCCTCGAAAATGCTAGCTATTAAATAAAAGTAACTACTTCAAGTAAGGAATTGTTGACTACAGTTTCATTTTGGAAGAGGAAAAAGAAAAATTAATAAAAACATTTGCAACCTCGACAGCGAACTATGTTACCTTAGATTATATGCAGTAGTTGTATGAGTGTCTGAAGTTTACGCCTGCAGTAAACTCTCGATAAACCGGGATGTTTATTATCCAGGACGATACATAGTGAAATACATTTCGTGAATAATGTTTTTAATGTGCTGCAGACTAATTATTAAAATCATGTTTTAACTTCAAATTTTCAAAATCATCCCACACAGTATTCAAAACTGCACGTCCTTAACCTAAAAAATGCACTACTAATCGTGATACTACTGCGATCATATTATATCATTCTATTAAAAATTGCATTTGATCTTTCTGTAACTACAGAAAAAAATACAAGGTATTCAATCTCAATAGTCCCTTCCCTATATAAAAAAAACACATTGGTGGCTGCATATCCTGTTTTTAGCATACGGTTCTTAAATACTAATGATTAAAGAGGGCAATGTTCTATTTTTTATATTTTTTTTTTATTCATGCACCTCGTTCTCAAAGGTCTCGTTTAGGTTCATGAACATTCAATCTATATTCTGCATACTGCAGATTTCCCCACTCATCTCGGGGAATCGCTCAATATTATACAGGTTTACATTATTATTTATTGTAAATTAAATTTTGAGGTAAGAAATATTGAATTATATTAAATTATACTAGATTATACAAAATAATTGTAAATATAATTTTGACATGCACAGAAAAAAAACAAGCGGGAAAACGTAATCAACTGTAGCATGACATAACGTAGCCCTACAACATGTTGCCCAGCATGGAACGCTCCTGCCATCTAGCGGTAAAACTTCATATAAGATATCCCTATTGATATACAGTAAAACCCCGATAAGACGCTGTTCAAGGGACCGTGTATTAGGCGGGTATACTAATTTTGACTTATATACAGTATCTATTAGCATTTTTCTTTATTGAAATACCTGATTCATGAAAGGTAATACAGTATTACTCCATTATGTAATTACTGTACTGTACGTCAAAGACATTTACAATAGGTACTATACTTAATTCTTTCGAAAAAAAGTCATTTATAGTTGTTTGCCGTGTGTGTACTCCAAGTCCTCATGTTTACCACACTTCAGTTTCCTGTAATTACATCCTCCCAACATCGCAGCTGTAGTGATTGAGTCGCGATTTTTTATTATCGTTCTTAATGTCGATGATGCAATTCTTAATGAATCAGAGAGTTGTTTCTGATTAAGAGTATTGTTTTCGTAAGATTTCCATTTTTTTTCGACACAGAAAGCGCTTTTTGTTTGACACTCATTGTAATCACATTCACAGACACTTCAATACACTAAAGGACAACAAACTGGCCAGCAAAAATTTCCAGAATTTTATTACGGCCGAGTGAGGAATGCTGTTTGAGAGAGAGGGTTAGCAAGAGGGTGAGGTACTGTAACTGTATGTGGGGTTTAACCACGCAGATAAGGAGTTGAATAAGAGAGCGTAACAAGAGGTGGGGTATACTAAGGTATGAAGTATGAAGGTTTAAATGCGCAGGTAAAGGGGCCGAATACCAATACTTTTCAAGTTAAGGCACAAGTGAGTTCAATGACAAAGATGTTTCATTGCTGTTACAGTACATTGCTGAAAATTACATCGAAAATATTCCACAAAATCAGCGTATTATGCGGGACTTGAGTACAACAAATAGAGTATTTTATAAAGGCGTTATATGTGAAATGTGCAGGGACCGGACAAAAAAAAAGCGTATTACACGGGATAGCGTAATAAGCGGGCACGTCTTATCGAGGTTTGTGTTCAACACAGCGCACCATGTAGACACAAAATCTGCATGCATCTTAATTGAATAATCGTAATTCATAATTTATTTGGAAATAATATCAGTATACTGGAATTAAAAAAACTCTTCTAACAAAATGAAGTTTATAATATGTAATATCCAAAGCTCGGATTTACCTGATCTGCCATCAGCCAGTTTCTCCACATAAAGGGTGGGGTAGACCCTTACAACCATAACTGATACACAGCTAATCATTCCACCTGCAGACAGAACAGAGGTCAGAGGAATGCGCAGAGGTCCTGGCTTTGAATGGAAACCCAGTTTAGTGTCCCAGCGAGCACGTCTTGTGGAGTTACTATGAAGTTTCAGCTTCACCTCACTTCCAACCTTAAAAAAACAAAATATGCCTTTTTTTTTTAAGTAAACACAATCAAAAGGAGGATAGCAATGGTCAAGGAAGCTTTTGGAAAAAGAACTAAGGAAGAGACTAGTGAAGTGCTTTGTACAGAGTGTGACATTGTAAGGGGGCAGAAACATGGACATTACGACAAATGGAGCATCTGAAGTGGCCAGACAGACAGACAGACTGAATAAGAAATGAAGCTGTGTTGGAAAGAATAGGTGAAGAAAGAACGAAGCTGAAACTGATCAAGAAGAGGAAAAGGAATTGGTTGGGTCACTGGTTGAGAAGAAACAGCCTACTGAAGGATGTACTAGAAGGAATGGTGAACAAGAGAAGAGTTCAGTACAGAAGATATCAGATGATAGACGACATTAAGATATATGGATCATATGAGGAGACAAAGAGGAAGGCAGAAAATAGGAAAGATTGGAGAAAGCTGGATTTGCAGTGAAAGACCTGCCCATGGGCAGAACACTGAATGGAATGAGTAAACACAAAGATAAGGTAAATGATAAATGGCACTTTTAGCTGGATTTTCGAAAGTGAAAATTGGTTTGTATAATAATAATCATTGTTGCCAATGAATCTAAAGTCCATGGGAGAAACTCACTTAGCTGAGGGTGATAATTTTTAGGAGTAAAAGAAAAAAAATCTTTTGCTTGGTTTACTATGGAAGGAAAGAAAATCTATAGGCCTATGCTATAGCGATCTGGCACATGAAAAGAATACTGTCCCTGAATGATTAAATTCCTGGCAAACTGAATGACAGCCATTTCCTCATCCAAGTCAACTGGCAGATGTTTCTATTTGGCTATGAGAAGGTAGTATTTTCTAATGCTTGAATTAAGAAATGGGGATTTATTTTACTCCATTTGGTTATTTAACCCTAAGATGCATGACAGTTGGAATATACAATAGTGCATAATGGAGGTCCTAAGACCCCTTGTGTAGATGTTACTAAAAGAAAAGTAGTTTTTGAGAAAAGTAATTCAGAAAGTTTCAGTTGGATTTTGAATATAGTTTTTTATTCTGAACTGTTTTGTGTTGTGTACTGTACGAAAACTCATTAAAAGAGCTTTAAAATAAAGCCACTTGCAACTCTGCATTTAAACTGAAACACATAACACAGCAAAATTAAATATTAAAGTGGTTTTAAACAAAAGTTAAAAATTCTACTTACATTTGACATAATGAAAACAGGCTTCTACAAAATGACAACTTGCACAGTACCAAAAGACCATTAAACTCCTCAAATTTAATAAACTTATAAAAATAATTGATTAAATGGCGATCTTACTCGTGTTAATTGTGTAAGCATGTGCAGCAACAAACATACCTTCAAAATATACAGAAAACCAACCACCATCACCACCACACACATACACAACACATCTAATCACCCCACACAACACAAACATGCTGCATTCAGGACAATGGTACACAGATTACTCAACATACCCATGAGCCAACAACACTATAATGAAGAAGTGAACACAATCAAATAAATAGCATAAGAAAATGGTTACAGCCCAAACATAATAGACAACATCATAAGAAAGACAAAACAAAAACTCAGCAAACACAAAAACACACAAAACACAACACAAACACAAGAAATACATCACACTAACATACGAAAACAAAAAAACACACAAGATTGCATCCTCATTCAGAAAACAGAAATGCAACATAGCATACAGAACAGAAAACACACTACAAAGACATCTCAATACACAAACAACACAAACAAATACAGTACATACAACCACACAGGCATATACACTCACATGCAATAGTTGCGACAGTTTCTACATTGGACAGACAGGCAGATCATTCCAAACACGATACAAAGAACACATTAAAGCAATAACCAGAGGACACAATACATCTACATACACTGATCACATAACTAATGCTAACCACACATACAATAACATAAATACAGACATGGAAATCCTACACATACAGGCCAAAAACCAAAAACTCAACACACTAGAACAATATGAAATATACAGGCACACTAAAACACACCCTAATCAAATTCTCAACACACAGATAAATTTCAGAACACACACACTATTTGACACAACTCTTCATCACACGAACGCACCCACCAACAGGCAGCGAAGTTGAGATAGAGCCGAAATCTAGTAGGCTCTGAGGATGGTGTGAAGAAGCACCGAAACAGCTGTAAGCCGCACATGCTTACACAGTTAACACGAGTAAGATCGCCATTTAATCAATTATTTATATTCAAGTGTTAAAAGTAGTGTACGAAAGATTCAACATGGAAACTTATAAAGTCAGTTTGAGACAGTTATCTCATTTAGAACAGAGTGACCTCATATTGATAAACCCTGGCACTGTTCTATCTTACCTCGAGGGGTGAGCAGCCTTGTTCACAGTTGAGTAGCTCAGCCCCATGAGAAATGAGTTTAGTTCCCACTGCAATAGTGCCTCTACGTATGCGATGACACATTTCCTGATCCACAACTGCATTCAGTCCATACCAGCCATCAGTAAGTTCTAACTCAAAGCACAGGTCTGTTTCTGCTTTTTCCAACTGAAATTTACAATATAAAGAGATAATTATTTTACTCAGATGCGACTTACCAATCTCAAAGCTGCTGTGTAAGTAGCAGATAAAAATGTGAGGCAATTACATAACTCTCCACAGATAATAATTATTAATAATAATTTATTTATTTATTTAATCTGGCAGAGCTAAGGCCAGTAGGCCTTCTCTTCTGCCCAGCCAGACTCTAATTCTAATTGAATACAATTGCTTACATAATTATTACATTAATATCTAGACCATAAGACAACATGAAAGTAAATAATGAAAGTTGGATAAATAATGTTAGTGAGACAATAATAAACATTGGTAAGAAATAGTTATAATAATAATAATAATAATAATGAGATAATTTAGATATTTATCTGTGATATATATAACCATTAAACATTGAGAAACCTGAAACAGCTATTATTGTTAACAAGAATTGTTAGAAAAATATTTTGTTAGCCTATTCTTAAATTGGTTTGATGTCTGACAGTCCCTGACATTACTCGGTAGGGAATTCCAAAGCCGAGGAATAGCCACAGTGAATGAAGATGAATATGAGGATGTTCGGTGGGAGGGAATGGATAATATTGAGGAGTGTTGTGATCGTGTGTCTAGGTTATGATGGGTGGATAAATTTTGAAAATGAGACGCAAGATAGAAAGGAGTGGAGAAATGCAATATGTGAAAGAGAAGGGAAAGACAGTGGATTTTCCTATGATCTTCTAGACGGAGCCAGGACAACATTTCGAGGGATGGTGTTACGTGATCAGCCCGGCGAATATTGCAGACGAAACGGACGCACATATTATGAACACGTTGTAGTCTCTACGCCGAAGTAACGCTTAGGTCAGTACGCAGAATATCACAGTAATCGAAGTGGGGCACCATGATACACATCATGTACAGCAAGGCCTGCCGAAATGGTGTGCAACTAGAAAAGGGTCACAATCCTGCCATTTATTTTTAGTTCGAGATTGTGGAGAAATGTTGCCGAATAACTGTATTCTCTATTTTGCCTGCATATGGCTACTGCTTCCTTTTGTTTTAGTAACTGACCTTAACAATTCTTGCAACACACAAAACAAGCCGCTTGGCAGCTGTATCATCATGTTCTAAAATTTTTCTAATTGCAGGTCGTTCACAGTGATCTATTTCCCGATCATACCGGTACTTGAGTTGCAGCAGCAATACATTTGGCGTCAGGCATCTGCAACACATGCAAAAGTAAATTGAAGAATACCAACACAACACTGACATTTCTCAACTCACTTATAATGCACATCCACATACATGAATGAATAAAGTCAGATTGTCAATTCGGGGCAAAAATATCTATCTTTATTTTATGTAGTATAACCTAAGCAGACACAGAACATTTCTTTACACGAGGGTCTTCTATACAATGTATAATGTATGTATTTATGTATTAACACTACAATTGGGAATACACCCGATGGCAGTGATATATAATATACAATAACATGATTACAATAATACAATAATTACAGCAATAAAAAATAAAATAAAATAAACCTAAATTTACTTCTAACTATAAATAAATAGATGCAATAAACCTAGGACTATAAATAAAAACTATGCTATAATAACGCCTACAATAAGCAAAAGTAAACCTAACTTATAAGTACTTCTATTTCACCCAACTATATGTATGTATGTATGTATTTATTTATTAACACTACACCCAGAGGCAGTGATAGGGCCTATATAACATACAATAATAACATTACAATAATTACAGTAATAAAATTACAATAATTACAGCAATTAAAAAATAAAATAAGCGTAAATTTAATTCTAACTATAAATAAATAAATGCAGTAAACCTAGGACTATAAATAAAAACTACGCTATAATAACGAAAAATCCTCTGATTGAGGTTCTGGCTGATATGTACAGATGCCTCACACTAGCAAGCTGTCATGTTCGCGCAGGTGCATAGAGCACATCTCCCCTACCACTGTCCGCCTGCTGCTATGCATTATGGGCTAGAATGGTACACTTCAATTCTAATAACAGTTGTGAAGGCTGTATTATGTGTAAGAACGTGTCTATGTGTGGCTGTCGTTTGTGATAAAGTATTTCTTCTATTATGAGTAGTACATTATGGAGCAAAGTTCTTCATAGTCAAACTCGCGAGGTGATTTATAATGTGACGGAATTCATGATAACAGAAAGTGAAGCTGGGATAGTTTTCATGATATTTCTCATGAATGTTAAGAAGATGCAGGAAAGAGTGGCAGCAGCAATAGGAGTTTCTAAGATGACATTAACTAGAATTGCTGCAGAGAACTACATTGAAAAAGGATGACGTCATAGCATTGACAAGAAAAATAATTAATGAAATCACGGAAGAATCTTGGAAGAAAAAATGTGAAAAATCCATGGACTATAAAGAGGAATATATGAAGCAGATTCCTCTAATATAAGAAACTGTGGAAGTTGCATTATTCATTTAGGTTGGAAGTCTAGCGGACGAAAAAGAGGAAGAGGAAGAAGAAGTGAGCAGCGATTCAGATGGAAATTTATCGGGATTAAAGGAGATCCCTTTATGACTAAATAGAAACTCAACTGTGTCTTCCTTTTATTGCCTTTGTTCATATTGTGCAGATGAGTAAGTGACTTGTTTTTCTTGATTTATAGTGAAAAATTGAAGTTTAATGACAATGCTATAACCTACAATTTTGGCACATATAACTAGAAGAATGATGGAACACTTAGGTCAATCATATATTATACTAATAAATATACCTTTTCAATTAAAAAATAAATCATTAACACCAATAATATTAAATGAATTATTATATATTAAAATACTGCTCAATATATTATAGGGAGAATGTGTCTTGAATACGCTGCTAAGAGGTTAACTTTTCAGATAATGTGACTATACATGGGTATCAAATCGTAGGTGGGCCCCCATCGTTGGCTGTACTACCTCCCCTCTCCAGGCAGCTTCCTAGCTTGAGTTACTTGTACATCTATTATCAGGCAGTACATCTCACTTGACAATGTGTGTCAAAGGAAGAACAACTGTTTGTCTGCATCTGAAGTCTGACTAGTGTAATATGTAGTTAATCGGCGATGTATGCAATGGAGGGGGAAAGGAACTGGCCACCCTCCCATTATCTCCTGATTAGTTGCCTCATAACTGGGCCTTCTTGGCATCACTCAAGAGGTTCAGACCTGTCTTCGGACAGTTGACTAAACAACAACAATAACGAAAAACTATGCTATAATAATCTGGATAATCCAAACTGCAAAAAAGAAGAGACAATATTAAGCTGATATATTGTTAATGAAATTAACAACTAGGCCTATTTATTTATAACTCTGCACACCATTAGTGTTTTCTGGTGAATATCACACTATTTGACAGTGGCTGGAGCAAGTATTTAGTTTGATCTTTTTTGACTTTACCTTGCACTGTGATGGTAAATTACATGCTAGTAATAGTTGTCTACAACAATGAATTTACAAAATACATTCATTTACCAAAGCTGCTATATTTTATGATTCAAAATCAGCAATTCAGGCTACTGTTTCATTAATATCGGAATATAAGAATGTGAATAAGAATTGTTTTTCGTAAAACAATTAATAAATTCGTTGATCTTCGATGCTACTTACACATTAGAGTTCTACGAAATGTTTATTTGGCCATTATTGTCTAAAAATTAATCTTAGTCCGTTAAATTTACTACAAAAACGAATTATTAAAATTTGTTTGAAGAAACGTTTCGATTATCCAACTAAATTAATTTATTCTGAATTTAATGTATTTAATATTGAACAAATTTATAAGTATACGCTGTTAAAATTTTATAATAAAAATCGTAATAAGTTTATATTACAGACACGTAATTATGACACAAGACGAAATATTAATTCAACATTAGTAGAACCTAAATGTCTCACATCTGCTGGTCTAAAGCATAGCATAAATTTTGGCCCTCGGTTGTACAATGCTTTAGCTAAATTACACCCAGAACTTCTAACATGTAACCCACTAACATATAACAAGAAAATTAGAAACATGTTAATATCTTCAATTTGATTAAATAAATTTATAGCCTATGTGTATGAATTAATCATCCTATATTATATTTGTATTCTATAAATTTGAAATATATATACTTTTCACATGCGATATTATTCTTCTCTAGTGTTAATATTATATTATATAATTCCATTGCAGCTGTAATTTAAATTTTAGTTCTTATTTTATTTTTATTTTTTTAAATTTTTTTAATTTTTTTATTAATATTGTATTATATAATTTCTGTAACTGTAATTTTAATTTTATTTCCTATTTTATTTTATTTTATATTCTCTTATAGACTTATTAATATTATATCTGAACTGCGACCGAACACGAGCGCTGCTCATTCGGTCTCAAATTTTGTTAATACTACTGCATCTCCTTTTTTTTTATATTGATTGTATTATTTTATATCTATTTCTCTTGTTTGTAATTATATTCTTTATTCTGTATATTTAAATTTAAATAAATAAATAACATAAAAATGAGAGGAATCTATACCAAAATTAAGTTTTTACAAAAACAGACAAGAATAGTTGTTTTATAATGGATACCTTCTCATTGTGGATTGGAAGGAAATGAGAGGAATCTATACCAAAATTAAGTTTTTACAAAAACAGACAAGAATAGTTGTTTTATAATGGATACCTTCTCATTGTGGATTGGAAGGAAATGAGAATGCAATCTTCTGAGCAAAGAATGGAACTATAGTCTAACAAAAATTTCATTCTAATATTTCATATTATTCAGAAAAATTACTATTTTATTTATTTGGTTTTAACGATGCTGTATCAACTACTGGGTTATTTAGCATCAGTGGAATTGGTGATAGCGAGAGGTATCTGGCATGATGAGACTGAGGATTCGCCATAGATTACCCGACATTCGCCTTATGGTTGAGGGAAACTTCGGAAAAAAACCCAACCAGGTAATCAGCCCAAGTGGGAATGGAACCTATGGCTGAATGCGACCTCCAGATCAGCAGGAAAATACACTGAGCCACTCCAGTGGGCAGAAAAATGATTAATAAAGAAAAATTATAAACAGACAATACAACTGCTTAACCAGGGATTAGGAGACAATTTTAATCATTGGTTACGCTAACCGAAACTTGGACTCTCACTTTGAGAGAGGAACATAGGTTAAGGGTGTTTGACAATAAGGTGCTTAGGAAAATATTTGGGGCTAAGAGGGATGACGTTACAGGAGAATGGAGAAAGTTACACAACACAGAACTGCACGCATTGTATTCTTCACCTGACGCAATTAGGAACATTAAATCCAGACGTTTGAGATGGGCAGGGCATGTAGCACGTATGGGTGAATCCAGAAATGCATATAGAGTGTTAGTTGAGAGGCCGGAGGGGAAAAAGACCTTTAGGGAAGCCGAGACGTAGATAGGAAGATAATATTAAAATGGATTTGAGGGAGGTCGGATATGATAGAGAAT
The DNA here is from genome assembly GCA_025594305.2 of Periplaneta americana. Lineage (NCBI taxonomy): Eukaryota > Metazoa > Arthropoda > Insecta > Blattodea > Blattidae > Periplaneta > Periplaneta americana. The sequence continues at coordinate 129,515,241 of JAJSOF020000011.1, read as the reverse complement.
GGATTAATCTTGCTCAGGATAGGGACCAATGGCGGGCTTATGTGAGGGCGGCAATGAATCTCCAGGTTCCTTAAAAGCCAGTAAGTAAGGTTACACTAACCGATGTTGATGCACGTGGCACAAGTATCTAACTAATTTAACCCATACAACTCTCCTGATAGTCAAGTTATTTTATTAAGTGTAGTATATTATCCAGAATTGTACTACCTGTTGGAGAATTGCTGAGGGAAGCTACGCTCAATAGCTGCAAGCTTCCAGACCAACCAGCGGTAGTGATTGCGAACCCATCCTGAAGGCACTAATGCAGGTTCTATACCAGGACTGCTGAGAAATGCTCGAGTGACTTCCTCCACACCAGCTGTTCCCTTTGCATCTAATATCAGGTGGGCACCATCTCCCACTAGTAAGCCTTTTACATTATCTTCACAGACAGAACGGCTGAAAAATATGTACATTTATTTACATTGCAGGCGTTAATTAATGTCTTCAAAGACACGAGATGAATCTAAAACCTTACAATAATTTGGAATACTTCATAAAGAGTCAATACTGTATTTGAAGGGTTCAGAGCCATAATGGGCCAAGCGCCATTTATTAAAATTGGAGAAAGCAAGGGTTAAAGTTAAGTGAATACCATAGTTTAATGAAGACTGATATATCATTTAGTATTAATGTGTATACTTTATATCACTTGCTATATGTTTCATTGAATTATGGTAATAACTTCATTTTAACCCTTGTTTTCTTCGGTTTTAGTAAATGGCGCTTGGCCCACCATGGTTCTGAACCTTTCATTTAAAAGTTCTCCTGAAAAATTTAATATGAACCAACCTGTAATAATCCCAAGCAGAAAATCGGAATTCAACTGAGTTCTCTGCAGAAATATCTAAGACAAACTCCTTTATTCCAAATTTCAGAAGCTGTGAAGAAATAAAAGGTACGTGTGTAATGTACATAAAACATGTGTACATTAAAACCTTCACGAAATAACATGTTTCAACATTTAAATACTCTCTTCATTCCAAAATATGGTATAGCAACAAACAAAACAAATTTGATTATTGCGCATGCTCGCACGAAATTTTTAGCTGTGTGGTATTTTGTTCAGTAATGAAGGAACTATCAGACAGTGCAGTTGTGAATGTTTCTGATCTTCTGCAGTGCATCAAACTATAATATTTAAATAGTTCATTATGAACAGAAATCAAATGGGCACCTGCTGTGGTGTTCCTGTTGCGAAAAATGTAACACCAACTTAGTCAATTTTGAATACAACATCTAAGACACAACAGTCATATAAAAACGGGTTGTAATTTATTGCAGTTTTTATGTTAATTTGCCTTGCTCAAAACAATGTTTGTTTTTTTTTCTTTTATTAATTTGACATCACACAGAATGAAATGTACTTTATTTATTATTTTTCTTAAGTTAATTAATCAAATAAATAAGTATGTAGAAGATGTGTCAAAGTTACATTATATTACTGAGAACTTTAATAAATGTATACCCATATTTTGGAATGGGGCCGAGACGTAGATGGGAGGATAATATTAAAATGGATTTGAGGGAGGTGGGATATGATGATAGAGACTGGATTAATCTTGCACAGGATAGGGATCGCTGGCGGGCTTATGTGAGGGCGGCAATGAACCTTCGGGTTCCTTAAAAGTCATTTGTAAGTAAGTAAGTATATTTTGGAATGGAATAAATGACATCTTTCTATACCATATTTTGGAACAGAGGGAGTAGTATTCATTCAATTTATTTACACATTTTTTTTATCTGCAAACCATTATATTGACAAAATAAGTCTCTTTTCTTACAATGCATGCTTTCTACAAAATAACAAACAAGAACCAAGTGCAGGAGCATACTAACAATTATTCTTCTAATAAAACAGCTATTGAAAACATTTACAGACCAAATATTATAATAAAAAGTTGTCATATTAACACATTCCAAAGCTGCAAACAAAACAGTATCCAATGAATAATTTCAAGGGAAAAACTGTTCCAGGGCCAGGTATTGAACCCAGAATCTTTGGCTGAGCACGCCAATGCTCTATACCGACTGAGCTACCCAGGAACTATACCAGACACCAGCTCAATTATTCCCTCTTATATCCACATACCTCAAGTAGGTTGACAGAACATCAGAGTCCAGCATTGAGTGAAAACTTTCTGTATGACAAATTTGTGGTTTTCTGTTAATGAACAGTACCTTGTATTATACAAATCTGGCTTTCAGGTATACGAAATGAATAATAAATGTAGCACAGTATAACCACAGTCTAGTACATACAGTCACGAAGCTCAATATGTATGGAATATGCATCCATAGATAGTTGCTAACCACAAGGATCGCTACTATTGGTTCATCACAGACAATGCAAAATAGTACCGGTACAGTCTATTGTTTCTAGTACCTTCAACAACTCAAGCTTCATGACTGTATATACTAGAACTGTGGTATAACCTAAATTGAATACATATAAACCAAAAGTCTTGTAGAATGAAGATAAAACTCCACTCACAGCAAGAATCGAACCACGGACCGCTTCGTTGGAAAACACATGCACTATGTACAGAGAAATAGTGCCATACCATAAATTCAACTGTTACGAACTGTATAACTTATATACATCAGAAGTAATTGCTAAATTACTATAATTTGGTTTAAGAGACCATTACTTGCTTTCAGTCATTTGATGATTCATTTATTTTTAGGACTAAGTTAATAAAGCCCTTTGTTGAAATACTTTCGATCACGATAGGTATGAATGGGATATTATTAGATTTAATTCTAGATATGTTGTTATAACATTTTTATTTGATTGAATGTCCGTAATATTTATAGGTTTTGTTTTTTTATTTCTTCTTTAGTTATTTGCGATTATAAAAAAAAAAAATTTAATTGCCGCCAAAAATGCAATTGGAGAGTCAAAAGTTCATGAAAATTTACCCAGAGTTTCCTTAAACTCTTTTTAATGCTAAAAACTAAATATGTGATTTTTTAGCCAAAAATGACAAATTTTCACCGTTAACGTAAAAATTGTTAAATTACAATTTCACACAATTTATTTCTTTCGGGTTTATTTAATAAAGTTGCTTATTTTACTCAACCAAAAACTAGGTATACTTTGTGAAGGCAACACTACTACTACCCATTTTTGCATTTAAAAAGTGAAGGTAATACACCAGCATACATTTTCGCATTTTAAAAAGAACCAATTTGTAATAATTAAACATGAGAAATGCATCCAATATATTACAAAATTGTATATTGCTACAGGTACAATTGAAAATGTAATGTGTACATTATGAGGGATTTTCCCCCTCCCCCTACATATTACTGTCAAAAATTGGGGTGAGTAAATTATATGACATCTATTACACGAGTATAATCTTTTCGCTGTAAGAAAAATCCTAATATAAACAATAGCACGTGACTGAAGTGAGGCTTCATTGGCCGCTGTTTGGCGCCATAGATTCTCAGTACGTGTTCCCGCCTACTGTTGTACATTCTGTTTCATGTTAAACATTTCCCGTTACTCGTCAAGTAGGTCTAACCTTACTATGCATTCATTTGCTTAGGAAACATTTACTTTATAATTACTGTGATTAAAACTCACTTTGCTTATTATATACATTTAAGACTATTTGTTTTTCTCTGCTTTTGAGAAGGTTTCCGCTCTTATGTTTAATAACAACACACACCGAGGATGCAGAAGCTATACTTCAGTACCACGTGCTTACGTGAACAACTACGAGCTCAAGTGACACCAGCTTGTTACAGGAACAGACCACCTCGGTACTACTGTTGGTATTCATCCGCGTTCATAGTACATAACAAAACATAAAGGTAGCTTTTCTTTTACATAACATTTTACATATGAGTGAAGTTATTATGTTTCATCGTATTTAATAAGTACAATTCAATTATTTTATTTTCAAATAATACAAGATTGTGGTTTCCAAATACGAACTATATTTTCCTGCGTCATGTGAGCGTTTCGACTGGGAGCCAATCACGGGTATGACAGCAACGTGCTTATGTTTATATTAGGATTTTTCTTACAGTAAAAACAGTATAAATACAGTAGCCATATATAACATGAGAATATAGTGTGCTATTTGTAAGCACTGAGCATGCACATTATGTTGTAAGTGGAACTTAGAAAATTCAGTTAACCCAAATTTTATTTTTGGTTCTGTACATATTGGGTGTTCTGAGTGCATATTTAACTATGTATGGTGCATAAATGCATGCATGCTTTTAGTATACACGAATATGACTTTATACTGACCTGACTGCGTGTGTAGCGTCCTGGGAGAGTACCATTCACAGCTTCTCGCCATGTCATCTGTGTATGACGCTCCTGTTTCCTCACATAATAGCTGCCTGTGCAAGGGAGCAGGTCTGTGACACCTGTATTGGTTCTCCTCCTCACCAAAGCCTCCTGCTCATCTGCTGCTGTCTGTCGACCAGTTACCACCTCTGAACACACTTCCCTCTTCTCTCTTCCCGATCTCTCTCTCTTCTCATGAGAAACACTCCATCCATTTTGCTCCATTAGTGGAAAGTGTTTACGAAATGGAGTTCCAAACTCCAAATGCCTCCTGGTTTGCTTGGGTGCTGATATGTGGCTTGAAGACGACATCTTTTCAGCGGTATTTGTTGTTTTCTTATAAGGAACCTTGAATGAAGTCAAATCTGAATCATTTGTAACAATTATGTCATTATATGATAGTAGATTCAATAATGATTAATATCAGCAAGAAGTACAAGTAAAATTAACTGCATGCAATCCACTAGAAGTGAATACATACATAATTATGACAATAAGGTTATTTTATGATTCAAATATCCAGTTAATTAAATTTATTTACAGAAATTAGTTTTACATAAAAAAATTACTGTGATTATGCACTTATATGTGGAGATTAATTTTTGGTTCCACAGAATCTTTACGTAGATTCTTCACCCAACAGTGCATATTACTGTGGAATCATGGCCACCAAGTCACTCAGTTGAGTGCACTCCTTGCATAATGATAGTTGACTTAATGTATGTCAACATATATGTCGAACTTGGAGTCAGGCCACAAAGGGAAAAACACTAGAGGAGAGGGATTCAATCCGATGTTGTGGATTGAACTTCGGCGTAGCTCAGTGGTTAGAGCACTTGGTATGTATATCCAAAGACCCGAGTTCGATCCCCAGCGCCGGAGCGAATTTTTCTCCTCTAATATAATCATTGTTACCATAACAGATATTATATTCTGTAAGACCAAAAATTAATCTTCACGTAAAATGAACAATGTTATAGTGACATTAATATTATCAAACTTTATAAAAAGAAAAGAGACAAGTATTCTGGTACTCACCTTAAAAGAGGATGAAGTGGTGTGAGTCTTTTGTTCCAAATTGACTCCAAGAGATTTCTGACTTAATCGACTTCTCTTATTCTTCCTACCACGTTCACATGATCCCAGTACTGGGCTACCAGGCTCCGTGACTGCTGCTGCTTCAGCATCATTAACTTCAGAGGAAACCATGGCACTTGGTGCAGCAACCCGGTCATGAAGCATATCAGGACATGACACGTAACTAGCAACCCAGCCAGGTGAATCCAAAGCTGCCTCATCAGCCAGAAGTGCTGCAGCACTTTCTTGCACTTCTTGAGTGAGACTCATGGGTAAGTTCATTCCTTTAGGAACACGTAAATCAGTATTATCACGCATTTGTATATCCATTGCAGCACGTGAAAGAGAAGTCCGTGAAGTTGGATTCAGATTGTCTTGTTCCTGTGATGTAAATTTACTTTCTTTATGCTCACATTCTTCTTTAGCATGTTCATTCATTTTTTCCCTACTTAGAAGAACTGGAAGAACCGCACTATTTTCTGATGCCTGATATGAAGCACAGAGTGCTGAAGTTGATCTACTGGAAACTTTTTCGCTTCTCGAAAGCCTTAGCTTACCAGTACTCGACTTCCTCCTCACCACTGAACTCCTTACATTCTCTGATGGTTTTGAAACTGACGTAGGTTCATTTGACTTCTGAAATTTTACATCTGTAACACATTTGTCTGAATTTACAGAAACTCTCCTTGTGCCTGTGGTTGAAATAATTTGTGGAATTGGTACAACACTTTCCATATCAATTCCTTGTATGCTAGAATCTTCTAAAAACAACTGCTTGGCTCTTACCAAAGAATTTTCTGTTACAGAAACTTTCTTTCCACTTGCAGTTGAAAATCCTTTCAAAATCAGTGAATTATTCTTGTCCTTCATTTCTAACATTTCTACTCCAGTATCAACTGCTTTCATAGGACAATCTTCCTCCAAAAACAATTTTTTGGCTGCACACAAAGATTTAGTTGCTACAGAAACGTTCTTTCCATTTTCAACTGAACATCCCTGTAGGAGTGGCGAACACAATCCTTCCTGTTCCTTTAAGTTTGAAGATTCTGCTACATCGTTCTCCTCTGCAAACAATTTCTTAACTCTACTCAAAGCTTGAGAAGACACAGAAACTTTCTTTCCACTTGCAGTTGAAAATCCCAGGACTGGTGAACATGGTATTTCCTGTTCCTTCAATTCGGAAGATTCTGGTACATTTCTAACTGGTTTTATATATTTGTTCTCCTCTGCAAACAATTCCTTGACTCTACTCAAAGCTTTAGCTGACACAGAAACTTTCTTTCCACTTGCAGTTGAAAATCCCTGTAGAACTGGTGAATATGGTCTTTCCTGTTCCTTTAATCCTGAAGATTCTGCTATAGTGTTACATGGTTCGTTCTCCTCTGCAAACAATTCCTTGACTCTACTCAAAGCTTTAGCTGACACAGAAACTTTCTTTCCACTTGCAGTTGAAAATCCCTGTAGAACTGGTGAATATGGTCTTTCCTGTTCTTTTAATCCTGAAGATTCTGCTACAGTGATATCTGGTTCATTCTCCTCTGCAAACAATTCCTTGACTCTACTCAAAGCTTTAGCTGACACAGAAACTTTCTTTCCACTTGCAGTTGAAAATCCCTGTAGAACTGGTGAATATGGTCTTTCCTGTTCCTTTAATCCTGAAGATTCTGCTACAGTGAAACCTGGTTCGTTCTCCTCTACAAGCAATTCCTTGACTCTACTCAAAGCTTTAGCTGACACAGAAACTTTCTTTCCACTTGCAGTTGAAAATCCCTGTAGAACTGGTGAATATGGTCTTTCCTGTTTCTTTAATCCTGAAGATTCTGCTACAGTGATATCTGGTTCATTCTCCTCTGCAAACAATTCCTTGGCTCTACTCAAAGCTTTAGCTGACACAGAAACTTTCTTTCCACTTGCAGTTGAAAATCCCTGTAGAACTGGTGAATATGGTCTTTTCTGTTCCTTCAATTCTGAAGATTCTGCTACAGGGCTACTTGGTTCGTTCTCCTCTGCAAACAATTCCTTGACTCTACTCAATGCTTTAGCTGACACAGAAACTTTCTTTCCACTTGCAGTTGAAAACTCCTGTAGAATTGGTGAACATGGTCTTTCTTGTCCCTTTTCTGAAGATTCTGCTACATTGGTAACTGGTTCCATATATTCTTTCTCATCTGAAAACAATTTCTTGACTTTACTCAAATTTTTGGCTGATACAGGAACTTTCTTTCCACTTGCAGTTGAAAATCTCTGTAGAACGGGTGAATGTGGTCCTTCCTGTTTGTTCAATTCTGAAGATTCTGCTACACTGGTAATGGTTTTTGTATATTCTTCATCTGAAAACAATTTCTTGACTCTATTCAAAGCTTTGGCTGACACAGAAACTTTCTTTCCACTTGCAGTTGAAAAACCTTTCAAAATTGGCGAATTGTGCTCAGTATTCTCTTTCATTTCTGTCGTTTTTGTTTCATCAACAGTTCTTAAACATGAATCTTCTTCCAAAAGTGACTTCTTGGCTTTACTTAAAGCTTTAGCTGACACAGAAACTTTCTTTCTGCTTGTTGAAAATCTTTTTGAAATTGGTGAACTATGCTTGTTCCTCATTTTTGACAACTCTACTTCAGTACATACTGATTCTATACACGAATCTTCCTCCGAAAACAATTTCTTGGCTTTACTTAAAGCTTCAGCAGACACAGGAACTTTCTTTCCACTTGCAGTTGAAAATCCTTTCAAAATTGGTGAATTATGTTCATTTCTCATTTCTGCTTCAATACCAACTTCTTTTATACAAGAATCTTCCCCCAGGAACAATTTCTGAGCTTCATTCAAAGCTTTGGCTGACAAAGAAACTTTCTTTCCACTTGCAGTTGAAAATCCCTGTAGGACTGGTGAACATGATCCTCGTTCTTTTAATTCTGAAGATACTGCTGCACAGCTAACTGGTTTTGTAGATTGGTTCTCCTCTGTTAACAACTTCTTGGTCCTATTCAAAGTTTCGACTGACACAGACACTCTATTTTGATTTGCAGTTGAAAATTCCTTTGGAATTGTTGAGCATAGACCTCCAAGTTCTCTTAAGTCTGAAGGTTTTGCCAAATCAGCAACTGGTTTCATAAATGGGTTCTCCTCTTCAAATAACTCCTTTGCTCTCTGTAAAGCTTCGTCTGAGACACAAATTTTCTTCCCATTAGCAGTTGAAAACCCCTTTAAGTTTGGTAGAATATGCTGTTGCTTCATTTCTGAGGTTTCACTGCCAACTTCTTTTATATACAAATCTTCCTTGGCTCTTTCCAAAGTACTGATTGGCACAAGACCTTCCTTCCCAATTGCAGTTCTAAATCCATTCAGAACTGGTGAACTATGTTCTTGTTGTTGTTTCATTTCTGAGGTTCCTGCTTCACTGCCAATTGCTGTTACACAAAAATTTTCCTCCAAAAACAATTTTTTGGCTCTATTAAAAGCATTAACAGATACAGCAACTCTCTTTCCACTTGCAGTTGAAAATCCTTTAAAAATTGGTGAATATGGATTTTCCAGACCTCTTAATACTGAAGATTCTGTTACATCAGTACCGATAACCATCTTCATAGAATGGTTCTCCTCTGCAAACATTTTCTTGGCTTTACTCAAACCCTTGGTTGATGCGGAAACTTTATCACTTTCAGCTGAAAATTCTTTAAAAATTGTAGAACTAGATCTGTCCATTTCCTTCAATTCCGAAGCTTCTGTTACACTGCTAACTGATTTCTTATTTTGGGTCTCCTCTGCAAACAATTTCTGGGCTCTAATCAAAGCTTTGGTTGACACAGAAACTTTCTTACCACTTGCAGTTGAAAATCCTCGTAAATTTGGTGAATCAAGCTTTTCTGGAAAATCTCGAAATACTGGTAAGTCTTCTTTACTTCCCATTAATTCCAAACATTCTTTTGTAATGGTGGCAGATTCAGAAACTGTTTTTCTGTTTATAGGCCTAACTAGATGTTTATGAAATGCTAGATTAATTTTCTCATTATTTCCTTTACTTTTTAACAACTCTGCTTTGGATTCACTATTTAAAGCTGATACAGACACCTTTCTTCCATTTGCATGAGAAATGTCTGCTGTTTCACTACCATCAACGAACTCACTTCCTCTGTTCAGATATAAGGACTGTTCTCCATTAAAAGAATTATTAATCGTAAATTCTGACTCTGTGTGTTGTATTTGTATTTTAGATAGATTCTCTGTTCCACTGCTTACATGTGCATCAATCTCCGAGATCATATGTTGTGCACTTTTGAATGTTTTTGGAGATGTACTGGTCTTCTTAACATCTGCTGCAGTTAGATCTTTTACAACTGAAACAGTAACATGATCTAATGAATTTTCAGTAGTCTGTGATATATTTTTAGATATTTCAGCAATTTCATTCTTTTCTAGAATCGTTGGTAACATATTTCCAGACAGCCTTGCACTTTCTAATTGTGAATACTGATTAACAGAGTTCACTTTATTATTACTGCCACCCTTAACTGTCAAAAGGTTTGCTGATGTATTTTTAAACTTTTTACTATAATTTTCGTCACCTGGAAATAATTTCATGGCTGTTCCCAGCAGCCAATTTTTCTCTTCTGAGATTGTCGAATATTTCGCAGTCTTCTCATGTTCAATTTTGCTATCAGACTCTGAAATATTTTCACTTGTTTCTTCTGAACTAATGCTCGTCCTATTTTTCAAGTAAACACTTTCTGCTTCAAATTCAGATATTTCATTTGCTCTTTGAGGTGAACAATATGAAATCAAACTTTTCTTATTGGCTGTATAAAATCCAGACAAGTCTGGTTGTTGTATCTGCATTTCAGACTTCGAAGTGGCCAACATATCATGATCAGGATTTAGACTATTCTTAGATTTCAATACTGCCTCTTGAGCTGTACTTTCAGTTTTAAAAGCATGTAAATTGTCACTGAAAAGTTGTCCAATAACAGTCGAGTTTAATAACGCTTCCATGTCAACTTCCTCATTGGAAGGTTTAATATCATTAACACATTCTAACACTGCACTACTATCTGCACCCTGCATTAAGTTACAAGTCTTAAATTCATCTTCCTTTCTCACAAAACTACTAGATTCAACATCCTTTTTATATAATTGTTTCTCTCCTTGAAGATACTGCTCTGGCAGATGTTTTAACTGATTTTCAATATTACACTGAGTAACAGAAACTTCCATATTTTCAGGTACAATTTCACATTTTCCAGGTGGGTACCAAAACTTCTTATCACCTGCAGGTTCTTCAGTACGATCACCTCTTTCAGACGTATTTTTTTCCTGAACAATTTATTTCCACAATCTTCTGTTTCTTCAGGCAACTCACTAAATATGGTTTCATCACCCACAAGTTGTTGCATCATTTCTGCATGCTCAACGGCAAGTATCATCTGTGAGTCAGTCACCATATTTTCTTGATCATTATTTTTTTCCAGCGTGCCATTATCACTCCAATGAGATGCATTGTTTTCATGCATTGGTATTATTTGGTTAGAGCTTCGCAAACAACCATCATTAACTTCATGAAACGAAACAGAATGATCTTCAATAAATTTAGGTACAACAGATTTATCAGCAGTAATTAGAGATTTGGAAGTAAAATCAGATTTATCACACTGTTCATTAAAACTCAAATTCTTTTCATGAGCAGAAGTCATATCTACACTTGAATGAGATTTCTCTCCAGTTATTATGTCATCCATAAATTTCATTGCCTTGCAAATGGATTCTTTTGACACCTTAATCTGGTTTCCTGAAGCAGTCTTGAAACCTTGAATTGATGCACTCTTACACAAACTAGAAGACTCTAGTTCTCTCTCTTTCGGGTAAAAGTCATTCTCCAATTCCTTACCAAAAACTTCAGGTACCAGTGCCTCACACGTAAGTTTTGAAGTACATTTTTCCTCAACATTACATAAACTCTCAATTTCAGATATATTAAAACTGTCTGTCATACTATCTGTCTTTACTTCCTCACAAAAATGAGAACAAACAGTGCTAATGTTCGTATCTGTACCATTCTGAACAGCTGTAGTTCTCTTTGTTTTCTCAGAAGTGCATAAATTAATGTCCTCAGTTTTCATTTCTGGATCAGGTACAGAACTACAATCGGTTACAGGGCAATTGTCTTTAAGTTTACAAAATGGTATGAATTCTTGTTTCGCATTTGATGACAAATCCAACTTTTTCGTATTACTTTTAGTTCTCATTAGAGCTTGCTCAAAGAGTCGGGCAGACTTCATAACATCGTCTGCCACTGAATCTGAACTCTTGTTCTCAAGGATGTCTGCAGCAATTTGCATACCACTAGACAAATAACTAAATTTCTTACTCTGATTGACAGAGTCTCTGATGCTTTGCACCCTTGATGCGATATCTGAAGCATTTTTAGGAGGAAACTTCTGCTCAGCAGAATTCTGTTTCTTGATTGCATCACTTTCATGTAATCTTTGCCCCAACTCTTCTCCATCTTGTCTCAGGTCATTGCTGACCTCATTATGTTCAACACATTCTGAATTAAGATGTTCATTTTCAGTATCACAAACGAACTTAATCTTCTTCTTTTTCTTCCCAGAGTCAACACTAAAATGTCTTTCTGTACGAGTGAATGGGGTTGAAGTCCTGCATAGACGTGAGCACTTAGGTGTGAACTTAATGCACACTGGTGTTTTTATAGCTTTATTTTCACGTCTTTCATCCTGTGAACATTCTACAGGCATGTCGGTGCTTGCAGCCAAAAGTTCTGTTATCTGGCAGATCTCTTCTAGAGTGCTGAAAGATAGATCTTGGGGAAAATCTTGAGTTGTGTGGCCTCTCGAAGCAGTTTCATTCAAAGAATCAGCAGATGTAACAGAAATTAGTTGTGGATGTTTTATTGATTCGACAGTAGAAGAGAACTTTCTGTCACTAACATCACAAGTCACAGCTCCACTGTCTTGCTCTATAGCTGGCACTGTTTCATTATGTGCGGCAAAAACTTCTGATGGTTTTTCATCCTTACCACTTCCAAATAACTTCCGTGACACAGACACACTCATACTGGTAACATCTCTAACAGGTGAAAAATTATCTACAACACTAATTTCTGTACTCTCATTCACTCCAGAATCACACGACTTACTTAAATTATTTTTCTTAGACATATTACATAAAACACTGCATTTTGTACTATTATCAGAAATATTTTCTCCTTCAATTGAATGCTCCACTGGTGCTATTTGTATTTCAGCAGTCCTTTCAAATGAACTCGTGAGTACTGTAGTCTGTTCTAAAACAATAGGTACACATGAATTCCCTTCCGAATTTTGTACATTTCCATTATTTGAGGATAAAGATGTATCAAACAAGTCCTCTGTCACAGTACTACAACGAGAAACAGACATGTTTTTCTTGCTTGTAACTGGAGAGACAGTTTTATATATGTTTGAATTTTCAGCCAGAACTGTGATATCTGAAATATTAGCCTGCGATGTATCTCCACTTGTATCCATTAGCTGGTAGCATTCTGTGAAATCCACATCTTTATCAGGCGAGAACAGGACTCGTGGCTGAAAACAATACAAATTCAAGGACATAATTCTCAACATTATGAACTTGTTGCTCTGTAAGCGTGGTTACATAATTCTCTGTAGCTGCATTTAGATTGGCAACAGGCCATGACTGTTTGGCCAAGCATCTGCATAGAATTGGACAATATCAGTCCCCTAACTGCCCATTGTGCAACTCAAACCAAGAAATGGATTCAGAACACCTCAAAATCTGTGCTTCAATGGCTGACCATGACAATATCTTTGAAAAATATTGGAGTGCAAGAGGTCAAATGACTTTATTGTCAAACACCTGGCATTAGAAAACAACAACATAATTCTCTCAATCTCTAATTGTCTAGTCTCACAGGAAAAGCAGAGTTTGTGGCTAATATTTATAAATGTTTGAGTCCCTTAGGAAAATTCTTTTGTTAACCACATTCGTTATCTTGAACTAAAACTGTGTGAAACAAAATCAAAGAAATGCATACCTTTCCCATACCTGTCATTTAGTATAGAAATTTTGTATGCTATGGAATTCACTTTCACTACTATTACTGTGTTTAAGAAAAAAATATTATTATTGATTAACATTAGTCTTGCTGTAAGTATACCAGTGGCGTTGCGTCAATATAAGCTAAAAAGCTCAGCTCCTCCAGTTAATAACTCCATAATAAACCTGCAGTTTATGAACAAAATTATTTATTAATTTTAATACAATTTATATATACGCGTTAAATATTGTGATGCGGCAGCTCAGGATGATTTGTGATGCAGCAGTAAACATGAAGCCTGCACACACTAGCTTCCAATCCCCTCCACTGCACTACAAGCAGTTTGGTTTCTTTCACTCATTCTTCTGTGTAACCCATCCTGCAGATTTTCCATCTCTTTCTAACTAAAGTACCCTGGTCGCAAGAAGCTAGCTTTGGCATTGGAAAGAATTTAGCTTCCGAGTTATCCCTTTCGTAAGTGAAGTGTTAATGTGCACTGTGGTTGATATAATAAATAATGAATGAAATAACAGTTCCTGACACTAATTTATGTAGTCAAAAATAAACTTCTGATAAAGATTTTTTCGTTGATTAACGTAATTATACTAACACTGTATCTATTGACTGTTAATATTGTGATCTCTCAAAATATGACAAGGAGTGAGCTAATGTTAAATTATACATATACGTGTTTGTTAGAGATCCGTGTAAACCATGAAATCACATTTTAGTACCATTTGAGGTGATGCCTTATTGGTGTTACTCATGAGGTTTCAACAAATCTTCAGACTGCTGACTTGACATCGACTACCATTTATTTTAAGACAATTTGAGTTAGCTTCCCCTGCTCAAAATTTCATGCTACGTCACTGAAGTATACTACTATTTACTTGTTAGTTTAGCCCTTTCAACTATTACAATAAAAAAAAAATATATTTCATTCTTTTCCTTGTTACATCAACGCGAAAATTCTCAATTTAAACAATGTTCTTGACACACACAAACAAAAAATACATTGCAATAAATATGGCACATTCAGTGTTTTCAAAAAATATTTTCTTCATAAGATTTGTACTATAGTGAACACAAAACAACTCTCAACATGGGATAACCCAATTGAATGCTGGTTGAAGTACACTCTTGACAGAGATGGAATATAGCTGCTGTGTCTGTCTTATGCTGCATCTTTGAGTGATAGTAGTAACCTGTGAATTGGACTACTTCACTGGTGTAATGTTGTGAGATATCAAACAGATAGAAAAATTCAGTAACACAAAAATATTTGTCAGGTACGCCTGTAATAAATATAAAATAACTGAGTAATCAGTGGTAAAGCAGTAGATCGCACTGGAATGACCCGAGTTCAAACCCTGTGGCCAAACAATCTGACGGTTTCCCTCAGTCACAAAGGCAAATGCCAGATTTGAAATTTGCGTACCATAATTCACCATCGCCTTAATCACCGATATAATTATATATATATACAGTGAAACCTGCCTTTGCGGTCACTTCATTTAAATGGCCACCTGGCCAAAAGGCCAATTTTCTCTGGAACCAATTGGATTTTCCATAAGATCAGTACAAATTCTCTCTCCATTTAGCGGCCACCTCATGCGCCGGCCAGCGGCCGGGGTCTATTTGGATTGGAACCTGACTATAACAGTCACTGTACAACAAAAAATCTTTTCACGGATACTATCTGACCTATTTTTTCGATGGTTAGAGGACAGGGGACAATAGCTAAGTGTACAACAGTACACCCTCCATATCTTCGGGGTTAGTTGGTTACTGTTTATGACTCTTTTGTCACTATCCACTCCGACCCTGCACAGCTATAAAGTCTTACTCGTTTTAAAGGATTGAAACATGGACTTTTTCTATCGAAAATGTCACAGTATGTTTTAGGTCAGTAGTTAACCATTCAAATTTTTTTTTCCCTCCTCTTTCTATCTTTCTCTATTTGGACCAGCTTTTACGAATGTTTCTTCTTTTCATACAGGTTTTTTTTTTTCAGAGCCCTCCCTAACAAAACTTTAAGTTTTAAGAAAAAAGAGTTTAAAGGGGGGAAGTTGACAAAAGACAGAATAACCCTGCTGTTTTTTTTTTTTTTGTAATGCTGCAGGAGAAAAAGAACCACTTTAATGATAGGGAAATCACTGAAACTGAGATGTTTCAAAAATGTTGACATGGGCTTACTGGGGGTGAAGTGGCCTGCCAACAATAAAGCTTGTATGCATCATCATTGTTTGAGAATTGGCTATGCAATTTCAATTCGAAGATTAAACGACAAAATCGCAATGTGATCCGTGAAATTGGGGTTTCTTCCCCCAAATACACCACACCTCCAGTCCCTTGAACAAGGTATTATTCAGTCATTTAAACTGAGGTACCGCAAGCGAGTTTTGAAAATGCTAGTTGCCAAGAATGGAAGAGGCTGACATTAATATGCACGATTGTTGTACGTGCACAATACTAAAAAGTCAACGAAATTCAGTATTTTCATGCTGATTCATAAAAACCGCAACCTTAATCAAGCGGCCACCTGATAAAACGGCCATTTTACAAGGTAACTTCAGATGGCCGCTTTAGACAGGTTTTACTGTATATATATATATATATATATATATATATATATATATATATATATATATATAGTTCAGTTGGTAGAGCAGCTGGCTACAGAATAGAAAATCCAGAGTTCGATCCTGGGTGGTAACAGGATTTTCTCGCGATCAAAAAAGTTATGTTTTATTTAACGACTCTCACAACTGCTGAGGTTATATCAGCGTCGCCAGTGTGCCGAAAATTTGTCCCGCAGCAGTTCTTTTACATGCCAGTAAATCTACTGACATGAGCCTGTCGCATTGAAGCACACTTAAATGCCATCAACCTGGCCCGAAATCGAATCGCAACCTCGGGCATAGAAGGCCAGCGCTAAACCAACTGTGCCAACCAGGCCAATGTCGTAATCAAACTTCCAGAACGGACTTAAGGTTCACTAAGTCTCCTATCAAATTGAGTACTGGGTTTTTACCCAGGGGTAAAAAGGTAGTCGAAGAGTACCGAGGTCAAAAAATGCATGATGCTCTACCTCCATGCCCCCATGTGGCTCATGAAATGTACAGCAACACCTTTACCACAATATTTTCAAACTATCTTCTTGTATTTACATCCCCATTTCGACATTAAGACCATTGCCATCAACCTGCTTACTTCTCTGCTGAGAACACAGCAACATTTCTAAGTAGCTCTTTCTCTCTCATCGTGACCGACTATCAAGTTACATGATAGCTACAATAATAATTATTAAACCTCAACATCAACAACACCAATTCATTTCATATTCTTTATTGTGACTGTTTGAATGAAAATTTTAATAACTTACTTTTTTTAATTCATTGGATGGTATGAAGACCTTCTTTTCATTTGAGTTAAGATTTGACAATGTCGCATTACTGGCAAGTGGTGTTGCAAATGTACTGCTCCATGACACATCACTCCCTTCTTCAAGCAAAGCTTCCAGGCTTTCAGGTATAGTTCCACTTTCCACTTGCAAAGGTACAACAGGACTCAATCTAAATGCAATTAAAGTATATTATTAAAATATAAAACATATATAAGACAAAGCTCTTCAAAGAGCAAACAGCTATGAGTATAACGTAAGCATGCTTATTCAAAATGAAGTTGACAACATTGCCTGATTTTCCTCCTGTGCAACTCTTAAGGCAGTAGCACATACTGTTATCTTCCCTGTACGTATTTTAATCGATAACATTGTTAAATGGTATTTGGAACAGCAGTACTCGTGTCAGAATCAAGTTAGAGTATGATAAATGTAAAGTTTGTGCGCCATGTTTTCAATTCTGAAAATGAATACCACTAAAGGTATGAGATTGCACTCCTTTACTTACATTAAACAAATTTAAATTATCAAAGATGCAGAGGAAAACGGAAATCGTACTGCAGTCCGTAAATTTCATGTAAGTGAAAGTTATCTGAGAGATTGGAGGATCTTGTTTCAGAATAACTGTATTGAACTGTATTAATGTTTAACTGTTTTTAATTTGTCGTGAATACATTGGTTGAAAATTTTATTTAATCATTTTTTCATTTATTTATTTGCCTTCAAAACTGGGGTGCGCAGCTTATTGAAGGGCATGGGGTATTCGAGAAAATATAGTATGTGCTCATTAGTTACAATGGAGGCTTGAAATGTAGCTGAACACAAATCTTGCGTATCTGCAATATATTTCTCAAAATTCAGTTAAGTTTCCAAAGTCAAGTTTGCAGAGTTTCTTCCATTTCAAATATTTCTGACTTAACACACTGAACTTTTCAACATTCCTGCTTACTGTACTACACAACATAGTGTACTTTGAGAAGTAGCCTTATATCAAACACTAATTTTGTATGACTAATTCAGATACACTGTCCACCTATTTTTTTATGTAAATATGTCTGCTCTGAAAAGTCGAGAGGAAGTGTAAGACAAAAAAATGTGTATGAGCCAGCACAGTACCAACTTCAACTGTAAATTGCTCAGCAAAGGTGAGTGTAACATAACCTGTATACAGTATAAAATAATCACAAAATAAAAAAATACCTTTAATAATATGTATTGCATTTAATTATAATTGCAATAGTTTTCCATTTATTTTTAGATTAATAAACAAAATATCTATATTTTTATGTGGTGGCCACGTTAAGCACTTGCCACTCAAAAATGGTAAGATGGATCTGGACATATTGCATACGAAATACGTATTTGACTGCCAACTTTCCAATCCATTTTCAAATTTCATCTAGAGGGTGGGCCAAACAAACGGGAGTTTTTAAATAGTGGAATGAAACTTTAGATACTGTATTAAATTAACTTTTATTATATGAAAATATAGATTATAGTATGCCATTTGCATGTAATCATTACTTCTTGAAAATGACATCCACAAATTCTCCCCACCAACATGCAAGCATTCTTGTAATCGCTCTTTGAAGTTTCTCATAACACTTCGCAACATTTCGACTGTAATGTTCGAAATTTCTTCACGAATTGTTGTCTTCAGTTGTTCCAATCTTTCGTGGTTTGTTTGCGTATACCTTACTTTTTTTAGATACCCCATAAAAAGAAATAACACGCACTTAAACCGGGGTATCAATGATATGAATCATTCACAATATCTAAGTTGCAAACTTGCGATAAAAATCTATTGTATGCGTGAATACGGTATAAAATGAAGAATAACTGTTGATGACACTGAATGCATTTTTATTAGAACAGTATGTACATGATCTCTTGCTAAAACAAAGTCAGTGATTGACTTTTGTTTTGTGCACATTCTATGTCTGAGTTCTAAGTACACTCTTACAAGGCTTCGTACATTTTCAAGATTGCTGTCACTTATGCTATGTTCAAAGAAAGTTTTCACCGTCATCAGTACTTCAAGCATCTCTGCAAAGTTCGGCACAATCCCTGGTTCGTAATGTTCTTCTACATCTTCTTAGCCCAAAGATAATCATGGAGAGCAAAGATTTTATCCTTTCAAAGTAAAAAAAAATATCCATATGGGAAAATAATGTGTTGGGTCCATGATTATGTGATAAAATGGCAAGGCAAGGAATGACAAAGCCAGGAAAAAACAGTGTTATTTATATGGGACTATTTTTGGACCAAAACAGGAGAAAAAAAAAAAGAGGTGAGAAAATAACAACAGGAAAGATGCAATGAGGTTCCACTGTATTTCCTTAGGAACATAAGTATATGGAACTTGGGAGGAAATTAAACGCAGAATAAATATGGGAAATGCCAGTTATTATTCGGTTGAGAAGCTTTTGTCATCTAGTCTGCTGTCAAAAAATCGTTACAGGAGAATGGAGAAAGTTACACAACGCAGAGCTGCACACATTGTATTCTTCACCTGACATAATTAGGAACATTAAATCCAGACGTTTGAGATGGGCAGGGCATGTAGCACGTATGGGCGAATCCACAAATGCATATAGAGTATTAGTTGGGAGGCCAGAGGGGAAAAGACCTTTGGGGAGGCCGAGACGTAGATGGGAAGATAATATTAAAATGGATTTGAGGGAGGTGGGATATGATGGTAGGGACTGGATTAATCTTGCTCAGGATAGGGACCAATGGCGGGCTTATGTGAGGGCGGCAATGAACCTCCGGGTTCCTTAAAAGCCAGTAAGTATAGTATAGTATAAGTACATAGGTATATGGATGTGAAACTTGGATAATGAGGAAAAACAACAAAAATAAAATGAGAATTTTTGAGAGGAAAATTCTTAGGAGGATTAAGACTCAGCAACAACAGCAGTACGAGGAGAACATTTGATTATACAGAGTGACTTTTAAGTCCACCGATAAACTTCAGGGGGTGATTCCTGACTGAAAATGGTGCATAGAAGTTCATATCACCTTGTGTCCGGAAATGCATAGTTTTCATGGTAGGTGGCACTGACGACATTCATAACTTGCAGTGTGCATTTTGTGTGTTGCAGATAGTGTGATTTAAGCAACGTAGAAGCATAATAGTCCGATACTGATTCCAGGAACAAGCCGAGATGGTGTTCGTGTATGGCCGAGCAGGTGCAAATGGTCAAGAGATGCATGACCTGCTCGATCACCGGACTTCAACCTTCTGAATTTTTACTTGCGGGGGCATCTGAAAGGCATTGTGTATGGTGAGCCTGTTCCTGAGGCCACTTTGAACATGTGTTGTGATATGGATGGGATTCGGGCCATGTACTGTGTGCCAGGGCTCTTTGTTTGATGTCGTTCTTCAGTGCCATCTACTGTGGAATTTATGCATTTCTGGACACAAGGTGATATGAACTTCTGTGCTCCATTTTCAGTCAGGAATCACGCCCTGAAGTTTGTCGGTGGACTTAAAACTCACCCTGTATATGAGTGCACTTTTCTGAAGACAGGACAACAGTGTTTCTATGGGAACCAAATGCTACCACACAAAGAGGTGGGTTAGTTCCAGCAATGGCCTTTAGAACAGATATATCAAATAAATATTACAATCATCAATTGTATTTTAGATTTTATGAACCTGATACGGTGAATGAAATCAAACCAAGAATAAGTGAATGACTGAAACATGTCATGAAGAAGGATGCAAATCCTTGTAAAGAACCAACGATTACCACCCATATGGAACTACAAGAATTGGACAATCCTCCACTAATACGGCCAGAAGAGGATGAGGAAGATCTTAGAACTGCGTCAGAGGAATAAAAAATAGGAGTGAAGAGAAATGGAGGATTATTCTCTAGTCAATCAAAGCCAGAAACAGGCTGCAGAGCCAGAAGAAGAAGACAGAGATCTGCACATTGCGTTATGCAATTTTTACGACGTTCTCCACAGAAACTAATTGTTGAATATTCCCCAAATAATTCATAAAACACAATTACAAACTAATTGCATTAATTTGCTTTTCCAATCAGTATTAACACATCTACTGATGCTGCAACCAGTAAGAGTGAGATGTTAACAGAGAGATGCCACTATAGAGACATATATTTTTAGGTCCAGTACATTTTGTATAACATCTTCCCCATTTTCCCTGTATATAAACCTATGTATTTCTTATAGTTCTAAAGTTCTACTCACAAGCATGAGGTATGATAATAAAATAGCAGATAAAACAACCTAACACTCAAGTTGTATAATATCTTCAATTTAATTGTTACTTAGTGGTTCCATCTGACTTGTCAGAATAGCGTGTAAGAGGGCCTTAGACTAGAAATGTTTAGTTTAAATGTAGTTCTGTTTATAAGTATGCATAAGGATGTAATTATTTGACTTATTTCAACTGTTGTGTCAGTGAAGCGAGGTGAGTCAGTGAAGTTATGGTTTTACAGTGCAGTTAACAGTTCCGATCAGTGATAATTTATAGCATCAATGAAATGTGTTCTATAGTGTCAGTGAAATGTGTGCTAAAGTGTCAGTGGAATGCGTCATAGTGCCACTACAGAGAATGAGATGAGAGTAAAGTGAAAGACTATTGAAACTTATGTAGGGCCTATACATTATTATGTAGGTTGTATTGTAAAATTAGGTATTTTATTTCTGTTTTATTATTATTGTGTTAAATTGTATTGTGTATTCTTATTGTATTGTGTATAAAATTGTATATGTATTGTAAAATTATACTGTGTAAAAAAAAAAAAATCTGAAAGTTAGAATTTATAAAACAGTTAAATTACCGGTTGTTCTGTATGATTTGAAACTTGGACTCTCACTCTGAGAGAGGAACATAGGTTAAGGGTGTTTGAGAATAAGGTGCTTAGGAAAATATTTGGGGCTAAGAGGGATGCATGCTAAGATTAAGAGGGATGAAGTTACAGGAGAATGGAGAAAGTTACACAACGCAGAACTGCACGCATTGTATTCTTCACCTGACATAATTAGGAACATTAAATCCAGACGTTTGAGATGGGCAGGGCATGTAGCACGTATGGGCGAATCAAGAAATGCATATAGAGTGTTAGTTGGGAGACCAGAGGGAAAAAGACCTTTGGGGAGGCCGAGACGTAGATGGGAAGATAATATTAAAATGGATTTGAGGGAGGTGGGATATGATGACAGAGACTGGATTAATCTTGCACAGGATAGGGACCGATGGCGGGCTTATGTGAGGGCGGCAATGAACCTTCGGGTTCCTTAAAAGCCATTTGTAAGTAAGTAAGTAAGTATTGTAAATTTTATTGTGTAATGCTTATCATTTTATTGTGTATTGTTTATATTGTATATACCACTGCCACCGGGTGCTTGCCCACTTGCAGTGTAAATAAATACATACATAATTATACCTACTTTGAAAATTTGTATGGTGAATACCAATCCATCTCCAATGCTGATGTCTCACTGCTTTCAGGGCTGGCAACTGCTGAAGTAAATTAATTATATTATTTCAAGAACATAATCTAGAGCATGACATTAGAAATATTAACAGCAAATTTCCTACAAAATGTTTAGGTTTTGATCAGGATTGGCAAAGAAACTTTTTTTTTAAACCAGAAAACCTGTTTTTCTTAAACCAGTTTTCTTTTAAACAATGAAACAGCATCTGTTTTACAACATCACAATGACTTTATTACATGAATAACAGTAATATACTGATCTAAAAAGAAAGAAATAAACTTTGGAGGCTACATTTTTCTTTTTCTGACAGATTACAGATGATATATCTAAGAAGGGTGGGAAATATTTTTCGAGGTAATCGAGGATAGCATACTGAACCACATTAACCACATTATGTAAACAAATTTCTCAATCTTATTAGTTACTTTTTTAGACACGAAAAAATGCCATATTTTTAGGTTAGTTAATGCTTCCAGACGATTTGTTTTCTTTATAAATGCCTCACTAGTTATGCGAAGTTAAGCTTGCGAGGGTTGTCTACTGTCCAGGCTTACCATGAAGGTCTTTGTTGTGTAACACATTATCAAATAATTTATCGTGTATCCAAACACAATCACCTTTTTACATTAATAGGTTCGAATTTCACACTTAACTGTTTATGCTAGAGTATAATGATATCGAAAGATGTGCGTATAGTCTAAACTGACAGGGGTTTCATAGTACTCTCATTCATGAAACATCATATCGTAAAATACGTGAGATATTTATGGAAAAGGTATAAGGGCAAGGAAAAATTAAATAGGGCATTATTTCTCTTGCATTTTTCTTAAATAAACATAAAAAAATTTGCATGTATACCCCTCCCACTCTGTAATGCATTTCATTTAAAGCGTGAAGAGATACACAATGCACATTATAAATTTACTGTTAGATTGGGGAGATTCCTTCCCAATAAAGGACACCTCCCAGATGCGGACAGATTGTTACGTCCTTTCGATGTCCATAAATGAGAGGTTTCACTGTATTCATTTTTCATAGAAGTGTTCCAGATGGAGTTACACCATTTGTGCTCTGAGCCACTCATATGGATAATTTCCTAGGAGACGGCATTGCACATAGATCAGTTTTACACTAAACCTAAACAGGGATTCTTTTATTATAGGATATCGCTTAATTTTCGTCAAGTTTGACAAACGATGTCGTCACAACATGGCGGTAGTTACGTCACAACGCAGTGATGTCACAACATGGTCGACATAAACCAACACGACGAGTACTGGTAAATAAAACTATCTAAAAAGAATAATCACACAAATTGACGATATCCCATTCTGGAACAGAGCCCATCCGCTGTTATCCAAAATAGGATATCAGCAAAACAATTTCACAACATTCCATTCTGGAACACAACCCATCCACTCTTATTCAAAGTAGGATATCATCAACACGATCCCATTATCTAAAAAGCAATAATCACACAAATCGAAGATATCCCATTCTAGAACAGTTGAAGATATCCCATTCTAGAACAGAGCCCATCCGCTCTTATCCAAAATAGGATATCAGCAAAACAATTTCACAACATCCCATTCTGAAATACAACCCATCTGCTCTTATTCAAAATAGGATATCATCAACACGATCCCATTATTTAAAAAGCAATAATCACACAAATTGACGATATCCCATTCTGGAACAGAGCCCATCCGCTCTTATCCAAAATAGGATATCAGCAAAACAATTTCACAACATCCCATTCTGGAATATAACCCATCCGTTCTTATTAAAAATAGGATATCATCAACACGATCCCATAAGTGAAATTTCGGCAATTCGACACTATACACAGCAGAGAAAACGCACTTATATCATTGAATTCACAGTATTCGACCTCATGTCACTGAGACATCACCTCAACTAAACCACTAACCTTCTCACATACGTCGACCTCATGTCACTGAGATATCACCTCAACTAACCCACTAACCTTCTCACATATGTCGACCTCATGTCACTGAGATATCACCTCAACTAACCCTCTAACCTTCTCACATACGTCGACCTTGTTCAGCCCTCCGTTTCACTCCTCTTGGGCCAGCAACGCACTCTATAGCCAAACAAATCACCAGTAGCACAACTGCTCACGAATTGAACAAATAATAGATTGATTTACACACCATCCAAACACATGCTTTACCGGTACACCATTCAAACCTCATCAGTACCAACCACCAAAAAAATTTACACTTATACATGGTGGAAGAATACTCTTCCCCAATCTAGCCAACATATATTCTCATAAACATCCTACCGATATCCTATAGCCATATAGACCCCCTAAACATACCTAACCTAACCCTTGATTAAATATTGCTTAAATAACTAATACAGGTTAATGTAAAAGTGGTCTATACATAACGACGTCTCCAAGCAAATTACTGATGTCGCAATGTATGTATGTACATCCAGATTACAAAGCTATGAAACACTCCTACCAGACACTTCATAATGCTAATAAAATACTTCTTACCCCTCCTCCTTTTTTTACTTGACGAATTTGAAGATATACTGGTGAAAGATTTCTTCTGCTTCCTTGTTCGAGGTTCAGAGTACGGTGTCTTGAATATAGGGCTTTTACACTCAACTCTTTCAATATTACAATTATTGGTCTCACTGCTAACAGACGCAGAAAATTCTGAAGCCTGGTCTTCACGCCACCAATCTGAGCTGGATTTATCTAAATCTGTATATATAAAAAAAGATGGATTATAAGACACAATGCCAAAACAAGATTTTACCATTTACCATTTTGATTACTGCCCTGCAATTGTATGGAAGAATCAATTTCAATAACTTCATGCGAACAGGTACTTCTGGTGATTTTGGAAGTGAAAATCCATGATACCGTCCAAGTAATTAGCCCTAATTAGTTGACACGTTATTACTCGAGATCGAAATCCGTTCCCTTTCCAGATCCTATAAAATACAGTATGCACGTAGTGGGCAAAAAAGGATATGACAGATTTTCTCGGTCATTTTCTCTACTAGGTCTACTTCTCTTTCCATTGCCATTTTTATTTCATAATTGTTTCGTTAATACCACGGCTCAGCGTCTGTGAATACGTATAGGCTTTGTTATATGTAGGTACTAAATAAAATCGAACAAAGAATTAGACATGTTGCCATACATTACATTTCGTTTGAAATCGAATTGGATATTACTTATATTATCATCACTAACATGTACACGATGTGCATCGAAAAATGATATAAAACACATTTAAAATGCAAAAATACAAATGACACAACCCAATGACATTACTAAAACATCTACACAATATTCCTTGAGAAGTCCGCATATAACAAGTTGCTAATTATTTATAGGAACTACCAAACAGTAAAGAAAAATACTGTCATGTTGAGAAAATACTAATATGCCTAAACATAAATACTGTTATTACCTTCAAAGTCATTTTGAAACAAATCAAACACTTCAACATCTTTGTTTATTTTCTCACAGAATTTACTGTCCTCCATACTAACATACATTATCAATGTACGAAGTCATTCATCGTTCACTTCTCTGATAATTCAGCCTGTCGAACAGGTACAAAATACAATACATCTATTTACATTTTTTCTCCACATACTTCCTAAAGCCACATTCCATTCGCTTGTTGCATTGCACCGATTTGCACATTCCGCATTATCGCGCCAATGTCATGACCAACACAGAAAGAAAGACAGTGTTGCCAATAAATTACTTGATAGTTGACATTTCCCGCCAAACGTAACAACGCTGTTTGCCTTAAGCTACGGTTTGGCTACGGTGATCTTCGCCGTCGATCAACGCTGGCGATATTCGCTGGGATTCTGTCCCGTTGATTTGAATGTGCATGGTTTCTTTACGGCGATGAACGTCAACGAACGTCGCTGGGCTCGACGAACATCGTTTGGCGTTTGGAGGCAAAAACCTGGCGATCATCGCCGAGAAACCAATTGTAAAATTACAGTAGGTTATGAATTAAATCATTTAATAACATGTGATTTATACATCATACATACCATAATGGCGGTAAAACGGAAATCTTTCTGCAATTTCTTCGCTAATGAGGACGATATATTAATTGATTAAACACAAATCCCTGTTCGACATGAGCCAAAAAGAAGAATCAATGTAAACAATAACAAATCTATATTTTGCAATAACCAGACTGTTAATATAATTGAGTAAAGTGATACATAATTGAAGGACACACACGATGCGGCAGATTTAGCTACTGAAGCAAAGTTTGAGTGTGAAATAGTAAGTGAAGTGGAATTCCGAGCAAAGGAGAGAAATGCAACAACCTCCTTCTCACATTATTTTTTTATTTGTAACATTATTTCCTAAATAAATCCTCCTAAATGAAAAAAAAAATAACATTGTAAAAAGTAAAAATAAAGTTTTTATATAATTGGTGTTTACCTTAAAGTTATGCTTATCTTTCAGCTGGGCTGATTGGTTTGTGAATACATTTTGTGGGTAATTTTACAACATCATTTTCAATTGAACTTAAAACAAAATGAAATTGTTCGGGAGAAAGTCTGAAATATTCCTTAAAGTAGGTGGGTTCACTTTCAAGATGTCTTAATATCAATTAATTAAAAGACCCTTCTGTATATCTATTTATAAACATGGCATTAACTACTTTAAAGATCCGTACTTGTTTTTCAAGGCAAAACTTGTATTATAACATTATTATATTGTCATCCACATATCAGCTGATCAGACATGGTCAACTATATAAAACAATAAACTATCCACCTACGAAGTTCGCCGGTAAAGAAACCACTCTCTGACGATGACCGCTGGCGATATCAATCGTCAGCGAAGATCGTTGTAGCGAAACCGTAGCTTTAGAGTACATTCAGACTCCGCTTGAAACGCCACTAGTCGTTCCTTTGATATTGTGTTGCAATCCGTGGCCGTCGAAGGCGAATTCGGCAAAAATGTAGCGTAATTTTTAGTCAAGTACTCAGTCACTGTAACATGTAGCAGAATGATCGTGCCTAATGTCAAATTGTAGCCCAATTGGAATTCGATAGGCCTACCTACTCTACTGTTACCTGTAGTCTAAATACTTCCTTGTATCAAACTTATTTTCTCACACTATAATGTCCTTGAAAATTTCCTCACTGCCTCAATAAAATTTCTAAAATTTAGAAAATTTAACGAGCTGAATTCCGAACACTGTGATCTTTATTTATAGCAAGGAAAGCATTGCTATTTTTAGATTTTTTCTGTTAAGTGAATAGCGCCTATTACCTGATAAATTCCTACAGCCTATTCGTGAATTCGGGGACATTCGACTGCGTCGCATACATTTATTTATTGGTTAAGAATAAAGGCTCTCTCTGGGATGTCAAAGCGCCTGTATTGCGTGCTCTCAAGAACCCGCACATTTCCTTAAGAGCGATGATTGTACTTTATCGTGTTAAAAAAAAAAAAACCATGGATTTGTATTACTTGTAGTATGAGCACGTAATACAGGCGCTTTGACATCCCTGGCAATGAGATTAGATATGCTTGCAAAGAGCCCATTTTTAAAAGGGGCCTATGTTTTCTCCCGTTAATACAATTTACTCAGGTATTGGTACAAGTGAGCAAGGAGGCCATAGGTGAAGCCAGTGAACCACAGTAATGTCACAGTCTAGTATATACAGTCACGAAGGTATATACGTAGTAAATATGCATCCATAGGTAGTTGCTCACCACTAGGATCGCTATTATCGCCTCATTACAGACAATGCGAAATAGTACCGGCATAGTCTATTGTTCCTAGCACCCTCAAAACTCAAGCTTCGTGACTGTATATAGTAGACTGTGTTTTTTTTTAAATTTTATTGAGTTATTTTACGACGCTGTATCAACATCTAGGTTATTTAGCGTCTGAATGAAATGAAGGTGATAATGCCGGTGAAATGAGTCCGGGGTCCAGCACCTAAAGTTACCAAGCATTTGCTCGTATTGGGTTGAGGAAAAACCCCGGAAAAAACCTCAACCAGGTAACTTGCCCCGACCGGGATTCGAACCCGGGCCACCTGGTTTCGCGGCCAGACGTGCTGACCGTTACTCCACAGGTGTGGACTAGACTGTGGTAATGTGTACAGTTGGAGTCAGCGATTTTGGCAGGTGACCTCGATGGCATTGTTATTATGCGAGCCAAATGTTGTTCTGTTTGTACTGCAAGAATGAGTTGCGATAACGCAGTCAGTCGTGTTTATACGCATCAGCAGCTCGTATCGCCATTATTATAAAACACACCACAGTACAGTCCGATTCAAAGAAAAATTCAATTCTAAAAGTCAGTATCACTAAAGGTATGAGATTGAGATTCTTTACTTATAGAGAAAAATGTAAAATTACCAAAGATGTGGAGGAACATGGAAATTATTAGGCATGCTGTTAATGTTACAGGATATTGTGTAAACGGCTGATTAAGCACGACAACTGACATGTGTGCAGTGCATGCACATAAAATGGGTTTGAAATGGGTCCTCTTCCAGAATAAAATTCTCTTAATTATTGTTAACTGAACTGCATTTATTTGTGTTTAATTGGTTTTTAATTTGTCGTGAATAAATTTTTTGTTTGTTTTATTTATTTACTTATTTTTTGCATTTCAAAAGTGGGGTGCGCGGCTTATTCGAGGGCGCGGAATATTCGAGAAAATGCGGTATGTACCTAGTGCTATATATGAAATTGCTGCTGCCATGATTAATTTGTATGCTGTTCAAAATAATGTTAGGTTTTCACCAATTCTGAAGCACGTGGAACTATTCCCAGTTTCTTCTTCCAAACCTGGCAACGTTTCGGCATACAGAGGAAGACAATTGACGACATCATTCTTGTAGCTCTGAGAGAAACCATATTTCTACCCTGAAACCATCTCTATGGTCAACATTGATCTTCAAATAATTAATAATTATTTATTCAATCTTCATTTCTAGTCATTGTTGTGTGACTCTCTTAAACTTAAACATATGTTATTTGTACTTTCAACTGTGTATTGCACAATATGCTCTGTCTTTATGGCAGCCTGTTAATACAGGGAGCTGTTATCGTTTAGATAAATAAATAAATTTGGTTTACATATTGTTATGGGAAATTTGTATTACCCAAGAGTGAGGCTTTACTGGAGTAGAACAGTGTGCATACCTCTTTTCTTTGAAAATAACCTTTACTTTGTAGCAGTGGCGGCTCCTGCATATTTCTTAAGAGGAGGAAATAAATTAATAGCACTAAATGACAGCTTCTTGAATGAAACATGCTACAAATTAGCCAACATGCATACATGTAAGACCAGGTAGTGTTGGGGTTGGCCTTTCCTTCTGTATAGCAATAATCTGTTCTCGTAAACTGAGTTTCCTAAATTGTCCAAAATATATTATGATTTCACTTCCATTCATTGTTGAATAATTGCGCAAATTAACAATTACAAGGAAATTCACAACACAACCTCATAGCATTTTTCGAGCACACTACAGCATCACACTGTTGGAAGAGACTAGCTACTAACTCGTAACCGGAACCGTTTTACGGAAAAATGGAAATGGGAATGGGAAATAATCTGAGGAAAGCGAAAACACTGCACCCACCCACGTGGTCTGTGTTGCCACATGTACATTTTACAAGTTCATTATCACATACTTTTGAAGAATGTCAGTTTTTGTAAAGTCACACTATCATTATTGTTCAAAGCTGCCGGTGGCCGATTAATTTTTATGTTAAAAATTATGTAGTTTGGAGTACCTACTTTCAGTTTCAAATATATTTGTACAAAACTGACAACTTGGCTGTTTACCTGTCTAGTAAACAATGAATAGAAGTGAATTTCAGGGGCCAATTGCGTAGAACTACTTCCTCTTTGTTTTACATAAACCCGACTTTAACTTTCAAATATCCACGAAAGTTTCAAACCATGAATAGTAGCCTATATAAAGTGCAATGAATAATATTTTTGATTTATAATTAAAAAAAAAGTTTACATGGTGTCTTTCATAGCCTTGCGTTAAAACTGTTTTTGTTGTGTCTCCTCCTAGATGTGTTATAGTCTGGTTGAATGCAGCATCGTTAGGTGGCAGAGGTAGCGAGCTTGCTGCACGACCAGTCGGTTTCTATTTCCCGCCCATGACTGATTCAGAGGAGGATCTCCTCCCTCTCCGTTCATTTACTTGCTTTAAAACTCTGCTTCTTTCTCTGGCCGCTAGTGCGCTGTTGTCTATGTGTGTTAACTGCAGTAGGGGAGGAATGGAGTGCCTTTCCTCTACACAGACAATCTCGCATCTTTCTCACAGTTTTCTACAGCACATGAGCGCGCGTGGTTTAAAACTCGATCAACCGAGTTTTTCTTATAGCTGTGAACTTAAAAATTATCGAATCTTCCTCGAATTTCAAGGCACATATTTTATTTGGTATTTACTTTCAAAAGAAGAAAATGTGAGGAGGACGTTCCTCCCTTCCCTCCCCCGAGGAACCGCCACTGCTTTGTAGATATTTTGCAGAAGGACCCTAGTAACAGTAATAGATTCTGGAAGGTGAGGTCAATTTTCAATGCTATCAAAGAAAAGTGTATGGCTCTCCCATTTCAAACAAAACTGCGTATAAATGAACAAATAATATCCTTTGAAGGTCATCTAAATGTGAAGGATCTATCTTCTTAATGTATCCAGCTGTTTGCTGAGAACATAAAGTCCTCTATAGTCCACTGTAGTCTATTCAGTTGTTGTTTTTCACGAGAAATGAGGGGTATTTTGATCGGTGTTCATTATAGACACCTGTTGCTAGTAGCCAGGGTTGGGGTGTAGTCAATATATACTACAGGACTGTGTCTTCTGCAACCGGTATTGATGAATTTAATTTACTTCTTTTGTGTTTATGGATGGACAGTATAGAAGAATGTGTTCCAGATCTTCATCATGATTATTGCACCACAGACAAGTAGGATTATCAGAAATGTGAAATCAGTGTAGGTACAATTGAGTGACAATGTGACCTGTTCTGGCTCTTGTTAAAAATGTTTGAACATGTCTGGGCAAGTTTTTGTACATTTTCAGGTCATTTGATTTCTTTTGTACAGACTGTAAAATTTTTCCTTTGTCAGAAGAGAGCCAATTGTTGATCCATAGCTTTGTAAAATAAGACTTTACTGAAGCAAAAGCATTGGATAGAGATATCACTTGAAGAAGTGTTGGTTGCAAATATGTTGCCTGTTTTGCAATATTATCGACTTTCTCGTTTCCAGGTATACCAAAATGATTAGGTATCCATTGAAATGTTATTTCCTTTTGGAGTTCTTTTAGTTTACTTAGTTGTTTCTGAAGTGGAATAATTCTATGTGCATATGGGTTCGGTACATATTTAATTATATTAAATATAGCCCCCTTGGAGTCGGTAAGTATGCAAATAGATTTTTCAGAAATTTGAGTAACACACTGAAGAGCAGCATCAATAGCTAGCAACTAAAGTACTTATTTGGAACATCAAAAGTCACATCGTCCAGTCAATCAGAGCCAAGTTTAATATTGAAAAGAACCATATAATGAGACAAAGAGGCAAATATAATACCAAAAGGATTGAAGTATCTAAATGTGAAGCAATATGTGAAAAACAAGCCAACTCTATGGGGAATAAAAAACTGTTTTCTATATGGTGAAAGAGGCATTATGTACAAATTTCTGATCTATCAACACTCTACAATAGAAATATCACACAAATGTAAGTTTCCAGACATTGGTGCTTCAGTCGTCGTCCATTTGGCAGAAAGAATTGATGAACCAAACATCCGCTGTACTTTGACAACTATTTCAGTTGCTTCATATCAAACAGATATATGCTGCTGGCACTGTATGGCTACACTGCTTCAACAATCCACTTCTAACTTCTGATAAAGAGGGTAAAAAGCTGGATAAAGGTTTCTGCGACTAAACTGTTAGTACAGATGGCAGTGTTGTACTAACCAAATGGTTTGATAATAAACCTGTTTGCATGGGATCCAATTTTGTTAATAAAAGGACAATGGATACATGCAAAAGATGGGATTTTTTTTATTGGGCCATTTTACGACGCTGTATCAACATCTCAGGTTATTTAGCGTCTGAATGAAATGAAGGTGATAATGCTGGTGAAATGAGTCCAGGGTCCAGCACCGAAAGTCACCCAGCATTTGCTCGTATTGGGTTGAGGGAAAACTTCGGAAAAAATCTCAACCAGGTAACTTGCCCCGACCGGGATTCGAACCCAGGCCACCTGGTTTCACGGCCAGACATGCTGACTGTTACTCCACAGGTGTAGACCAAAAGATGGGATAGAAGAAGAAAAATTATATTCATGTTCTAAAGTCAGAGATAATAAAACTCTACAACCAAAGCATGGGCAGTGTAGACAAAATGGAGTTTTAATTATAGTCCCGACGCTGTTATTTCCGGCATGACTCCGCCTCTTTGCTTACGTCTTAGAAAGTGAAGCCTCTATAAAGTCTAGGTAGGTAGTATCGTTCGCCATTTTTGTTCTTACGTTCCCGAGCTACCATACGAGGAATCTATTTCCCACACCGTTAAACATTATCATGTCGTAGCTCCTATGATAATAAATCAAACGCAATGTAATTCAGCAAATAATTGAGCGGCAAATAACGTCTTCGTGTGCTTTCTGCGAACGCCAACGAAAGAGCTAAAATGGCGGGCGATTATATTAAGTATTTATCGAGCCTTAAGAAATGAATCAGCGAATCACAAGATGCACACGTTTAAATGTAGCTGACCTGCAACGCGATTGGCTGCCGGAAATTAGAGTGACGGGACTATAGCATATATACAATGTTTATATGCTCAAAGAAATGGATTTTGAGAACGTTCACGGCTACTTCTATTGTGTTATTAGACCTATTTGGAAAAGTTTCGACTCCTACAGAGGTTTATAGTCTATATTTTCTATCAGTACGTTAATTACTACATGATTGAAATAATGTAGTATGACAAAAGAACGTGAAATTTCAACTGTCTACTTTCACTTGTTCTAGAGAAAATGGGGGCATATGAAAATAAAATGTAGTTTTTTTTTTTTAAATTTTGTAAAAAGAATACTTTTTGGGATGCGAGGAGACTTGAACCTGCGAAGTCGGGTTTATAGAATTATAGAATTTTTATAGAATTTAATAACAACACGCCTTAGTCAACTGAGCTAAACAGACACGATGATTAATTACGTTTTAATATTTCTCTTAAGTTTACAGAAGTAAAATGTAAAATTATTTTAATCACATTAGTCCCGTGAACGCTTCTAAATAACCCCTGAAGCTTAAAAAAGATGAAAATACACGTTTAAAATGAAAAAAAAAAAATATTAAAATTATATAATAAAATTATAATTTGTTATTTATCCAACGCCTTAGATACCATTCTTCACTATTCATGGCCTCCTACATCATGAATATCTAGTACACGTATCGATTGTAAAATCCATGCCATGATATCTGATTATATGAGGACTTATTTTCAACATATTTTCTTTCATAAAACAAAATTTTTTGTTATGGTCATGGATAAAATTACGTATGGTACTTGTAAGCGTGATCTTCATTGCCTCATGTTTAAATCTTTCCACTCGCGCAATAAAGATACTCTTACCTCACAAGTACCATAAATAACTATTTTTTAAACCAAATACAGAGATGAACACGTAGGAAGAACTATGATTTCTAAGCTGCACAGTCAGCCAAAAAGGGACTTTCGAGCAGTCAGTGGACGCAAGCCATTAAGATGAACTGTAATACAATACCTGTACGTACTCTCCCTGGTAGAACTCTTGACTCAACCCGTTGCAGAAGATTCGACGAGCAAGAACGCTTCCTCACGTCTTGGGTTTCTGCCATCATGGAGAATTGCTCCGAATCAACAGACATAATACGGTTCGTTCTCTCATCACACCTTCAATCCGTCAGAATGCTTCCTATGAGGTTTATGAGGAGGTTGGTTGCGTCTCTTCTGATGGCTCTACTAGACGGGCTGATATCATCATAATTGATCGGCAGAAGGATAAGGGTGTCATTCTTGATCCCACAATCCGTTTTGAGATGCATGAGCAACAGCCACAAGAGGTGTCGTGTAAAAACAAGTCATATATGAGCCTTGTTGTCAGCATCTTGGAGCACAATACCACATTACACATTGGACAGTTTTTGGGCTCATGTTCGGTGCCCGTGGCACGATCCCACGTGAAACTTTAAATCAACTTAAACAATATAAAATTTATGATGCAACGATTGATGCCATAGGATCTCACGTGTTAAAATCATCCTTAGCTATAATTAGTAATCATTTGTACCCAACAAAATTTTTATTGTAAAGGATTTCCTACGTTTTCTTATCTTAATGTTTTTTTCTTTTTCTTTCCAAGTGTCACAAAGTTGTTTTGTTTACCTATTATTCTTTATGAATTGATTAGTAGGCCGATCTATCGAACCCTTATTTAGGGCGGCTTTTGTTTCTACAAATTATCTTCTAACTATTGTGAAAATGCAGCCAACATAGTATAGAATGAAGTTTGAGCTACAAAATTAATAAAAGAAGAGGAAGAAGATCTTTAAGTCAATAAGTTTTGAAATTAATATTCTGGCAAAAAGTAAAGATTTTGTGATTTCTATACTCATAAATATCAAGTAACATGAATGCAATACATAACTGCATCATAAAATAATATATGTTATATCATTTTATTTAGAAAACTTAAAAATACGTTTTAAATATAAAATATGAACACGACAATATTTAAATTCCCTTGTGGCCGGTTTACTATATTTAAAACCAGTTCGAAAGTTCTCAACCTAAGTACTATCCATTTTCTTGTCTACAGCTTCTACCCACTGACGTCAGTTCCATATTTTCATGCTCTATGTAATTCGCGTTCATCGCTTAACGTTTAACAATACCGGCTTCAACAATGTAAATAACATATTGGACAGCCATTATGAGTTTTGATTTCAATGAAAGTAAGCAAAGATGCCGTTTTATGAAGAGTAAGTGAATTAAGGAGCTCTGTTCGATTCCCATGGGACAACCAAGATGAACTTCTCCCCACTGAGGTAAGTTTTCTAAGTTATATTACTATTCCTATTTGAAAACTGCAACAATAAGTAGGGAATAAAAGCATTTACATTTCGTAGCGTCAATGACGATTCTAGAAATAAAATATGTGTATATTGGAGACATAATTAAGCCTCGATTGGACAGGCACATTTAAAACACTACCGAAATCGTGACGCAATTTAGAAATTACTGAGGACAATGAGGTTTTATGGATTTAATACATTACATTGTTTTATGACCATCCTTATCAATAAATACGAACAAAATAAATCGTATAATGCAGTGCTTCTGAAAGTGTGGAATTCGGTACTATTTTAAATTTGGAGAACAGGCCTACAGCAAAGTGTATACTAAGTCACGAAAATACGATCAGTAAAGACATGAAACATAATCAATAATAACACTTATGATATAATCGTAAAATTACAAAATAAATATTAATAATTATTATATTTCATTTTATTAATATTATTAATACTATTAAAGATCTAGAAAGAAATATAATATTAATCAGTTTCATATCTGGATTCTCTGCGTATTTATCTAAGAAAACAAATTACTGAAATAGGCTAAAACCAGGTAATTATAAAAAAAATTGTAGCCTTTAAAGGAACATATTCATCCCACCGAACAGAATAATTAAGATTATTAAGTGTTAAGCACACGAACACCATTTCGTAATTTCATTTGAGAAACAAGCCAAACGAGTTATCTTTGTACCAAAACGGATGCTCCCTGGACCAAATTATCGTATTTTATAATAAAATTGTTTGAATGCAACAGAAACTAGAAGTCTTGCTAAAGATGTTATTGCTAAAGCACTACGAAATGGCGTTCCTGTGCTTATCAACTAATTCTAACAGTAATGAAACTTCGAAATCCTCTCATACCACGCATAGGACCGTTATCTGATTTGCGTTGCGTTAATTCATGGTCAAGTGAAAGCGAGAAATGTATTAATATTACAAAGGATATCACTTTTTAGAAAGAAAGTAAGTCAAAATTTGCTACATTCTAGGAGAGCAAAGAAACTTATTTTCATGAATAGGTTAAATACGAGTGTACCAGTCCAGTACTATGAATATTAACTTGATGTTAGAGATACAGAGGAAGGTTTGACTAAGTTCCTTTCTTTGCAAATCATTATTTCATAGAAGTATTAATCATTTCATCACAAAAAATGCAAATTTTGACTTAGTTCCTTTGTAAAATGTGCGATTGAAATATCCAGGTGGTACATATTAATTATAGGGTAAGGTACACATATTTTATCACCTAATTACATATTTGGTGAGCTTGTTTGGAAATGTGTACCTAAAATAAATATTTTTCTCATAAAATACAGGGCTACTACAAAAGAATCAAACTGCTATATTTTCCAAACTAATACCCATACAACCAGAAGTGATACATCAACAGAACCGTACACGCAACACATTTATTCTCACACTCTACAAATGTTCTATGTGTGCTACATTATTGATGCG
Organism: Periplaneta americana; assembly: GCA_025594305.2. Lineage (NCBI taxonomy): Eukaryota > Metazoa > Arthropoda > Insecta > Blattodea > Blattidae > Periplaneta > Periplaneta americana. The sequence goes on along the minus strand of JAJSOF020000011.1, from coordinate 129,478,276 downwards.
CTCCCTCAGCTGTACCAGTGTTGTGGCAGTGGAGGTACATAGACGCGGTCCTTACTGAATTGATTTTTGATGTGCGTACAATTCTTTGTCTTTGTATGTATGTATGTATGTATGTATGTATGTATGTATGTATGTATGTATGTATGTATGTATGTATGTATGTATGTATGTATGTATGTATGTATGTATGTATGTATGTATGTGTGTATGTATGTATGCATGCATGCATTCATGTGTGTATGTTGTGATGGAAAGAAAAGGTGATGATAAACCGTGGAAAATAGTCGGAATGCAAACCGAAGCTAACTTCGGAATTACATTACCTTGTATGGCGTAGATATCTCCGTAGACTATATCTTTATTTAAAACTTCCTTTCTTTCAATATCATTTCTTCTCGAAAAAGGCCACTCTAACAATGAATTAACTACATCATCATTATTTCTCGCATCTGTTTCTCTTTATATTTTCCCGAAACACATAACAACATTAGACCACATTCTCTACTGTATTACGAAGTACAATAATACAACACCCTCGCTTAAGTCATAAACTGTGACATACATTCAACAACACTATTTTACAACGTCCATAAACATCACTGTTTAACATGCACTGCTTATACACACACGTAATATCACTTTATGTTCACTTATTAGCAAGTTTCTGTCTGCCATCTTGGCTCCTCGAAGTACAATAGTACTTGACTGTTAAACAGTGAGAATTTTTATGTTTTTTATTGTCTATTTAGGAAGACAAGTCACCACTGCTATACCCACCCTATTCCAACCTTGAGACTGGTCCATGGATGGGAGGAGTGAAAGCTGATCAGGCCACGATCCCAGACGAATTGTGCCTCAGCTACGACGTTTCAAGTGCAACCTGAAAGCCCGAGAAAACATACGAAGCCAGCCAGAAGCCAGACCCGGCACGAGCGATCCTGGCTTCAGGAACAAATTTTACTGCAAGACAGGTCTATATACATCACAAAGTATTCAAATACTTCTAATGCGATATATGCTTCATTCAAATAACTGATATATTATACAAAAACACAAAATTTGATTTCAGTTAAGTCAAGTGACTGAGGCCTGGCCTCACTTGCCTCAATCAGCCGCCACTGCTCATAACATTATTCTTTATGTTAAAAAATGACTTCTCGCGACATTATACTGTACGTTTTTCTTTCTGTATTCTCCTTGCATTCCCCTTATTCTCCTTCTATCTCACGTGTTCTCGTGTCCCCCCTGTTCTTCGATATCCCCCGTATTCTCCTCGTATTTTCCCCGTTCTCCCCGTATTCCCTTGTTCTTTTTGTATTCCCCTTATTCTCCTTTGCATCCCCACTACTCTCCTTGTATCTCACGTGTTCTCATGTCCCCTCTGTTCTCCGCATATCCTCGTATTCTCCTAATTTTTCTTCTGTTCTTCCCGTAATCCCCTTGTTAACTTCGTATTCCTCTTCCTCTCCTTAAATTCCCATGTTCTCCTTGTATTTCTCTTGCTCTCCTTGGATTCCCCATGTTGTCCTTGTATCCAGGTTGCTCTCCTTTTATTCCGTTTTCTCCCTGCATTCTTCTTGTTCTTCTTGTATTTACCTCGTCCTCCTTGTATTCTCCTTGTTCGTTCTGCTTATATTCACCTTGTTCTCCTTTCATTCTCATGATTTTCCTTGTATTCCAATTGTTCTCCTTATATTCTCCTTGTTCTCGTTGCATTGTCCTTGTTCTCATTGTATTCCCCTTCAGCTATTCCAGGTTCCGTACGGGACACATTAGACAGCAAGTTTGAAAATATAATTGTCTATAAAATTTATGTCTGTGGTAAAAATATGCTCAGTGATACATGAATAATTTTGTTAAAGTGTGAAGGATCCTCTCCCTGAAAACAGAATAGTTTATTGAACTTTATTTTCTAAGAAATCTTATATATAAAAGTCAATGTGGCTATGTATGTATGTATATTTGTATGTATTGGAGTGGGAATGGCAAGTTGTAGCCGATTTAAGTGAACACCAAATTATTTTAACGTTTTGGTGGCTACTTCATTCACACACAACCCCCAGAATGTCTGGAGGACCACACCTGCTGTTGGTCGACGGGTCCACTGGACCTAGCTGGGAGATCTTGTTGATCACCAGCTTTCCCTCCTTAAGCCACTGAAGGACGATTTTAGTGCCTAGTGTCAGCACTAGGAACAGCAAAGTAGAAAGAGGAGGAAGGAAAGGGAAATGAACCCATAGGCCTCGAATGCTCTAATGCCGTCGGGGTCGAAGAAAGTAAGAGTTCAGTCAGAGGACTGGATAGGAAAGGGTAAAGAGGGAATTAGGTATTGAATAGAGGAAAATTATACCAAATTCATCATTAACTCATCAAGCTGACCAGTGCTAATTGATGAGTAGCCCCTCCCTTTAGTTCAGCTTGTAAAATTATGCTTACTAACAGCTGCACCACGGGAAGGTAGGGATGGGACATTGGGTATTTGTCCAGGTTGGTTCCTTAAAGCCTTCAATGGGAAGGATTAATGGCTCTCCCCCCTGTATCTGACAGATACCAAATATATGAAATATACAGACACACAAACACACACCCCAATGAAATAAACACACAACTCAA